>JANJGK010000015.1:31744856-31750742 GCA_039081455.1 Macrobrachium rosenbergii | reverse complement strand
ACACCTTAACAAGTACATAAACAAACATGTGAACATTTGCTATTTAACTACAAATGTCAATAAAATTCTTGATTTAGAAAAAAAGAATGAACTAAGAATTGATATCTTCAAAACATAACAAAAACTCTCCCCCAAAAAATTAGGATTTAACACGGAGCACAAAGTTTGTATTAACCTTCGCATAAATACCTAATGCATACATACATACACGGATACAAACATACATACACACAAACACACATATAACACACACACACACACGCATATATGTATACTGAATATTTTGTTTAAAATCTATAATGTAATTATCATATATATAACGTAACTGGAAAGACTGTGGGCGTCCCGTGAATGGCTGGGTTGCTGCTTTGAGGAACCAAACCAGGTTCAATTACCACAGAGCAGTTAAAACAACGAAACAGAATCAAAATAAAATTAAGCGAGAAAAGGTAGCGATAAAATTGATAAATGGAAACGCGTTGTTTTTGGAGAGAAGTTAGTTCTGTGTACTCTGATCCAATTTTAAATTCAAATATAACTGATGGAAAAACAGGTAAGGTTGCTTGTGAGATTTTCAAAGAAAAATATAAGTCATTATATAGTGAACAGCCTGCCAATACACTGTCCTCACTTTTGCTGCAGCCGCGAGGTAATATACTCAAAGACTGTCAGAAGTGTTCAGGTAATAATAATTTACACCTTCACTTTATCACTCCAGCAATGGTGGAGTCGGCTATTAGAAAACTAAATAAAGAAAAAAAAAGACGATGCATATGACATTTATAGCGATGCTTTTATTGAAGCTCCAAAGATACTGTTTATATTGTATCATTCCTTTTTGCTATTATGTTACGTCAAGGAGTGACCAATGACGTTTTTGACCTTGTCACATTTTCACCCTTAGTTAAACATAAAAGAAAATACATAACAAATTCTGAAAATTATAGAGCAATTGCCCTGAATAGTAGTTTTTGTAAAATCTCAGACTACATACTTATTGAGTATTTTAAAGATATATTTAAATCAAGCGACTATCAGTTTGCTTATCAAAAGGATTTTTCTACAGCGCTTTGTATTTACATTCCCCGTGATGGAAACCATTGACTATTACGTTTCACGCAGTTCTAGTGTGATAGGTACTCTGCTCGACTGTTCGAAGGCATTTGATCGGGTGAAGCACGATAAGCTATTCAAAATTCTAATCGACAGTGGTCTGGGTCCCCTTGTTACAAGACTTCTGATAACTATGTATTCGCGTATGGAGGGGCAGGTTAAATGGAACCGTTCCTGCTCTGACAAATTTGATGTAAGGCTGCCCATTCACTAGCGATTTGATTGAGAAATCAGGTCGTAGTGGGCGGGGCTTTGAAATCGTATAGGTGAACACTCACACTACGATCAGATCTTCATAAACATGTCATTTCAGTCTCAGCAGTAGAACAGTTAACACCTATGGGGGAACCTGTCCATAATAACGACCTTTATACCATTGCATTTTTGACTTGAAAATATATGAGACTTAGGAAAAAGGACAGAAACAAGAAGAGACGACGACGAGGGGGAGGATAAGCTTATGGACTTTTTTATGACACAAGATTTTTATTTCTAGTTTCCTGATACACATCAAGAATGGATTGCGATTGCTGAAGATTTCCGTGAGATTTGGCAATTCCCGAATTGTTTAGGAGCTGTTGATGGGAAACATGTAGCCATCACGCCACCAAAAGATGCAGGCTTCTGTTTTTATTATAATTATAAAGGGTATCATAGCCTAGTATTGCTGGCAGTCGTCAATGCAAAAGGTGAATTTATAATGTGTGATTTCGGAACGAATGGAAGAATATCTGATGGGGGTGTTACTGAAAGCACAAAATTTGGTGAAAAATTAGCCAAAGACAGTATTTCAATACCCTATGCTGCCCCTTCATCATCCTCGTCGGAACCTTTAACTTTTGTGTTTATAGGAGATGAAGCTTTCTCAATGCAAGAAATTTTTTTAAAACCTTATGTTAAAAACCAGCTTAATGAACAGAAAAGAATATTCAACTATAGACTGTGCAGAGCTCGCAGAGTAGTCGAGACTGCACTTGGAAGATTGCGAGCAGTTTTTCGAATATTTTCAGCTCCAATTAATTTGAAATTAGAAAACATAGAAAAGGTTGTAATGACGTGCTGTTTGTTGCCCAATTATACACAGCGTCGTGCTAAAATTCCTGATATGTCAGGGGATTTGCCCTCTGATTATTATGCATCATTATTACGTGATGGAAATGGACACGACGCTCGAGATGCAAAAAAAAAAAAAAAGTCGAGAAATGTTTCTGAACTATTTCACTGGTGAAGGTGCAGTAGCCTACACTGGCAATCAGAGATGGTCTGAAATATATTTTGTATCTGAACATTATAATGATTGTGGTTTTCTGGTTTATGAATATTAAATATCAAATATTTCAAGATAACATTGTGTATAATTATATTTCATATTGGTATTGTCTTAAAACGTTTGGTTTTATTAATATAATATATAATTTGTCATGGTTTCAATTAACAGGTTCTGTTCGTTAAATATAATAATGCAATGTATATTAATTTCCCTTACCTCTTGCACATTAGACACAGAAGGACATGGTGCTTCTGAATCCTTTATAAACGATAGAAGATCATAACGCCATAGAGATGGTTCACACACCTCATCAGTTCCTGCACCAGATTTCTTGGAGGCCTCAACCTTTTTTAGTTCCTTTCGAAACACACTGCGCATATTGTTGATTTTTTTAGTGACCGTGTCTTTATTGGCTTCGGGAGACTTTTCTTTAAGTTTTTCTATTAGAACTTCGTAAGCCTTGTTTTTTAGCGTATATATTCCAATACATTTTACTCTTTACATTCCAAAGGCATGGATGACTCTTATAAAGTTCAATACATTCGCCCCAAAAAACTTTGTCCACCCAAATATCAGACATTTTCTCTTCCACTTTTAATTTTCACTCAAAACTACAAAATAATGAGGCTTCCGATATAGAGACTGACCAAGTTGACTCCCCTAGCGACAAACCAGCATTTCCAGCAGAAGCAAATTACATCTGTCTGTAAATGGCCTCGTTTAGATCTGAACGAACTATCGATAGATTGTAGTATTAGACCCTACAATCAGGCTCGAGGAACAATACCAACACTCACACAACGATATGCTGAAACTCCGCCCACTTTGATCTAATCTCACGGATTCGATCGCTAGTGAATGGGCAGCCTAAGGAATGGGGTTAAGCAAGGAGGAGTCATGTCACCTCTTCTTTTTACTCTTTACATGGATAGCCTTATCAACTGCGTTACTGCGGCTGGAGTTGGATGCTACTGTATATAGGGAATATGTGTTCGTGTATTTTTATGTATGCTGATGATGTCATTTTACTCGCACCAACTCGTAGATCGATGCAGCATTTACTTGACGAATGTGAAAAGTTTGGTGCGGATTTTGGACTATCATATAATCCAGATGAATGTGAGACGATTATATTTGGCAACAGTCTTGATATACAACCTAAGTTATGTAATATGATTCTCAAAATAGTTAATAAGGTAAGGCATCTTGTCACATTATGTCTAATACAAAGATACATTTGATGGAAAACATCTAGTCTTTGATATTAAAACGAGAACAAATGTTAATATGTCTCTCTTTAATTTTTTATCGCTCGAGGCAAGAATCAAAATTTTTAATACGAATTGCACCAGTTTTTACGGATCTAATTTAAGTAATTTGCAGACAAGTGGAGTGAGAGAGCTGGACAGAGCTTGGAGGGCGTGCTCTGGCAGGCTCTTAGGTGTACACGAGAGGGCACATTGTAGTTTAATTCCACCATTAATGTCAATTTTGACGCCATCCCTGGAGATTTTAAGTAGGATGCACAGATTTTTCTTAAATGGATAGAGTCATTCTTCTGCAATAATTTCGTTTTATTTTAGAAATTGCTGTGTCAACAGAGAATGCATAATGTATAGAGACCTTTCTTTTATGCCATATGTTGTAGGTGAAATATTAATAATCTTCTGTATATAAGCAAAACTGAAGTCAAAAGGAAATTGTACAGATTAACGAACTCAAGAGAGAACTGGAAAGTGTCAGTAATAAAAGAACTTACTGACTGTAAAGGAAATTTTAGTTCGTGCAACTTAAGTTTTGTACAGCAGAAAGAAATTTTAGATTATTTGTGTGTTGGCTGATTTTATCAGGTCGTTAGACACAGGAGATACTGTAAGTGTTTTTTTTTTACCAATGCTTATATTTTTGGTATATGTTTAATAATTGTATTCATATGAAAAAAGTATTGAATTTGAATTGAATTATTATCATCATTATTATCAATCACCAATAATTGATGTATATTCAAAATATGCATCCATTTTTACAGAACGAGACAAAAAGTCAGAAATCTGTATAGAAAGCTTACAATAACCAGAAAGCCCATAATGTGCATAAGCAAACAGACAAGGCAGTAATAGGTGTGGATATTTATACTAAATGATTATATATACACATATATATGTATGTATGTATGTATACATATACATATATAAACATTATTAATATTAAACTAACAGCAGTACGCGAGTGTATCCACATGCATGGTTGCTGAAATCCAAGACCATGAAGCCCAAAGTAAAGATGCTACGACACAACAACACATTGAGAACACTGGTTACATGGACAATAAATACGGCAACCTAAGACAATCCAGTACCCATAAAAAACAACAAAAATACCTCATTTAGAGGCTGGTCAATGAGCAGAGTCCATGCTGGCATTGGCCGATTTGACCTAATAACAAATAAGAGATTATAAATGAATTAAGCAAAACATGATTGAAAGGATGGGGAATTCAGCGAGTTAGTCCGAATTACCTTTTTTTTTTTTTTGTTAATGGCTACGAATGATTTTTTTTTCTGAGGTCGAATGGGGTGGCAACCTAATGCCTTTCTCTGGCATACATCGGATGAAAGCAATAAAGACTCTATGTAACCGTTAAAAGCTTAAGTCTAAAAGACCTTCAGCGTTCACAAATATAACAGATAGGTCTGGTCTATTATTTGTTCTTTCATGGCAATTGGATTTTTATACGTACCTTGTGTCCGAACTCATGTCCTTTCCGGGGTTCGTTCTATGGTGCAACGGCTCACAGTTAGGATAAATGCACTAAAAATAGATTATTTCTCAGCAAAGGAAAACCGCTGATATCAACATGTTGTCAAGAGAAATAATGATTTTAAAATGTACTTCCAGTGATGAATGTAAAACAGTTTTACATGATAAATTCAAAAGATTAGTTTAAACGATAAGATCATATTATCGTTTCATTCGATGCTGTTAAATAAAGAAGTCAAAGGAAGAATATATCTGACGAATTCAAAAGAACATTTACAGATGACGAATTTCAGTGATAAATCTAATTTATGAGTTCAAATAATGAATAAAAATAATTTAAAAGACGACCAAAACAACGAATTAAAATTAAATGGAGAGTAACAGTCTCCTCTGACGGGACTGCAAGTATTTTAGGATTTCGATCTGCGCTCCCCTCTGTCTCTAAGCACCATTGTTCTAGTAAACACACTTCTCACGAACAAACAAGAAAGGTAGTTCCATAAAGGCTTATTTGAATGCTAAATCGGTTTTTGTTTTATCATTTCCTCATTAAAAGGGGTTAGATAGGATTATGGATCCTTATATTCGTTTGAAAGAATTCATTCTAATCTTTAACCCCTTTTCCGTTTAACTACAGGCCTCGGTTGTATAATAATACTGAAAAGCAATTATTATCTTCCTTTACATAAAAAATTACCTGAAGGGCTTACGATCACCACCAAATATTTACGACTAGGCGGGAA
>JANJGK010000015.1:31692356-31739856 GCA_039081455.1 Macrobrachium rosenbergii | reverse complement strand
TTATGTAACATTTCCTTACGAAGTACAGCCTTTAGCTCCTAAAATCATCCTTTGTTCTTTGTTTCTTAAGATTTCCCTTTACGTAAGTCAGAACTCCGAGGCCAAATAAATAAAGTTTCTGTTGCTGGCCTGTAAAAATCTCTAGAAATCATATAACCCCAGGGAAATTCGTAAAAATGGCGACCTTCCTATAGATCTCGTTTATCAGTTGCATTTTCCCCTCTATTGTTGCTTCATTGCATTTGCAACTCTCCAGATCAGCTATTAGCAAAGCTAAGCTGGGCGCAAGACAAATTCCGAACCTGGTACCAAGAGCACAGACCAAGAGAGTTCCACGTAAGTAATGTGTTTATCTTAGCAAAAATTTTTTTTTTACATCGTGACTGTTCCTAGGAATTAGGAATAGGGGCGCATGTGTTCACTGAGAGAAGAGATGTTATGCGGTGCACTTTTTATTGGTATTGCGTTGCACCACATATGAATGACTCCGTTTCTGTCTGTTGACTTTCACTTGATAGTAACGCAGGGGACTCGGTAAGTTAGGTTGAAATTGTCTATTAATACTTTCTACTTTTCCAGGAGGGGGTAAGAATTCACCGGGCACGGTTTTTCATAAGTTTAATCTTAACCTAAACTATTTCACACGGCCAGCCACACTGGACTTAGAAATTTCTTGATGTTAAGAGAGGAGCGAGTGACACAATCCTACCCAATTTGGTTTTCAAGTAACTCTGGCTAAAAATTGATCAGAATGAACTCTGGACCTATGTTGAATAAAACTCCGCCTCCTTGAGGACGTCTACTTTACTCTTAATGGTTCAATCTTAACTCCCACTTTTGGCAAGGACAAATCAGGTCAATTTTGCTGACCTTTTCGCTTCATAACCTATCCTCTAACTCCTCCTTCCTTTCCCACATCTTGGAGGTTTGTTATGGTTAGTCTTCAATTTACTTGGTCTCATGGCTCATCATTTTAAATTATAAACATCGTCTCTCTCTCTCTCTCTCTTTCATAATCCCGATCAGTGAATCTCATACTTATTCACTGCATAACATCACTCGGTCACCTACCTGCATTGACTACAATGCAAGTAGATAACCAACTCAACTTGACTATAGTCAATTACTTCAATTTCAATAATTTCTAATAGTCAATTACTTCAATTTCAATAATTTCTATTAACAAGCAATAAATGCAAGAAATATTATAATGCATCATAGTGCTAACACAAACAATATAAGCATGAATTATATATCAAATACTCAACTAAATGCAGAAAATTATGGCAAAGTAAATATATCAAATGCCTATTACTCTGGTTATCAATCATAAATTGTAAAAAATAAAAAAAAATCAATCATCAAATGTTCAAGTGCAAGTCAATGGTAAACGCTATCACTCTCTAGGAAGGATTCTGTCCATCATGTCCTTGATTATGGTAAGCTTATTCAGTATCAATTTCCTGACAATCACAAAAGAAATAAAAGCAAACAGTACCAAAAGAATGACATTTATGAATGACATAATAGGAGAAATCTCGGTCTTATATGTATGAAAGAAAGTATGAACCTCTTCTAGCTTTGTGAATGTCTCCAATTCCAGTTCTGAAAGTTGAAATTCGTTAATAACTGCAAACTGATGTACACTTTTACTGAAATTCAAACTGTATGTCGTGAAGACTGTAGGTTTGTAATACAAATTATGTAAAATAACCAATTCACAAGCAGATGAAAACGAGTGTACATTAATGAAAACTACTTCTGTTTTGTTTGACTTACAGTCAATCTTAGCATTCAATCTGTTTGCTGAGAACACAAAAATTTCATCATCAATGATTTGAGCCTTGAAAGTTTCTGTAAACGGTATATATTTACAATGGTTCTTACCATTCTTGTTGTTTACAAGATCATCTAAGCAATGAAGAGCATTCAAGGGTTCATAGAAATTCACAATGTTACAAACATATACATCATCATTAAGCATGACACATCCCCTGAATTCATGTTCGGGAATTTCGTGTATTTAAGTCCGTAGACGATAGAAAAGTTCACTGAACTGACGTAGATATTAGCGACTTTCATACGTCTGCCAACACTGTTTGTTTTCGTCTTCTCCGCTTCTGCGATCGGCGTAGTATAGGGCGAGTTGCTGATTCTTTCTTTCGTAAATTTCGTTTTCTTATAAAAATCACCGCTGTTCTATGCCGTGATTATTACTATTGTTCTTATTATGGTCATATATAATTATTAAACTGAATTTCTGGTTGATCTTATGCGAATGTTCGGAAGTTTCAAACTAGGCAGAGATTTACCGCTGTCAATTTTTCCTTCCGATCGACGCATAAAGATTCACTGCTTCTTGGAATATTTCGTTCTGCTTCGTTTCCCTTCTGCTACAGTGTTGATGTTGTATTGGTGTTTCTAGTGCTGAAGACCGTCTTGAGATTATTTGCGCTGTTAAATTGAGAGTTAGTTTTAGCGCCGTCACTGCTCACTCTCTGTAAATTTCTCTAGGGCCGTGAACTTTAATGTTTTTCAAATGTGCGCTGGGCGAAATCCTCCGAAACTGCCACCATTATTTTTTATGCGGTGCACTTTTTATTGGTATTGCGTTGCACCACATATGAATGACTCCGTTTCTGTCTGTTGACTTTCACTTGATAGTAACGCAGGGGACTCGGTAAGTTAGGTTGAAATTGTCTATTAATACTTTCTACTTTTCCAGGAGGGGGTAAGAATTCACCGGGCACGGTTTTTCATAAGTTTAATCTTAACCTAAACTATTTCACACGGCCAGCCACACTGGACTTAGAAATTTCTTGATGTTAAGAGAGGAGCGAGTGACACAATCCTACCCAATTTGGTTTTCAAGTAACTCTGGCTAAAAATTGATCAGAATGAACTCTGGACCTATGTTGAATAAAACTCCGCCTCCTTGAGGACGTCTACTTTACTCTTAATGGTTCAATCTTAACTCCCACTTTTGGCAAGGACAAATCAGGTCAATTTTGCTGACCTTTTCGCTTCATAACCTATCCTCTAACTCCTCCTTCCATTCCCACATCTTGGAGGTTTGTTATGGTTAGTCTTCAATTTACTTGGTCTCATGGCTCATCATTTTAAATTATAAACATCGTCTCTCTCTCTCTCTCTCTTTCATAATCCCGATCAGTGAATCTCATACTTATTCACTGCATAACAGAGAACCGCCATATTAGATTTGTTAATGCGCGCCTTTCAGAATAGGTAGTTAGAGAAATAATAAGTGCTAACCATTTTTGTTCGAGGAATGGTGCGAAATTCCTCTGTGTTAAAATCTTTGCCAGTTTTCTGTTTGAGGAATAGTGTGACAGAAATTACTCTGTGTTAAATGTTACTTCGCATTTCCAATTAGCGAATTATTTAGGCGTGAATGAATTCCCATGTGGGGCAAGACAAAGTCAGCTTGCATTGCTGAAATACTCTCTCTCAGAATAGCTAGAATTTAAACCAGGTATTAGGAAAGCGAAATTTTGAACTCCGCTTCTATGGAAAATTACGAGGTCATTTTCCTGTTATCCGCTCATCCTGGGAAATTCCCTCCCCGCGTACCTACATTCATCACCCGAGCAGTGTCCCCATAAAAAATTGTTCCCTACTTGGGCCATTCTCAGCAAAAATTTTTTTGGGGGGGTTTTCTCCCGCCAGTAACTTCTGAGTCCTATGGGACGAATCCTATTTTTGAGTCTTATGAGACTCCACTAAATTCTACGGCTTACGAGGCGAGAATTTCTAATTCCTACAGGAAAACCAAAATCTAAGTCCCTTTGAGACCTTATATTAGTGTATTTCACACACATCCAAGTCCTTATGGGACTGATCATTCCAGTTCATTGGAACAACGCCTTGATTTCACGCTACAGCCGGCCAAGTCCGAGCTTGACATAAAATCCAGTTACGTCTTCCAAGGCTCATATTAAAATTCGTTCGCCACGAACAACCACGTCTTACTCAGACATATTAAATTTGAACAAAGTCCCCTCAGACTTGCTGATCAATCGTCTTATTCAGACATATCAATTCTCATTCAGTCTGAACAACTGAGTGTTTCAGATTTTTGCAATTAAGTCTTTTCAGACAACCTGAGTCTTCTCAGACATATTTGATTCTCTAGCGGGTCCAGTCCAAATAACCATTATTTCAAGATGCCTACTGCCAGAGCCCAACAAAATGAGGACTTCAAATTCTACATGTCCGCTGGAAAGGACATGGGACTATCAGGGCAAGCCCTGAAGGAATGGGTTTAAGAGAGAGTGGACGATGCCAAGGCGGAAAGAGAAGCTGAGAGGCAAGAGAGAGGGAAAGAGAGAATTGCCCAGGAGCAAAGAGAGGAGACAGAATGGCAAGAGAGAGCGAAAAGAGAGGAGAAGGAGAGACAAGAGAGGGAGAAAGAAAGAATTGCCCAGGAAAAGAGAGAGGAGATAGAAAGGCAAGAGAGGGAGAAAGAACGGCAAGAGAGGGAGAAAGAGAGAATCACCCAGGAAAACAGAGATGAGATGGAGAGGCAAGAGAGAAAGAAGGAGAGAGAGGAGAGAGAGCGGCAGCGCACCCATGACCTCCAGATGTTAGAACAGCAGAACGCCACCCCGCCTCCTGCAGCAGGAATGAGTGCCCTCAGCCAAGCTCACTCGTTTATGCCAAAATGACAGAGGCAGAACCTGAAGTATGGATTGAGAGGGCTGAAAGATTCCTGGAGTGCTGCACCCTTCCCCTGCGGAACTCTCCCTTGTTCTCACTAAATTCCTGGGAGGGAAGGCACTCGTTGCCTACGACGCCCTTTCGGCAGAGGATAGGGGAAACTGGGAAGCCACACGCCAAGCAGTTACCAAGGCGCACGAGATTACCCCCGAGCGGTGGAGGAGGCATTGGAGAGAGTGGACAAGAGGAGCAGGCCAGACTTGGTCCAATTGGGCGTACCATTCAGAGTGGGCATTAGCAAAATGGCTCGAGTCCGAAGGAGCCACTAGCACCTCCGAGGTACTCAAGAAATTTAAATTTGAGCATTTCTTACGCTACGCCCCTCCTGCCCTTGCCATGCATGTAGTAGAAAAAGCTCCTGCGGTGTTGCCAAATAGCAGACATGTGGGAGACTCACCACCCTCAGGAGGGATCCATGGGGTGGAAGATAAATCCCCTGCCCCTCTTTGGAGGATCAAATTCCCCTAAGAATGGAAACTCGGGCAAGCCCCTAACTTGCCGGAACAAGCAAACAGCACCTCTTTCTCCCGGAAACCCACCAAATAACTTGCCAGCGCCCTCCACAGGGGCAGTGCAAAAAGATTATAGCTGAAGCTATTGCATGACCTGCAAGGTTTATGGCCACTCTCCCTCATGGGCAAAATGCCCTAATAATAATAAATCAAATACTCCTGCCGTTGCCTTGCCCGTCACGAATTCCAAGTCCTTGGGCCCTCTCGCCGAGGGTCCCATACATGTGGCCCCTCCCCGAGGCAGCTATCCTGCGTGCCGAGTCAAGGCATTCGATGACTCTGGCGCCCAAATCTCCCTCATACGAAGGGATAGAGTTCCCTATGGGGCTATTGTCAATAGATGAAAACTCGTCATGATTGAGGGAGTAAATCAATTTAAAATGATACTCCCTACAGTCCAATTGAGAGTCACAAGACCTCATCAGTCAAAAATTTGCAATCTTGCAGTAGCAAGCTATCTTCCCGGAGGCTATGACGTCATCCTGGGACAAGACTTTCAGTCCCCACAGAAATCACGACAATCCAGGGGTCCACATTCCTCAACTCATTCATCAGGCGCGAGTAATCCTCCACCGCCTTTCCCCCAGTCAAGACTGGCGCCCCCTGGATACCATAAGGACGTGAAGTTCCTACCAGTGCCACCTGAGTATGATGTACTGTGGCCCCCTTGATCGATTCCCGATCCAATTCCAGTGCCCGGCCCTGCCTCGGTGCCAGTGCCAGGGCCCCAATCAGATCTCCCTCCAGGAAATGCCAAATCCTTGCCTGGGCCACTTGCATGCACCGAGCAGTGCCAAGCTCCGTCTGTCCTGACCGACAAGCACAAGAAACCACTGATAGTGCCGGACCCTGCTTTAGTGTCAGCGCCAGAGCACGTCCCCAATCTCCATTCAAGGGATCCAGCTCAGGACCTCCCTCTCTTCTCCCAGCCTGGCACCGCTACCAGCGCTGGTAAGAGAGACGGTTCCTCTCGACCACAGCGGAAGTTCACCTAAAGGTGCAGCCTCGCAACCCATGCCTGAGCTGGTCATTGATACCTGCGAGCCTCTCACACCCCCCGACCACCTCCTCTCTGTCTTACTCCACCGCAGACACAATTGCGAGTCAGGATTCTGCCATCTCTCACTTGGCCGACGAACTTCAAGAGCTGCAACGGATCATGGTAGAACTAGTGAAGAAGATCCCTGAGTCAGCTGTCGCAGCAGCTGACACAGGTGGCACTCCATGCCACCCTCTGGCCTTGGGCCCTCCGATTCCCCGGCCGAGGATGACTGTCCAAGTAGGAGAGGTTCGTGGCGGAATTACCATGGGCGTGGGAAATTCCAGGTAGTCTACAAAGAGCTCTAGAGCTCTCCTGGCGCCTGTGTCACCCCTTCACCCTCCGAAGGTCTTGGCACCTCTAATCCAGAAGAGGATGTTAAGGCCCTCCACTATCTTCTTCCGTTCCTCTGGAACTTCTATCCCTTATCCTTCTCTGTTGATCTTTCCTTTAAGCCTTTCTTAAATTATCACCACAAGGGGCAATTAAATATGGGATACCATTCCCCTCAAAATGCCTAAATCATTTTGTTATAAAGCCGTGAGAATAACAGAGTTTCCATGGCTGCTCTGTAATAATACCTATGGACGTAGGAAACTGTCCGTTCTACCTTACGAGAGAAGCACTAGGCACATTCCCTCCCTGTCCCTGTCATTCAATAGCTAACTGGTTCAAAAATTTAATATCATGCATTACTCATTGGCTGGCGAATAGCAAAATATTAAATCTGTCTCAGTAACTCACTGTGACCTTGACTGGAATGCGGGCCTGACGGTATCCTTTTTTCTCCTGTTCTTATTGGTAAATTGTAATCGTGTTCATTTACTGCATATTTTCCTACCTACTCTCTTATTCATATACAATGATATTAATATTACTTACCTTGGCCTGTATCCTTCTTTTCTTGGGAGAATATTGCATGAAATTAATAAGATCTGACTTTTATCTTTGAATTAATTCGTATTTAATTTTCCAAGCTTTTTATATCCCTGCGGGATAGCCAGCCTAATTAGTTCATTATAGAGATCCTGGCAAGGTCTCCATTGTCAGGTGGGTCCTTCGGCTAATGAATTTAATTATTATTTACTTTGGTTTATACTGCCTTGTTTTACCTAAGACCCACACAATTCTGTCAATTAAGGCTAAAACTAACTCTAAAGGACAGATACTGAATAGATCAGGTCTCCAGTTAACACTCGTTAACAAAGAATAGAGGTTTATTCATAACCACATGAATGAATTCAGCAAACCTACTGGAACACTAGTTACAGCAAAAAAAAAAAAAAAAGTAAATAAAATAAAATGAAATGGGTTATTTACAGGAGCTAACAGCAGCTCAGCATATACTTCATCTTAGGATAAACTTCAATGCTAAATAGAATGAATGCAACAGATTTAGGTTTCTCAGATGCTGTATCAGGAATTTACTGCAAGATCGAATTAAGGCTTCTTGATAGTAATGATGCAGGTTCTTCTCCCAGAAAGAGGCTATTGCACAGGTCCAAGGCGTACACAATTCTGGAAAAGAACGTATCCAGATAACAATCTTGTATTACAGAAACTCACAATTGCCACTACTAATCACAAGGGGATGACTTATAGTTTAAAAATAATATGTTTAACACCATGGAGGATAAGTTATGTGACTTCACTAGACAACAATAATTTTACTTGATAGATAACTTCATAAATGGGATATGTTTTACTAGGATTTCTTAGCCAGTGACTTTTTAAGAGAAGAAAGTTTGAACAAGGGAACATGGGAGTTTCAGTCAAAGGGAAAGAGAACTGGGAGCAATTGTCAATTCAGACTTACTGCTGGGTTAGCTAATGCAATGATCAGTTGCATGAGATTCCTCGGTCCGTTGAAATAGCAAATTTCTCCTCGGTTTGAACAAAGGAGGGAGAAGGCAAAGGATGCTTGGACGGCAGCCCTGGTCACGTCTGGACGCTGTGACGGCTGCGTGGAGAGTCCCTGTGCTGGGGCTTCGTCTTGTCGTTTGCTTCAAAACTCCGCCTACCCAGGACTTGACCTGAAATGACAACAGACTCGCCAGTACATAGGATAGAGAAGACTGAGTTGTAGGAACAGTACCTCTAAGGTCTGTCCTACCAAAACCTATCCCTGATTTACGGCCCTCTAAGCTAATGCCTCGGAAGTTGGCGTGCGGAATTTGAAAACTTCTAAATCGAAAACACTGATTCCCGCTCGCTACACACTACGTTGTCTGCCTTCTTACATTAACAAAGAAAGATTCCTTGTATTCGATTAAAGCAGGGAAGACAGGTCGAACAGTTAATATTTATAATAATAATACATATATTATACTTTATATTATATATAATATATATTATATATATATGTATATATATATGTATATATATATATATATATATATATATATATATATATATATATATATATATATATATATATATATAACACACAGAAGGCAAGTAATGGCGTGCATGTTGTGCCTGTTTTGTGCCGGGGAGTGCTGGATGTTTCCGTGCGTGTGTTTTTATTTATTAACATACATACATACACACACACACACACACACACACACACACATATATATATATATATATATATATATATATATATATATATATATATATATATATATATATGTGTGTGTGTGTGTGTGTGTATGTGTGTGTAGAGAGAGAGAGAGAGAGAGAGAGAGAGAGAGAGAGAGAGAGAGAGAGAGAGAGAGAGAGAGAGAGAGAGAGAGAGAGAAGGCAAAGTAAGGGCATTCCAGCTTCTCTCTCTTTCATTTTTCTTGAGAGATGAGCTGTCTCTTCACGTTTGATAAATATCGCCTAGGAGGAGAGTTTTAAGCCAAGAGGACTGTTTGATGTAACGTCCTTTGTATGCAGCAATATAATTCTTCTCACCTGAAAGGTTGAAGAATCTTATATTGGTAATATGAATTACTGTACCCGATATTTCCGTTACTTTTGTAAACCCATAAATGCGCTCACAAACAAACAAGCATATATATATATATATATATATATATATATATATATATATATATATATATATATATATATATATATATATATATATATGTATGTATATATATACATACTGTATATATATATATATGTATATATATATATATATATATATATATATATATATATATATATATATATATATATATATATGCACAGACACACACAAATAATAAAAAGTAGGGCACATGGAGGTGCAACGACTTGCAAATTCTCTTTCCTGTCTTAGTTCCTGATTCCTCTAAGTATTTCTCACAATTTTACAATGGTTACGAAGCGTGTGACATTGGTATGAGTAGACTGCCCAAAGTAAAAAGACCAGTCAGCTGTCAGTAAGAAGCGATCCGATGAGAGATGCCAGCCCACAGAAGTCGGTCACAAATATAATGACAAGGCTTTGAAAAAATTTAATAAGAAATTTGCAAAAATAGATTTATGTGTCAGTCCCACCACACACTGATTAAACTCCATTGGAAATAAATTACTATAACAAGACGAAGAATAGGGAAACAAAGAATAAAAGTAAAAATGTAACAACTCAAACTACGCTGACTCAGCCCTAATAAATCGCTAGGAATAAATTATCAGATAAGCCAGCAGATAATTGAGCAATTCTTCAAACATTAGTAAAAATCAGTTTCTGATTTTCGAACTCTGAATTGCCATTAATACGAATGTCACGCACATGCTGCGCCCTAGTGTTACTGACCAACATATAAATTAAAGAAAAGTATTTGGTATATTTTTTAGACCATCAAGCCTAGATTTTACTTAAACGCCAGATCATTATTGTTCCCCATACTGAAGTAGCCTTAATGATATCATTAAGTAATGATTTGAGTTCCAATCTAGAGAAAAATCTTGGTACATCTTTTAAAAACAAATTACGCTCCAGACGAAGAATTTCTTCAGTCACTTGAAGGAAACATTAATTCGTTCGGTAAAGTACGTCTCTAAACTTTTTTTTTTTTTTTTGCACGGAATAGCAGTCAGTGATCAGCCCAAAGTGATATAAGTTTTGGTCCTAAGAATAAATTCTTAATATTACCCTCTTTGAAGGCAACATTTATGATTTCAGTGAAATGCATATTCACAGTTTTTGTTGCTGAATTCCCACCGACCTGTAGACAAGACAATTCTGGTGAGTTTTAGAGATCGCACTGAAATAGTACCTTTCTACAGGCTGCTATTGTCAAGACAAACTAAATGAAAAAACATAAAATCCTTAGCAGCACTAAATATGACCCTTTGTGAGCAGATGATCTCATTAACTGTACATAGACGAACGTAATTCGGAAAAAAGACCAACAGGAAGCAAAGACATGTATAGTCTTGTCCATCCATTCTTAATAACAGACGTCAGGCTAAATGCCAGCAAGTAAATAATATCCGTTTGCCACGGCAATCCACAATAGGGTATTATATAAACAAAGGGCCTGCATTTGAATGTCGCCCTAACCGTTTGTTCAGTCTCCAGCGTAAATGCTGCATCTTTAATAAAGAGCGCAGTCTTAACTGAGATTGAATGGCGGGATATTGAAAAATGAGACAGAAAAAAAGGGCCACTATTAAGGAAACAGTCCAGTATCTCTTATGGCATCCTTCAGGGAATGCGTTCTACCCCTTCTCTCCTTATGATCCTACCTGGAATAATGAGGGTACTGTGTCACCTATCGTATTGAGATATTAAAAAATAAATATAAAATTTACCGAAAACAATCCAGGGCCCTTCCATTCGTTACACCAAAACGCATACTAAAATGGGAAACTGCTAGTTCTCTCCTCATCTTCCGTTTAAGAATGCCTCCCCCAACTGCCTCCACACTTCGACTGTTAATATTAGTCTCTGTAGGCGCCAAAGGTTAATTATGTAGTAATTACATGTAGCTGCCTAATTACAATATCGTCTCTGTCCCCGGCTGGGCGTTCTTATTGGCCAATATCGAACACCTCCCTTGCACTAGGCTGCTTTGATAGGTTATTACTTAATTGTTATTTGCCTGGCCTTGACAATCAGCGGATAACGCACGGATACCAAGGAAAGGATAATAAGAGTAGGAGGAGGAGGAGGAGGAGGAGGAGGAGGAGGAGGAGGAGGAGGAGGAGGATGAGGAGGAGGAGGAGCAGAGAGGGACAGGAAAGTAGTCAGAGAGTAGAGAGGAAAAAAGAAAATAAAATGAAAAAGAAGAGGGCGAGGAAGAAGACGTGGGAAAAGACACAGGTTGGGAGAAAGAAAATGAAAGATGAGGAATAGGGCGAGGAGAAATCGTCTGGTGAATGAAAAACAAACGAAAGGAAAGAGAACTGGCGTAGGAGGAGAAATTACTTTGTTTCATGGCAAGGATATTTCTTTTCAAATAAAATTACATACTCATACAATATTATTTCAGGCTCTGAATTACGTAAGACTGTATTTGTAAGAAAAAAGGAAAGAAAATTGGTATGACGAACATACTGCTACAAACATCTTAAAACACAATCCCAGGAATTTATAACATAAGTGAGATGATACTTAAAAATAGGACCTTCATCTTCGGAAATGTTCTGTCATGCTCTCGTGTAATCCTCCAGTTCTTATCACCCATTCTCAAATGATAAATATTGAAGTTTTATTTTCTTTATTGTCTTAAGGAGTTCCTGTCTATTCGAAGAATTCTAAAACGTATGATTCAATTGGAACCCGCCCCCCTCCTCTATAAGTATTTTTACCTTGCCTATTTGGAGACATTACTGGAGAATACGCGTGGAGTGCCAATAACGTCTAAGTTGTTATTAGAAACAGATGAGGAATGGATGACGTCATTCGTCCTCTGGGCCCCTGACACGGGGGCAAACTTTATGATAGGAGAAACATATATAGAGCTATTACCAGGCAATCACAGAAAGTTCCTAATTTCGGACGAAGAAATGGCATCGTTGTTCATAAAGGAATTGGACTGGTATTGGGAGGGTAGTTATTCCCAGGGGGTCACTGAGAAACATAAGCTGCGTACGAATCGGGCTGCTAATATTATCATATATCAATAAAATGGGGAGGAGGGTGGGGGGTGGATGACGCCTTAATTGGACGCCCTTCTCATCCAATAAGACGTGCTGCACTAGGTTAGGTAAGGTAAAATGAGAATGTATTTCTTGGAAAATAACGGTTGCATTGTTATTAATATTTGCTTTAGAACATGAGAAAACTTCTGCGCTTAATGTTCATGGGGTAAAGCAACCTTATTTTTCCATGTGAGGTTCAAAATATTCATCATAATATTTTCCTACATCATATAATGTTAAAAACCATATTTTCTTTTAATATCAGGTCAAGTAAACTGATTCAGTAACTTGAGAAATAATGGGCGAGAAAACTTACATTTTACCGTAAACAAGACTTACATATATTCATATTTCATGAAATATCTTCCTAAACGCTAAGTTTTCTCAAACTGTCTTGTCAGGTGATATTTCTTCAAGCACACAAAAATCAATCTAATCTCCCAAAGAAATTTAACAGTATTGAACCAAATCTTTTGTTGCTATATTCTGTATTATAAACGGCTTCCACTGCTTTATTTCAGATTTTGCATCCCAATAGCAATTCTAATAATCGTTTTTACATTAACACCCGCAAAACCAGACATAATACATTTCAATAAAATGCAGTCTGTAGACTTCTGATTGACAAAATCTTATCAGGATAGTGAAATTTGCAATTCAGTTAATCAGACTTATGTTTTATATATGTATTGTATTTATATTCGAATTCAAGGAAGGTAATGAATCAATAACTAAATAAATGAACAAATAAGGAGAAGGTTAATATTGCATTGTGATTTTGGAGACTTGTAATTAAATATGGCGTTATTTGTCCGCAGAGTTTTCCAATTGCCGAATATTGTCGGCTACTTGCGGCAACGCAAGGGGTTAAGTATACCTTAGTTTAACCAGACCACTGAGTTGATTAACAGCTCTCCTAGAGCTGGCCCGAAGGATTAGATTTTTTATATGTGGCTAAGAACCAAATGGTTACCTAGCAACGGGACCTACAGCTTATTGTGGAATCCGAACCACATTATAGTGAGAAATGAATTATTATCACCAGAAATAAATTCCTCTTATTCTTCATTGGCCGGTCGGAGATTCGAACGCGCGGCCAGCAGAGTGCTAGCTGAGAACGGAATCCACCCTCCCAATGAGGAACTACGGCAACGCAAGAGTGAAAAAGGATGACATTATGGTAAGATTTTACGAAATACTGAATTTGACAAACGATATAAACATCAACAAAGATATAATGAAAATGCCATCTTCCTGCAACTAAACGCGTTACATTCTATATTTCTACATACTTATATTTTCATGATATAAAAGTCCCCACATGGAATTAGATAGCGACCTGTTTACGACAGACTTCATACATCATAAACAATAGCGCATTTAAACTTGAAGGAGAGACTGCCCCGATTGTTTATGGACAAAAACTTGTGTCTAGCCAAGTATCTCAGTTCGCCAGTGAGGACGAAGGGGAACACTGACGTTGGCTCCATAAATAGAAAAAATGGGAACAGACACACCTTAGAGAATAAAATGGCGCAGCACTGAAAAAGCCTAGTAATGAAATTTCAACGCTGAGCAAAAGTTTATGAAAAAGTTCTTTACTGACCTTCATCACTCCTACAACTTTCTCTCACTCTTTCTCCTCTATACATAGCGACAGAGACTAAGTTGGATATCCATTATTCCAATGGGCTGCAGTCACTTCTCCTTCCGCACTAACGGGTGTGATCTTACCTGTAAGAGAGAGAGAGAGAGAGAGAGAGAGAGAGAGAGAGAGAGAGAGAGAGAGAGAGAGAGAGAGAGAGAGAGAGAAAGAGCTTAAAACTTTAAGTAAAGGGAATAAATTACAAGCTAGTGAACATTAATTTTAGGAAAGCTGAGGGTAAAGAATTAACAGAAAAGATTAAATAACAATGTGAGACGTCAATCACATGGACTGCGAAGGTAAAAGGCTTAAAAATCATTGAAAAGAAGATTTCGATATGAAATTCAATGATGCGAAGAAGGAGAGCATGAAGAAATATGGGAAAAATATCAGTATTAAATGAAATAATGCACCTGACACACCCACCATATATCACATATAGTTGTAAGTATAGAAATAATAAAAACCTGTAGTTGGTAGAAGGATGAAGAAAGAGCAGCCAAGAGAGAGAGATAATAGGAGGGAAGAGCCAGAATGGAAAGATATATGACTTCACAAAAATAGCCAGTGAAAGTGCATGATGAAAATGACTGTTTACAGGTCAAATATCTAAATCATGTATATATATATACAGTATATATATATAGATATATAAATATATATATTTATATATATATATACATATATATATATATATATATATATATATATATATATACATACATATAAGAATATATGTATGTACATATATATATATATATATATATATATATATATATATATATATATATATATATATATATATATATATATAAATACAAAACATATATATGAAAAATATACACATGCACATTATATATATACATATATATATATATATATATATATATATATAAATATATATATATATATATATATATATATATATATATATATATATATACATATATTGTACATATATCTTAAAGGTATATTAAATGTTTAAACAAGGTCAATAATATTCAGCATCTAGCAGGTTGACGTATTAAAAAAGAAAAAACAAATTTAAACACGCTTTAATTAAAATGCACTAAAAAGTAAATAATAACTTTTCGAGACACACCATGATTTTCTTACAATTAATCATGTCTACAAAAATAAAAGCGTGGGCGCCAAACATGGAAGGAAATGCTACAAAAAAAGAAATATATCTTTTTTATTTCTTGTAGCATTTCCTTCCCTGTTTGGGGCCCACGCTTTTATTTTTGCAGACATGATTAATTGTAAGAAAATCCTGGAATGTCCAAAAAATTATTATTTACTTTTCAGTGGATTTTAATTAAAGCCTGTTTAAAAATTATTTCACTTTTTATTTTATGCTTTTTAGTTTTGACAGAAACTGTAACCGATTTATGATTGTAACTAAAAAAACTGAACGTGATTGTCTGTCGATCCAAAGAAGGTTTGAAAAATCCAGAGTTCTAAACTTATTCTACCGAGTCAAAAAAAGGTTTGAAAAATCCGAAGAGTTTCATACAAACCCTGAGATACTGGGAGAGGTCACTGCAGGATCACTACAGGTCACTGCTGACCTACCTACTGATCATGTAAGGTTGTATTGTCACCGGGATTGAGTAACCATCCAAAATTTCAAGACCACCGGACGAAGGGAAATGGTCGAAAATTGAGTTATATGTTTTGACACAGACAGACAGACAGACAGAAGTAAAGTTCAATAAAAGCATGTAAAAACAAAAATTGGGTCTTCATGGACGAACAAAGCATAAAACTCAATCATCAAAGAATTATTAAATGATGAAATTCAAGTAAATATCAGCTCAGAGTTTCGAGCGTAATTATGTTGTTCAAGATACTGTTGTTTTCTCACCAACAGAGACGTTTTAACTGAGACGTCAAGATCCATATTGAAAGGGCAGTGTAGGCTAGCTAAACTGAAAGATAAAAAACATAATGGAATGAGATAAAAAACTACTACTGGAATGAGAATACAATAAAAAATGGTGAGTAGCCATAATGGTAACTGGAAGGAATTCATAATGATACTACATTACCATAGCAAACAGCAGAAGGTTACCACAAAGCGGTATTTCGAGTCAGATCATAATGGACAACGGAAAGACAACAAAGGACAGTATGGAAACTATGATAGAATGCGACATAAAGAACAATGGAAAGAAACCCTAAGGGCCAATACAATGGAAAAGATTAAAAGGACAGATGGTGATTTTTTAGAGTCTAGCGGAGTAGCCAAGAATTCAACATCTCATGGCAAGAACAACTTATGAAACCTTAGACATGGTAAAACTTAGACTCACCCTCCAATGCTGCAAGATTCATAGGAAAACAAGCGAGCCAGTGTATATTGCACTAGTAAATAAAATAAATTGACGGTGAAAAAAAAATGGCCGAGATGGCAGGTATCAACCAAGGGATGTTACGTACCGTCCACAGCGTTAATAACCCAGACGTTGTGCAAGACTCAACGTGCACTTGATTCGCCACACACTATCGTAGTTACACAAAGAAAAACATATGGACTCCCATTCCGTTTCAATTAAACTGAATAGGTGAAACGTGTCCCAAAGCATGGCGCCATCAGCACGGTGTCCCGTATCTTTCAGCCACTTGCAACCAACATTTACAATGATTAGCAGCATTTGAGACATAATTGAAAATGCTCATGGTCATGGTCATGTGACACCTCCATAACGAGCATGCACAACTTCAATCAGGTCCAAATACAGCCTATCAAAATTTAATGTCTACTTTATTCAATAGTTTTCAAAAGAATTGTCAGAAGAGATTTTATGCAATGCGAATTGTTATTAGTTTATTTACTGTTATAGTACCATGATTATTAGGCTACTTCCCTTTCCTGACATTTCAATCTTTAAAATACTGAATTCCTGCTTGAAAAAGGTAAGAAAATAAAAATTCTAGTTTTTATTGGACTGGCTCTCCATTTTTCTTTATGTTTTTTGTACCATTTTTTTCTGCTTTGTTCGAAGATTTTATAATGTTTTACTTCCAAGTTACTGGTGATAAAAAAATCTGTGTATTTTCCCCTGAGGGAAAACACATGGCTGGATGCAGTAATCCACTGTTCTGAACTGAACTGTATTTTGTATTTTTCCGCAAGATTTCTTCGCTCACTTTCCTTTTCGAAAACAAACCTTTCACTAGACGCTTTCGATTTCCAGAACTGAGTAAAGCCATGTTAGAGAGAAAATTCCTGGTAAGTGATTTGTACAAACATATCTATTGACCAAGCTATACATGGACAGACACGCACACATATTATATATGTATATATACGAGTATATATATATATATATATATATATATATATATATATATATATATATATATAAATTATTAGATAGATAAGTAAAGATAAGCCATTAGGTACACAGATACCTACTAACTTCCACATTATTAGCTTGCAGATCCTTTTCATATATAAGTTAAACAGGGGCGATTCTTAAATGTCAGAGTAGAGAGAGAGAAAGGTGACGTGAATAATGCGTTGATCGTCTGCGTAAATAAATAACCAGCCGACCAGCAGACAAAATACCAGCATATCCATTTCACTCGACTGATTCTCATGATAAATAATGTTGTTAAAGATTACAGGCACAGAGTTCCACACTCTGTGTAGAGCTATTTTTGAGCTATATCAAGTCCCATTTCACCTAATGCTACAACTACTGTTACTGCCGGTAAGCACTTTAATAAATATTATTACCATTGACATCATATTTACATTAACATTTCAGTCAAGAAACTTGCAATTTATGGACGAAGCCAAAAGGCCAATGACTAGACCAGCAAGTTTCCACTAAATAATAGGAACACAAACACATACATAATACACACACATACACGATATATATATATATATATATATATATATATATATATATATATATATATATATATATATATATATATGTGTGTGTGTGTGTGTGTGTGTGTGTGTGTGTCTGTTTGTGTGTGCGCGTGTAAACAAACGAATGAATATATATATATATATATATATATATATATATATATATATATATATATATATATATATATATATATATATGGATAGATAGATATACAGATATATGTATGTGTGTGCGTGTGTAAACAAACTATTAACAGCCTTTTAGCTTTTTCGACGACTGAACGTGTCTTATAAATTCTAATGAGCAAACTTTTCCCGTCAAACGCAGAGCTTAATTCCGAAATAATTACTGAAGCTTCTCTACGGGAGAGAAAGCGATCTTCATGAAGTCACTCAGACGTAAATAATGCTCTTTGCTTGCTTTTATTCACGCGTATGCAAATCTCAATTACTGGTCCTTACTTTCCGTACCATATTTCTCCCATTTCCTCCTCTTCTGTATTCCTCCCCTTGTGCAAACGCAAACATACTCTCAAACACACAACACCCCGCACACATACAGACGTACATACAAACATACACACATAAACACACGCACACACACATATATATACATACATACATGCAAATACACACACATATATATGCATGTATATTTCTATATATATATATATAGATATGTATACATACATAAATACATACATACATACATATATATAAATATATATGTACACACACATATATACATATATGTGTGTGTGTATGTGTGCGTGCGTACCCTTGCATTAGCGCATAATACGTTTCGCTTAAAAATTGGTGAATTTAGAGAAAAACAAGTTAGCCATCATTGGACCATTCACCCATCCACTGCAAAGTGAGAAGTTAGACCTCCGAAGGTAAATTTTCTCAGGCCTCTCCCACTCCCTCTAAAACAAAACAAAACAAAAGGAAAAATTACTCTCTAACAACTGATAAGGTCTACCTTATCACCTACAGATCTAGACCATAGCAAAAAGTACAACTCCCTTTGTTAAAGTCACTGAAATATTGCATTCCCAATTTGTAGAAAGAAAAAATATATTTGCTACCAATCTGAAAAATAATAAGACCATAGAGTGAAAATACTATTTTCGTACTTAGTCTAAGAGGGGGCACTGCCGGTGAGAGTAATGAATACCTTGAAAATTGAAGCTGTCTGAATTAAAACACAGATGGTGATTACAACTGCAGTTTCTAGCAAAGGAAATTATTTCAGAAAAATATTAAGATTCAATCTGGATGTAAATTACGGCATCTAGCCAGAACACTTATTTGCACTGTAGCTCTCTACAGATATGAGCCTTTAGAAGAGATTGCATAAGAAACAAGAATGTCTTTACACTGAAGACATGCAGAAGAACTTAGAAAGGAAATGTAATCACTTAAATTGAAGGTATGTAAGCGAACTTTAAAATGTCGTTAAAACGTGGGCATGGAGGCGAACGGAAGAAGTAACATCCTCAATTGCGGGTATGGAAGATAATGTTGGAAGCCATATTAAAATGCTGGCATAAAAGGGGTGGGGGAGAATGAATACACTTAAAATGTAGGCATGAAAGAGAAAGGTGAAATACATTTAATTTGTAAGTACGAAGATATTTCGAGAAAATAAAACCTACAAATTTCGAAAGAAGGGAGAAAGCAGAAAATCAACTCCTTTAAATTGTTAATATGTAGGAGAACACAGAAAGTATTGTCATTCATTAAATTATGAGTAGGGAGGAGAACGGAGAAAGTAAAGGTAATACGAATCAGCCGTAAACGAGTTCAATCTTGGAAAAGCGAGTAATAATAAATGTTTAAGAAAAATAAACAAGCGTAAACATAGCACACTCAAAATAACGACGAATAACAGAAAAGTTAAGAGAGGGAAGGATGAAGGGTAAGAGAGAAAGAGAAAAGAGGAGGATTGTGATATATCATGAAGATAACCGATGTTTGTATATACAGGCACATTTCTATAAAATGTCATGGATCTGAGTTTCCTAAGTTACACAAGTCCTCTTTGGTTGGAGAGAAGAAATTGGCATTTCGGAATATGACAGCAACTTGAATAATAGAAGACAATGCCATCGCATTTTCTCTGTAAAGAGAAAACTCTGAAAAGGGATGAAATTTAGAATTACGGTGAGTAATTTGGAATTACTTACTGGTTCCCTTACATCGAAATTTTTGAAAGAAGCAATCTTACTCTCTTGTCAAGTTGCCTATCCGTAGGGTTCTGAATGAAAGCAATTTCAAAGAAATGTAGCAGAAGAACTTCGGTGAAGATATTCTACTTCTGAGAACTCCTGCTTGTTGATTCAATGCAGCAATTCTGACTTAATACTCATCGCAAACGTTGATGAGATTAAGTTCTTGACATGAGAAACAGTTAAAGGTCAGAGAAAGAAACAAGGGCAGACTGCCAGAGAAATGGAAAATACGGGAGTGATTTTGCATCTAAGATTAGGCCAAATAAAGTCTTTATCATTCAGATTTACTCTTAGTTTTACTTCCCGAAAATACCACACGCTATCATTTATAATTCTCTTCAGAAACCAGGGAAAATAATTGTTCTTTCGACGCACTGATGACTATTCTCTCTTCTTCAACGGAATGGTTGACTTTGACCAAGACCGAATTGGTAATTTTTATGAATGGCAAATGATTCTGTCGCAGAGATCATAAGTCACCTAAGAATACGACTCTGATCTTCACAAAATAACGTGGGAATGAGTAATTGCACCTGACCTCCAACGACGCAGCAGATCCCTGTTACTGGAATCTGGGGTAGAGAGACGAGAGAGTTTTAAACCAATTGGTCATTCTGGGCTCTAATACTCATTAAAAAAATAAATACTGGCAACGAAATGACTGATTTCATACTCATAACTGGCGTCCCCCAGATATCGGCAGTTCTGAGAATTAAATCCACACAGACAACACTGACCTTAGCTGCAAAAAGTTTGTTTACAAAGTTCACTGCTGTTCTGTCTGACGCTCTTCAAAGACTAATCGGCAAGAAATACTGAGGCTCGTGTAATAATGCGTTTGACAAATATTCGTGTTATTATTATTGGAAGTGTTGATGTTTTTAGTTCCTTATGGGAGAAACTTTAGTCTTCACTGACATGTAAATTAACCAAAATGGTACTTTCATAAAAAAACAATAAATAAAACAAAATAATCAGTCCCTATCTTCAAGACCAGTGAACCTCACTCAATTCTACAGGTTTCTTATTTTTGACGTTTTCCAAACAGATAATAAACAGTCTATGAAACTACTATAATATGTAATTTACAATAAGAAGGGAAAGAACTCTATGGATAAACTGCACGGTTTAAATGAAGAACCAGAACAAATATACAATAATATTTACATCCACGAACATACCTTTACAATTTCGCGATGTGCTTGCCCAATTTTCAAATGTATAAAATAAACGACTCGCTAAAAAATTATAACAAATCATCCTATTCTGAACAAATATAATTACGATTTCAATTCAGAATTCAGGCTCTAGGTAACGTCTATTCCGTGTGTAAGATCGTAGGCTTTGCCGAATATTTCTTTTTCTTCTAAAACAAACTTTTCAGTATTTCTAGTTTTTTTTTTATCTCAGAATTCTTTACACTCTGAGTGTGCTAAGACTAATGTTCTTCACAATATAGAATGACTGAATTCATTTATATATAAACAAAATAAAATGTTAGCAAATTTAAGACGGCAGAAGCTGATAGTAAACGCAAAGCGGCCTTAACCAAATCAACAAATTAAGCAGGTAAAAAAATCCTAATCAAAATTTCAAAATAACTATTTGCATGAAGGTCTACAAGAACATTTAATGTGATAACATAACGAATAATTAATAAATAACAACACCGGGAAAATAAACGAACAACCAAAAAATCATAGATATGCTTGTGTCTGCGAAGAGTTGTGCTACAAAACGACGAAATGGGACGAAACAAAGGCAGATCATCTGGCCTTCATATTCCCCCAGTAATGTAACTTATTGCCCCCACCATGAAGGGATGCAATAAGGGAAAGTGTTGACGATTGTAACCACCACTGACGTGTAGCAAAGACAGCCAGACACTTACTACAATTTATGATGAATGAGTCACGCACTTGGTAAAGAGCGCCGTGCATAATACTCTCTCCGGACGCTCTCAAGCCTCATAGTGACTCGGTGTCGTTTTTTCGGGCCAGCTTACTTTAATGCATTCAGAATAAATTGTAAGTATTCAAGTAACGTTTCATTATAAAGTACTGCGGTGGAAATAATTGTCACCTGTAGGTCTGGGTGGAGCGTTTCTTGTGCTATTGCCAGAAGTGGCAATAGAATACTGAAATTAACACGAATGAACTATCTTTTTCTGCATAAACCAAAGAACAGGTTGAAGATTGACACAAGTTTGATGACGCAAATAACAATAATGCTTTTTCTATCATTTTCCTCGAGCACCTGTTACAAATATTACCATATTTGTGACAAAATTTCTTTTGATCAGTGACAGTGTTATGATAAAGAACCATGCGTCCGCATCAGCAACAGAAAACTGAATAATTTGAGGCAAGAAGTTTTTGTGGTAAGGAGATATAGACAGGTATGAGTTCCGATTTGATCACGTAATAAGTATCAAACTGACTTCTTTCCGTTAGTGGCGACAAACTCTTATTCTAAAAATAGTCAATTTCCATAAACTAGGAAAAGCTGATATAAAAATCAATGTACGACACTGTCAAGGAGGCTGTGAATACTTGAAAACAAATGTTTTAAATAAACGCTACTAAAGCAGTGCCAGTTTATGGAACGCTCCTCAATCCCTTCTTGCTATGGAAGGTTCTATCTCGTCCACTGGGTTAATCCTCAATCTTTCCTACGTTATTCTTTTTTCTCAGGGGTTACATGAGGTCATTGCGTTGATTCATATATGAACTCGCATAATTACAATCCTGTACTGAAGTTCCAAGAATTGTAAATTTCATGTGAATTATTCATTGTTCACTGTCATACCAGGTGCTTAGGAAGAACTTTGTTAATTAGATTAAAATATTTCAATCACGAACACGTTTAAGAAAGAGGAAAATAGGAAAACGCACAAAGAAAAATAGGAAACATTTTCTAACGTCCTCTCAAGGAACAACCTGACAATATATTGGCATTTAAAACACTTTTAGCAGAGAAAGAAATAAACAAGAGAGAGCCGGCACGTCGAAAAGTGTGGTCTGCTACCTTTAGTATAAGCAATATCAGCGGCACAAACACATGTATGTAACCTACATCAATTTGTCATGAGTAACAGCTCCCTTCACGAACCGCCATTACTCTAATGAATAAACATGTCCGTTTGAAAAAGGGCGCATCCCAATGTTTCATTATGCTCTTCCCGTTTCCTCATTTCTTTTATTTATAGTGATTTTTTCTCGGGAATGCGATTAAACTTATGGAATTTAGGAAACTAAGCGCTTTTCAATTGCATTTATATGGTACACAGTGCAGAAAATAATGTTTCAATCTGTTTGAAGATTACATTCTATACGCTTTGCCGAAGTAATTACATTTTACAGCATTCAGTTCCGAGTTTTGTCATTTGTGATCAGTCATTTGATATGCAATATATCTGTCCATGCATGATTACCAGTGATTAGCTGTGTCATTACTTGGTGACCTCCGAAATGCTCTCAAGTTTCAGGATGCAGTCGAGGACAGAATGAAACGATAGACAAAATCAGTTTCAGTTAATCCACAGAAACGCAAAAAGAATGTAACTGATAACAGGTGCATTCCACAGTCGTTCAAAATCAGATGGAAAGTTTACAGCTTTACGTCCAATGCCATACAAAGCATTAAAGGTAATTTTAAACATACGTGAATGATGCAGCAATAACACATACATAACCATAAACCGGCGTAACAAATTACATGTCAATGAAGATACACATACACACACATATGCATATATATACACCTGTATACAAAGTACCGATGTACGACCATTTATCAGTACTTATAATCAGACATGGATTTCTTAAGCATATTCATGAAAAATTGTGTAGTCACGTGTTTGAGCTTTCTTGAGAAGTGATACTATTACAAAAGGAAATACAGTTTATTATACGCAGATACAAAAGACGACAAAAAGAAGCAGAAATGCTAAAAACTGACAGTTGAAGTGACCACAAAATCAGAATTAGACTTTCACAAACAGCACGGCAAAACAAACAAAAAATACTATGAATTGATGGTTAAAACGACAGCAAATTAAAATTCAGGCAATCATATATAACATGGTAAAACAAAATGCTGATATAAAGGATTTATACAAAGGATTGGTACTTGAAATAAAAAAAAAGCGGGGGAAAAACTGCTATAGATTAACTCTCACCAAAGACGAACGAGAAGTAAAAGGGAGAGAGAGAGAGAGAGAGAGAGAGAGAGAGAGAGAGAGAGAGAGAGAGAGAGAGAGAGAGAGAGAGAGAGAGAGAGAGAAGAATCGCACCCTACAACATCCCCTTCCCTTGAAGAAAACTAAAATCGAAAACACCGTCGCGGTGATTTTGGAAAAACCCACAAACGCGAAGAAACCATTGAAGTGTTTTCCCCAATCTCCTCGCGGAACCTGACTGACACTTTTCGGGAGCCAACAACAGATTTCCATTTCATAAACATCTGAACGTCGGGGGCTCACAACAATTCGAGAGAGGTGTCAACAAGACCGGTCAAATTCCATTTCGTGGGCGAAAAACAATGATTTTTACGTTCGCTTTCATATCCTTAGTTATGTCACGATATTCATTTTGGAGAGCTAAAAACCGTGGCTCTTTTTCGCGATGATCTTTTCACGGAGGAATAACGTGATTTTCCACCTCCGTTAACATGATTTTTCATCCCCATTCACAGTTTTGAATAAAAATATTCACGTTACAATTTTTTGATTGCATACAGGATAAGCAATAAGTTTTTGGTCGTTTGCACATTTTTGGTTAGTTCAACTACAACATTCACGAACATCTGATTTCTTTTAAAAAGTGTTTTTCACGACATTCATATCTATTTAACGAAAATTAACCTTAAAATACTTTTGGTTCAGTCATCGTTACAATTATTTTTTTTAATTGTTCTACTATGAGCAGAACGAATGAAAACCTCAATGCTTCTTTGCTGAAATTATTCGTTGCGTGCTTAATTGACCACTTTCGAATTTCAGCACAAATATCACCTTGGACCAAAAATGTTTAAATGAAATACCCAATGCTCGGAATAGAAATGCCTAAAAGTAAAAAACGGACAAATGCTCTCTAAAACTCATTCAAGCAGCGGTACAGAAAGCAATATCAGTGAAAAAAAAAATGACGTTCTCTTGTGAAGATAAAAATGATACTAGAGAATAAAGTAAAAGATAGCTTACATTGTTCCGGTATAATCGTGCAAATACATAATTACAACAAAATCTACAAAGCTGTAGTGATTCCAAATTTTAAATTTACGTCTTAAGACTGGAAAACAGAATATATAAGTTGGAACATTTTTTGGGGAAATTTCTTTCTCAGAATGGATTAACACACCACTCGACACCCACAACGGATTGGATCTACATTTTACTGGTTAATAATCGGCGTCCTTAACTTCTAATCCTTTTACGAAAGAAAAGGTATTAAATAATACAATTTCATTGGATGTCATAATGCAAAAATAGATTCGATAAAAATAAGAAAGAAGAGATATAATTTTCCAAATTGCTTTATCCTCACTCGGGGCTGCCATGGTTATCACCGTGCACCCGTTCTTTACCTGTGGGTAACCACACAATTTTTATATCAGTTGGTATAGAGGTTGGATTGAGTACATACAAAAATTATAAACTCTTCCATTATTCAACCACTTTTTTACACCGCTGCCTCTTACTAAAAACACGGTTTACAGTTCAACACTTAACACTAACTTCTCTGCCTACGTACTAAAATGCCGTGAAACCATTCATAATTTTTGAACTGAAAACTGATATGCTTTAACCATTGGTTGTCAAATGACATCAGTATTAATTTGAACGTAAGTATTAACAAACAATAATGTTAAAAGTATTATAATGTTGTTAACACTGCTTACATTAACCGTTTGCATATGTCAAATAAAGGCTCTTTTTCTCTTATTTCGGAGTGTTGCCTCCCTATTGAAAAAATGCACATAATGCAAAACATAATGAAATATAAAAATGGAAATAAAATAAAAATTTAATCACTTATCCAACCTTTCAGCTATTCTTTTTTATTTGAATGGCTGGCCCATAAAAATGTTACATTTCCATTCCAAGCAAACAGTACACATTGTGTAAAACATTTCGAAATAGAAAAAATTCCTGTGAAAACACAGCAATAAATACTACTCGGTCTGATAAAAAAAATGAATGATGATAGCCTTAAATCCGAACACGTTTCAGGACCCCCGATAAAAAAAAAGTCGTCGAATTTCTATTTTTGTCCCTTTTCGCCTCCTATTAGTTCATTAACGATTCCCGCAGGTGCACACACGCTCGTGTGAGAATAGTCGTGTGCGTGCATGAGATCGCGTATGTGCGTCCGGACATTAGCATAAAAGTTGGGACCGCACTGAGGGGGAAGTTTGGCGATAAAACCACATCTCCGAACAGGCTATGAACTTTATCTGAAAACTTAGAGATCCTGTCATTTGATTTCGCTTTAATAAAACTTTAAACATCGCCTCAAGATTAGCCAGTGCCGAGATGCTTCCGGCTCCGGCGAGGAAATCTAAGTCTCTCTCTCTCTCTCTCTCTCTCTCTCTCTCACAAAACCCTTCCCCGGAGGTTTTTCTTTATCCGATTTCTTTATTCATTCACAATTATCTCTCTGTTTGCGTCTTATTCCGCAATATCTGCAGCCTGCAGTGTTGACCATTAATTCTCAGTCGAAATCTATTAATCTCATTCGCTTCCTGCGGGGTCAAACGGAATTCCCTTTTATCCTAAGATCTGCTTTCAGTCGTAAATAGAATCAGAGTTTTTTTTATACCCTTTAACGCACAACTGCGAAACTGTCTTCTTGGAGGCGCTGGAGATCTGGATGCTCGCGAGTATAAAGACAAGCTTTGATACTGCTTTAAAACAAAATGCATTTTGTCTTTATTTTTCTGATTTATTTCTCAGTTTCTCCATGCTCATGAATGCTTTTTATATACTGTTGCAATGTCTACTTTTATCTACTATTCCATTTCCCTAATATCTTACCGCATTTCTCTGCTTTATTCTCTTTTTCTTTCTCACACATACTGTACTGTTCAACGGATGGCTGCTCAGCACGTTTATGGCCTCACTGTCTTACTCCACAAGTACATATTTCGGATAACAATAATTACTTATCCTTTTCGCGTCAGTCAGTGATCAGGCAAGACAGATTAAGGTGACCTTCCCTTGGGTGTTTGCCTATATGAAATTAATCATCTCAGCATGCGTGCTGCTGTTTACTTGTTTACCATTCACATATAATCGGCTCTCATATGACGTTCCTCTAATTTCTCAATTGCTTCATGGCTAATATCAGGAGGTATAATTCAAGTCCAAGCCAAAACATGAGTCCTGAATCATATCAAAGTATTGATGTTCCTCATCTAATGTTGTCTATTCCATTCCTCATTTACTGAACACTTGTTTTAAATAGTTTTGATATCAAGTTAAATAAGCCATCAATTTAAAAAAATGTCCTCACTTGCACACCAAAAAATCTTCACAGAAATACTTTAAAATATTCCTTTTCATTTAAAAACTTTCCAAGTCGGAGCAATGCTATGGTCCTCTAAATGAGAATGATAATACAGTGCTTAATAAATGAAAATCTGTCTTCTCTCTTTTTGCGTAAAATTAATAAGAGTGTTCTATAACTACTCTCTACACACAAACATACATTATACACACACACACACACACACACACACACACACACACACACACACACATATATATATATATATATATATATATATATATATATATATATATATATATATATATATATATATATATATATATTATATATATATATACATATTACATTATATACAGGGTACGGCATAAGTAACGCCCTTTGTTTAAGTGGAACCAAATCAAAGCCTTTTTGATTATCCTTTATTTTTTCGAACATGAATGTATTGCCACAGGTTAATAGATTAATATAATATATTAACAAAATTAATATAATGCTTATTCGGTTTAATAATGCGGCATAAGTAACGCCCTTTTTAATTTTATATCTTATAATGTATATTTTCTTTATTATTTTCTTTAATTAATTTGCTAAATCTTAATTTTTTCAGATATTTTATACAACCATGAGATTAACAAAGGAACAGAGAGTAAAAGCAATTCAACTGTACTATCAAAACAATAAAAATGGTGCTGAAACCGCAAGATTGTTATCAGCTGAATTTAACATCCCAAGGGTGCAAAGCCGAAATATCATTTGTATTGAACATTATTAAACCGAATAAGCATTATATTAATTTTGTTAATACATTATATTAATCTATTAACCTGTGGCAATACATTCATGTTCGAAAAAATAAAGGATAATCAAAAAGGCTGTAATTTTGTTCCACTTAAACAAAGGGCGTTACTTATGCCGCGCCCTGTATATAGTTAAATATATAAATATATATATGTATATAATGTATGTACCATGTATATATGTGTGTAGACACACACATATGTATATATATATGTATATATATATATATATATATATATATATATATATATATGTGTGTGTGTGTGTGTGTGTGTGTGTGTGTTTGTGTGTAGAGAGTAGTTACACTGTTATTAATCTTACGCAATGAGAGAGAAAAGGACAGACTTTCATTTATTAAGCACTGTATTATCATTTTCATTTAGAGCACCATGGTATTCTTCCGACTTGTTCATATCGGGTGCGGGTGGGTGGGGTTGCAAAACAAGTTAAGTTTTTAAATGAAAAAGAATGTTGTAAAGTATTTCTGTGAAGATTTTTTGTGTGCAAGTGAGGACACATTTTTTTTATTGGCGGCTTATCGAACTTGATATCAAAACTATATAAAACAAGTGTTCAGCAAATGAGGAATGGAATAGACAATATTAGACGAGGGACACCAATACTTTGATATGATTCAGGACTCATGTTTTGGCTTGGACTTGAATTATACCTCCTGATATTAGTCATGAAGCAATTGAGAAATGAGAGGAACGTCATATGAGAGACGATTATATGTGATTGGTAAACAAGTAAACAGTACTGTAGCACGCATGCTGAGATGATTAATTTCATATAGGCAAACACCCAGGGGAAGGTCATCTTAATCTCTCTTGCCTGATCACTGGCTGACGCGAAAAGGATAAGTAATTATTGTTATCCGAAACATGTACTTATGGAGTAAGACAGTGAGGCCATACACGTGCTGAGCAGCCATCCGTTGAACAATACAGTATATGTGAGAAAGAAAAAGATATTATATACACATATATAAATACATATATATATTTATATATACTGTATATGTATATATATATATACACACACACACACACACACACACATATATATATATATATATATATATATATATATATATATATATATATATATATATATATATATATAAATATATGCTTTTGCAAAAACAATTCCAGAATAATTCTCTTGCTCTCTTTATCTTTGCCCAATGAAAAATAATTGAATATTCTCTCTCAGCAAAATTATTAATACTTTTCTCTCTTAATCGAAAGAACTAGACTTTACTCGGACATGTTAAATCAATGTCCAGTCCAACAAGGACTATCCAGCCAAGATTAAAGGTAACCTAGGATTGAAAATCTTAAGCGTATGCCAAAAATTAGAGAATGCTACGCAACCGAGCTGACGCCATGCTTCACCGTTAACTTTGGAAATAATTTGATTAAGCTATTTGAGGGAAATCAAGGAAGCACAAAATATAGTAGATGAATCAGTAATTGTATAAACATAAGAATGAGTGAACATAAAAGTTATGAACATAAAGATTTGCTGACCAGATTTTAAACGATTTGTTACCTTTGTGACAATTAACATCTGCACCGATTTTCCATCTGTAAGCAGTTTCCCTGAAACAGGTTTATTTATTGTAAATTACCTGGCGTCACATTAACCAAGATCACTCTTGCTTCCAAGGAATTGAAAGGTTTCACTCCCAATTTAAACATTCAAGTGTTGAATCAAAGATGAAACCAGTGCACAAAAATTTCCGCCGATCCACTGCCGTTTAGTACAGCTAAGCTTAACCTTATCAGCGCGTGTATAAAACTACAATAAAAGTTCCCCTATTTGGGGGACTGGGGAGCAGTCTGTCGAAGCCTTGTTGCACATATAAATTGGATACTCACCTAAAACTTAAAAACAATACTTCCAAATAAATTACATTTTCTTTAAATAATTTGTAAAAACACTAGCAACGCATGAATAAACATAACAGTAATAGAGGTAGCAAACTGTATTTCTACTCTGTTCAAAAACTTTCTCGCAACACTAGTCAAGTTCATGACTCTCAAAGACATTAAAATGGGTTCCTCTTTATTATAAACTTTGTAAGATCTCTTAGTGCGCCAATAATAATAATAAATTTTACTGTTAAAAAAAACTTCGTCACTCCGCCAGTCATGTTGCAAATTTTTCCTGATCTTCAAATCAATTCTCTTACTTTTATAAATTTTGAAACAACCACATACGAAACCACGCTCCAACATTCAAATAAAATTACCAAATGATGTTGTGCTCAAAATTAATCCTTATCTCGAAAAAAGATTATGAAAACACAAAACAGAGACTAAATAATTACGTTAAAATTCTAACTTTAAACGTCGTCTAACCATGTTCTGTTGACAATCCTTCCTAATTTAAAAAATAATAACAAGGATAAGGAGATTTAAACGAATTCTTATCTGTGAACAAAACTCGTTTCACTGTAAGTCAGCATCATTGTTTCTGATCTTATTAAAATAATTGTCTATCCTATTAATAAAATTCATCGTGATCATAATTCTTACAGATCTTAGGAAAATTTTTCATCGAGAAAATCAAATATCCTTCAACAAAAAAGTATCAATAATTTTCTGTCCAATCATGAGGGTTTATCACAACGTTATTCCTCTTCGTAATTCTTCTATACCTTAAAAACAACATTAAAGAAAGAGGGAGAAGAAAACAGAACATTCCTTGGACTGCGGATCGCGCGACCTCCCGGTAATTATTCCATTAAATTGACCGAGCCAACATCCCTGACACAACTAATTCCAGAGGGATCAGATCTTTCTCGAGAAGGTGAACATATTTTCGCTCTGTCTCCAAGGTATTAGTAGATCGGCCCCAAAAGGGAGCTATTACTGAAATGCTTCTTCTACCCAATTACACTGGATAAAAAAGACAAATCGTACTGTATATATATATATACAGTATATATATGTATATATATATATATATATATATATATATATATATATATATATATATATATATATATATATATATATATATATATATGTAGAATCTACTGGTCACTATTTAACAGATACATGTGTAATTGTAATAGCCACAATGCCCTCTTAACTTCTCGAGTTCTTCTCGCTTTTTTGGAAACACTTATCACTGCAAAGCCTCAAGATCCAAGTGCAAGAAATTTAAATAGTTGAGATGTCCGGTAGCGGGAAACGAACCCGCATCACCATAATCACAACGAAGTCACGTTGTCGACCTGACCACGTTCCTGCTACCAGACATCTCAACCACTCCAATTTCTTGCACTTGGATCTTGAGGCTTTGTAGTGACAAGTGTATTAAAAAAAGCGCGAAGAATTCGAGAAGTTAAGAGGGCATTGTGGCTATTACAATTACATATATATGTATATGTAGATATATACATGTATATATATGTGTATATATTAAAACTTTTAGCAAACTATGTGCTGGCCTGTGAAAAGGTATATCCAGTGCAGGTGGCATTTATGTTGATGGTGGAGGTTTCCGCGGTTAGACACAGCAGGTATCTGACGCTTTCATTGGTGCCCTCTGATCATGGCCAAGATGCATGGCAACAACGTGACAGATTGATGGAAGCGTTGTGATAGCTGTGCGGTCTGAAGGCAAAATCTTTCGAACTTTGAACTGGTGTCGTCAAGCTTCTGGGAGGGGTTATTAAGTCAGTGCATGCATATGTGCACTCTCTAATGGTATATTATGAGAGGAACCATACAATACTTATTCACTTTGATTTGCAGTCGGTGTGATTCACTCTTTGAGCAGAGTTATTGAATAAGAACAGCCCCTGTGAGAAACAGTTCCGTGCAGCCATAGACCGTGAGTAAGATAACTCATTAACACATCTTTTCAGACATTATGTGGAATACCCATTCTGTTGCAGTGAAACTCATCTGTTCTCCATTTTGCATTCTTCCGTTTTGTTCTCCATTATGCATTTTTCAGTTTTAAATGTTGATTATCTTATACACCATTTCAGGTTGTAATATATGATATGTTACTTTTAACAGGAAATTCTGGGTTCGTCCTGTGAGGACGAATAATTTGAAAGTGGTGCTCTTTAACATACTATATGACATTTACTTTGGTCTAGAATAATTATGACCTTTTTATTTTGTTTGGTGACCAGGATGTTGGTCACTATACTCGGTTTTTTTCCATCTGTCCACCTGCCTGTGGTGCTGGCGCATGGTAACACTGCGTCTGGGGCTTTGAATTAGTTACGCTATGTGTAAGTTTCAGGTAAATAAAAGGATATCTGGGTGTACATTTTGCAACTGAAAAGTGTTTTAATAATTTACTGTATGCGAATTACACCGTTAATATCCGAGTATAGTATTGGTTGGCCTAGAATCATTAATTCGATTGATTGTGAGTCTGAGCTTCCTCTAGTTATGATTTCCATTTTTATGGGGTGTGAGTCACTCCATTTAATGACCGTAGTTTTTGCTGAAATGCTTTCGTTAAATTTGCAAATAAAGTCTAGTTTTGTATCTCGGCATTTTATTCCAGTAGGCCTTTGTCTGAAGATAGGTACAGGGAGAGGAGTCCACGAGAGAAAGAATGTGGCGACCCAATGCTGGCCATGGCTACCGGAGGATCTCAGGGATGTAAGATAATATGACGCTGTTCCTAAAACAGATGTAGTAAGAGATTATGACCCTATTTGACCTTGTTGGAGGGCATAACATATATATATATATATATATATATATATATATATATATATATATATATACAGGGTGTAACACGAGGTTATGCAAATATTTTGGGAAATGCAAGAAAGTCATTCTGAGCAGAAAAATTTATATAACATATGCATTTTAAGGCTTCGTTTTTCGGTGAGTTAAATTTTTAAAATAACTGTTAGCATTAAACGGGCAAGTAAGATGGCGTACGGGATGTCGGAGTGAGTAGTCAGGCAGGGATATGGGGGGGAGGGGGGATGGAGCTGATGAGTTCACTTGTTACTCTGAACAGACTCACTTTTCCCCCACGATAAGTGAGCATGTCCGGGTTACAAGTGTCAAATTCCAAATGCATTTCGAGAGCAAGAAACTGGAGACAATGCCTTATCGTTCCAGTAATGTTGATATGCAGAAAAGATCTTTATCTATGTGTTTTGCAATAGTTCCATTTCTAGATTACGCGGTTGTGAACTCCACTGTTATACAAAAAAGGAAATAGGTGATTAGGCCGATGTGAATAAAATACCTCCACATCAAATGTATTCCTTAGATACCGAACGATGGTATTCACTGGACTCCGATACAGGAAAGGAAAGCAAACCTAATGGAATCTCCCTTCCATCAAAGATAGACTTACTTATTAAACACCGATCGAAGATTTAAAACACATTATAAAAAATTTCTCCTTCTCCATCAGAATTATTCACCACACACCAATCAAAGGAAAAAAAAGCACCTACGAAAACGCTTTCGTCCCTGTCAAATTAAAAAGAATGGGAACGTTATGGAAAATTCACTTTCTTCATTCTTTCCTGTCAAAGTTAGCCTATTCATACAGTAATCGAAAGAAGTAAAAAAGCTGACATTGTTCAAAGTGCAGCATCCTCCCTACCTATATTCCCTTGTCATCATGATTACTATCCCTATCACTCATTCAACATAGGCATAGCCCTAATCCTGACTCCTGATTCAACAATTCTGTGACGAGGCGATAGGACAGATTGCGCGAGAATTCAACGATCACAAATAAATGTTGTTACATTACTTTCTTGATACGTAAAGCTAATCATTAAAATTAATTACATGAAGTCTGTTCATGGGTTATTTACTAGTTGAAGGGACTGCAATGTTACATTTTTCAATAACCCGCAGGGGAAAATCATAATGAAAAGCAATTGAGTTGCCTAACGCACATCATCAACCCTCCCCCCCAATATCCCTGACCACTCACTTCGACATTCTGTACGCTCCAGCTTACTTGCCCATTTAATTATAACGGTCATTTTACAAAATTCACCTCACCGACAAATGAAGTCTTAAAATGCATTTGTTTATAGAACATTTTCTGCTCAGAACGACTTTTTCTTTCATTTCCCAAAATATTTGCATAAACTCTTGTTACATCCCGTGTATATACATATATATATATATATATATATATATATATATATGTATATCTACAGTATATACATATGTATGTATGTATGTGTGTATATATATACATATACATACACACACACATATATAAAATGGAAAACAAGTTATGAATCCTTACCGGTTTCAGGTTTATTTGGTCAAGGCATTATCAAAGAGATGATACCCAGTGGCGGAAATTTACAGGTGACAGTATAAACAAACATACAGACGGATGGAAAAATACTGGCAGCCGGGCTACTAATATTTTTTCACCCCATCTGTACGTTCGTTTGTACTGTCACCTTGGTATGCAAAGCGTAAATTTCCATCACTATATATCATTATATTATTCCATTTGAAGATGTAACTGAATAAGATGAAGCCGGTCATAATTTACATGCTGTTTAATTTTTCTCTGCAGATTTTTTGCATCTTATCATCTCGCCGTATATTTCAAGTATATATGTACAATTATATATATACACACATATATATATGTTATATATATATATATATATATATATATATATATATATATATATATATATATATATATATATATATATATATATATGTTATATATATACATATATATATATATATATATATATATATATATATATATATATATATATATATATATATATGTATACACACGCACACACATATATGTATATATATTTATACATATATATAATTACACGCGCACACATACTAATGCCAAAAGGTTACCGTAGCTTCACGTTTTTTGTTTTTTTTAATTTGAAAAGCTTTTAAGTTCGAACAAAAAATCACCAAAGAAACTTAGATCCCATGATGTGATTAGTCAAGCTCAGCATTGTCTATCATGGCAACAAAAACTGAAGCTGTAAATTAAGGTTTTAGCATATTTCGTTCTATTGTCGCTCTTTACTAAGGCTTCTTCTTTACACATGGGTATTCTTTGTAATGAACCGCTTGCTGAACTGGCGTCCCATCCTTTTCTGGAGGAGTGAATGTAATAATAATAAAAATAATATAATAATAATAATAATAATAATAACAAGGACTGAATGGATAAAGCTACCAGACGGGAATAGCATCAAACACATAGATGAGACAGGATACAAATAGCTGGGAATAATAGAAGGAGAGGATATAAAACACCAAGAGATGAAGGACACGATCAGGAAAGAATTTATGCAGCGACTTAAGGAGATACTCAAGTGAAAACTCAACGCCGGAAACATGACGAAAGCCATAAACACATGGGCAGTACCAGTAATCAGATACAGCGCAGGAGTAGTGGAGTGGACGAAGGCTGAACTCCGCAGCATATACCAGAAAACTAGAAAACACATGACAATACACAAAGCACTACACCCAAGAGCAAATACAGACAAACTATATGTAACACGAAAGGAATGAGGGAGAGGGCTACTAAGCATAGAGGACTGCGTCAACATCGAGAGCAGAGCACTGGGAAAATATCTGAAAACCAGTGTAGACGAGAGGCTAAGGAGTGCATGGGAAGAATGAATGATAAAAGTAGACGAAGACCCAGAAATATACAGAGACAGGAAAATGAAAAACAGAACAGAGGAATGGCACAGCAAACCAATGCACGGACAGTACATGACACAGACAAAAGAACTGGCCAGCGATGAAACATGGCAATGACTAAAGAGGGAAGAACTCAAGAAGGAAACAGAAGGAATGCTAACAGCGGCACAAGAACCAGATATGTTCAAAGAACAATAGATGGAAATAACATCTCACCCATATGCAGGAACTGCAACATGAAAGGCGAGACCACAAACCACATAGCAAGCGAATGTCCGGCGCTTGCACAAAACCAGTACAAAAGAGGCATGATTCAGTAGCAAAAGCCCTCCACTGGAGCCTGTGCAAGAAACGCAAGCTAGCTTGCAGTAATAAGTGGTACGAACACCAACCTGAGGGAGTGATAGAAAACGATCAGGCAAAGATCCTCTGGGAGTATGGTATCAAAACAGATAGGTTAATACGTGCCAATAGACCAGACATGACGTTGATTGACAAAATCAAGAAGAAAGTATCACTCATTGATGTTGCAATACCATGGGACACCAGGGTAGATGAGAAAGAAAGAGAAAAAATTGATAAGTATCAAGACCTGAAAATTGAAATAAAAAGGATATGGAATATGCCAGTGGATATTGTACCCATAGTCATAGGAACACTAGGCTCGATCCCAAGATCCCCGAAAAGGAATCTGGAAAAACTAGATGCCGAAGTAGCTCCAGGACTCATGCAGAAAAGTGTGCTACTAGAAACAGCGCACTTAGTGAGAAAAGTGATGGACTCCTAAGGAGGCAGGATGCAACCCGGAACCCCACACTATAAAACCACCTAGTCGACTAAGATGACTGTGATAGACAAAAAAAAAAAAAAAAAAGTATATCCTCATCTTCATAATAGTAATAATAATCATATACCTTCTCATAATAATAGTGATTGCAATAAAAACTTGGTAACAATAATCATTTTCATAATACACGTCTTCATGCACTTTACACAAAGTACTGAAATTCTGGATGAAGACCTACTGTTATGAATTACCACACACAGCCCGTTCCAACTATCCATTTACTAAATATGACCTTTCCGGAATGACATCATTTAGACCACATCCTCACCCCATGAAAAGTGTAAGTGGTACCGTGATGTGTCATATCACAGTCGCTTCCTTTTGTCTCTTGGCGTTACAACGTTACTTGAAGGCGTTGCGAGCATGTTACTGCATAAGTACTTAATGGTGGTTGTAAAAACGTGATAATTTAGCTAAACGAATAAAATTTCACTTAATAAGATTCAAGGTTATTTCAAGGTCTTAAATTTTATTCAAGTGTTTTTAAATATTAACTAGATGTTTGAAAATTCTGGCGGTCATCTTAAAACTAATTTAAATTGTTTATTATTTTCTAAAAGGCTTAAATTTAAAGTAAATAATTTAAATCTTACATTAATGGCTTAAACGTAAATGTTTTAAATTTTAGTTTAATATCTTAAACTGTGACTAATTGGTTGAAATCTCAAATTCATACCGTTTAGTTAAAAGGCTTACATTCAAAGAAAATGGCTAGAATTTCACGAAAATACCTTAAATTTCAAGTAAATTTCTTCAATACTTGCTAAAATTGTATTTTTTGCATTTACTTCCAATACAGATTGTATTAATTTCTGTGTAATGTACCATTTATTTTTTTTTTTAAATTGCTGCCCTCCTCATTTATCTTAAAGTTTTCCAAAACTTTTAGGATTTATTCTTATACCTTTGTGTAGCCCTTCCCATAGATTTTATCACTTATTTGAGTAAATTTGAATATTTATAACAGCAAATGTTTATGCTAGATTTTTACCGGCAAGCCTTCATTTTTCTAAGGAGTTTTGGTAACATTTCAGAAAAGTCCCTTATTGCATTTCTTGTGGATCTGGCAGTTGCCCGTCTCTCTCCCTTCAGTATAATCTATAACACAAAACACAAGTCACTGGCAGCGTCTAACAGGAGAATCTTTTTTTAATCACTTGCAAAAGCAGTTAAAGTTACACGCTTCTGGTCATATACCGTTGATATCGACAGTATAAAAAGGGGAAAACCAAAAGAAAAAAAATCCATTGAGCAAAACTTAAGATACTCTACGATCATGGAAATAAAGATACTCAGCAAAAATCCTAGCAAATATTTCCATGAAATTAATTGTTACATACAAGCTGGCATTAATATTCTCATATTTATTATCATTATCAGCCTATGTAACCATACTGTGAACTCATTTTTATAGAAAAGTCCATCAGCTAGCAGCCATCCACAAAACATAATGCCAGTATAAGTAGAAGGAGAAAAATATTGTAATTTGTAAGTTACAATCATATGGCTTTAATCAGAGGGGACAAGAACACTTTACAATTGGCTTCGTTATCTAGAAATACAAGAGAAGCCTTAAAACATTTATCTTTAAATATCTGAAATCATAGAGCAAAATATATTTGATACTAAACATGAAACAATTTGCCACATACGAAATCATAACGAGAAATGAAGAGGCCATCATTGCGGCGCATTCTTGATCATGGGGGTTTCCCTTACGGCTCGATACTGGAGCCAAAGGAAATTCCGCGGAACCGACTCTCTTGTGCTTCCGTTCCAACTTTAAATTGAAGGAAATACTGATTCATTTCCAGATTAGTGTCAAACCAGACGTAAAACGGAAAGAATGGGAACTTCGGAAAACTATCTATAAGGCTTTTAAAAAGCTTTCTAGAATATCTCATATTTTAAAAATGTTTTGCTTTATGGATTATCTATATATCTATATATTATATGCCATACACACACACACACACACACACACACACACACACACACACACACATATATATATATATATATATATATATATATATATATATATATATATATATATATATATATATATATATATATATATATATAACACTGTATCAGTTCACGCCCTCTCTACCCATATGCTGTTTATGTAGGTACGTATTTACGTTACAGACCTACCAACAGAATACTGCTTCAGAAAATAAACATGAGACTATTACGTGAATCATTGATAGGAGCACAGGCAAAGCGAACTGATATAAAACAAACAATTGAGATGGGCAACTTGATTTCTCTTGAAATATTAAACAGAAAACTTTTCTTACAGAAGCAACCAAGTCTCTTTGCATCGGAGTACTTGGCGGCACTATTGACCAATTATGCGTCCAGAAAGAGCTCAAAGTTTGATACTGAATTGACAGGACAAATAACATTCATCAGCGCATGGCTAAAAAGACTGAAAATATGTACACGATTACGATACATCAAGAATTCACTAAGGAATATATTAAAGAAAAGAATTTCCATTTTGAAAAAAAAAAAAAACTGTTATTGCTCCTTGACAGTTTGACATGTATTGAATATTGTGCCATTGAAGATTCACGCCCAGACCGAAATAATTTATAACCTTGGCTTACCACCTACTGAGAATTACCTAGGGAACTACAGTAACTACTGAATATTTCGTTAAGGATCTGCAGTGGGATGATTTAGCATTCACAGATGAACAGAAGCATAGAAACACCAGTATAACTAAGAAAATTAAAATACTATTCCTACGTAACTATAAATTACAAGTACATCATATAAATACTAGTAATATGTTGTTTAATCGTTTAGTGCGTACATATCTTATTGTTTTCAAAAGTACACACATTCATCGCTGACGCTTTCACGAGAAGCAAATTCTCGTCATTCCTCTGAATCGCGCATTTTCAGTCTGAATTCGTTTCTGGCCTACATCTTTCCCCATTCGGTAGGATTTCTTGTGCATTTTTACTGGTCTGCTTGGTATTTCTATATCTACTAACTCACACACACACACCTGTTTATATGTTTAAGTAAATATTTTAAGTGTTTGTGTGCGAATATTTGTATGTATTTTCACACAAACGTATTAATATTTTTCCCTAATCCTTCACTGATCTGAATTCAAGGTGAAAGAGCAAAATCACTACATAATAACCCAACTATGAAAGCCAGATTAAGTGGCAAGTCAGCGTTTTTTTCTCAAAACACAGTTTTGTTAACTTTTCCCCTCCAGCGCGCCAAATATTCGCGCCAAAAACGTGCTGATGGTTGGGGCCGCATGCTTCGAATCCCCGGAAGATAAGTGCTTCAACGCTATGCAAACTGCCATGACGTTTGTCCGCGCTATCGCCCTATCAACTGAATGGTCATTTTCCCATCACGGCTGTCACCGAGAGAGAGAGAGAGAGAGAGAGAGAGAGAGAGAGAGAGAGAGAGAGAGAATCAAGCATCTGGGAACTCTGCATTTACTTGGGATACAGCAATGTTGCAAGTGAGTTATTTATTTTTTCTGCGTAAGTTTTCTGCCATTTGAATCAGGAAAGTTATAAGGGTCTACTTGTGGAGAATAAATAGGATAAATGGTTAATTAACGATGCAAAATCTACACGATACTTACTGCTTTAGTATTTGTTTGTATCTAAAAATTGCGCCTCGTGTTCAGCCAAAGTTTTTCATCGTTCCTCTTCATTGAAATAAAAAAAAAAACAGAGAGAGAGAGAGAGAGAGAGAGAGAGAGAGAGAGAGAGAGAGAGAGAGAGAGAGAGAGAGAGAGAGAGAGAGAGAGAGAGAGTGGAACTCTCGGGACTAGGAGAGAGAGTGAGAAGAATACACAAAATCTCGGCCTCGATTTCCAGCGGTTCCTGTGTGTCATAAGAGCGCATCTGAGCGGATTGCACACAATTCAAAATCGATTTCCTCCGCTACCAGAATGCGCTTAGATGTTGTTGCTACATAACTGTAAATCGTTTGCAGAGAGAGAGAGAGAGAGAGAGAGAGAGAGAGAGAGAGAGAGACTGTGTTCAATAAAGTGAAGAAGAAAGAGTCAAATCATTTTTACTTAAATGGAATTATGCAGTTAGAAGCGTTAAAGACTTTTTACTTAAGTGAAATGCGAAAGTGAGAGGCACAGGCTTTATATTTGTGTGTGTGTGTGTGTGTGTGTGCGTGTGTGTGTGTGTGTGTGTGTGTGTGTGAGAGAGAGAGAGAGAGAGAGAGAGAGAGAGAGAGAGAGAGAGAGAGAGAGAGAGGTCTTAAATGCTTCAAATTTATTTTTAACTGTATGAGAGAGAGAGAGAAGAGAGAGAGAGAGAGAGAGAGAGAGAGAGAGAGAGAGAGAGAGAGTCTTAAATGCTTCAAATTTGTTTTTAATTGTATGAGAGAGAGAGAGAGAGAGAGAGAGAGAGAGAGAGAGAGAGAGAGAGAGAGAGAGATCAATATGGTATTTATAAGTGAACGGAGATAGATACGGAGAAAGGTTCCAAGGATCTGAATTATTTTTATGTAAATGGAAAGTCATACAGAGTGGAATTGTATTTACTTTGCAAAATGATAGTCAAATAGTGTTTTCCTTAAAGCGAAAGAGAGACAGAGAGAAAGAGAGAGATCATTTTAAATGCTTCAAATTAGTGTTTATTTGAATGAGAGAGAGAGAGAGAGAGAGAGAGAGAGAGAGAGAGAGAGAGAGAGAGAGAGAGAGAGAGAGACTTGAAGGTTTCATAAGCTTATAAAATTCTTAGTAGTAATATTACAATAAACTGAAGGGTTAAACTCAGCGACCATGAAAGAAAAATGAAAGCAGATTAGATTCTACGATTAAAACGGAAACTGAGTCGGTTTAATTCAAGAAAACAAAACAAAATCTCAACAGATTCATCCTGAATGAGCGGGCAAATCTCCAGTATCAAATGCGTCAGAGGACAAAACAGTTCCCAATACATTTAGTCGAAATGTGTTAACAGATTTCGTTTATTTCTTCTTTATCGTTCGATGAAGCTCGCATAAATGTCAGCGCATTCGGGCTATCACGAATACAAAGACCCATGAAATCCTAAGAACATAATTCACTTGACATTTCACATGTGCTTCCACGAATAGAGAATAATAACTCTGTTCTCACTAATGTCTTTTTCGTTAACCCGGTTCAATTATTAGCTCATAAAAAAAAGATGACTCTCAAACTGGCTTCGGAATAAGAGATTTATCTTTCTGTTCTTGTAATATGCAGAAACAATTTTTCATTCAAGGGGTTTTGAAAGCTACAGACACTTTTGCTGGGAAGAAAGAAAGTTTCTCTCTCTCTCTCTTTATATATATATATATATATATATATATATATATATATATATATATATATATATATATATATATATATATATATATATGTGTGTGTGTGTGTGTGTGTGTGTGTGTGTGTGTGTGTATGTGTGTGGAATGTGCATGTACTGCTTACAAATGCATGCACAACATTAGCCTATGTAAGAAAAAGCTCTAGTCTTTTTTATTATTATTATTATCATGCTATTTATTATCTTGATTGCAATCCCTCTTCTCTCAGTTCTGAGGTAAATTTGTCATCAAGCTGAGCAAGCACGTATGCAATTCTTAGCTCTTTTAATATAACGAATTAGTTCCTTCTCTTACCCCAAAGCACTAATGCTCCTTCACACCGACTGCTCGGTCGGCTGCTGGTTTTGTTGAACTTGATATGACAACCATCAGAAGAAACTCAATTGGAATTTTATCTTAAAGTACTTTTTAATAAAAATGTCCTTTAATTTAATTTTCTTAATCACAAATACGCGTAACAAAATTCTGCACTTTAACGTGTGAAAAAATCTTCATTTAATCACGATAACAATATAGTATTAAGAAGAAAATGCCACACTGGATTCAACCTTGTTTGAAGTCTTGGGTGGTTGGAACAGAAAAGGTTGTGCGGGTGAATGAGAGTAAGCGAAGGGTCAGTAACTTTTCTATATAGAAAAAGTAGAAAACTAGACAAGAGTAGAAAAGAAACTAGCCTGGCACACCAATATGTCATCGTTTGTAATTATTTAAGGTTTTTGTTACTCCCAGGGGTCAATACAGAGATATCGACCAAAGGATGACCATTAATGTCATTTCTACTGTCCACTTTATCATGCAAATCACTAGGACTTTGTATAAAATACAAATATGCATGCATAAGAACTGATAAGGGAATTTTCAACATGTAATTGTGGTGTACACTCTTCTTAAAATAAATGAAAAATAGTCCGTATGCAAATGAATTCAAGAACATTACGAGCTTTCTTCTTACAAGATCCACGCAAGGCATTTCTGGACAGATATGAGAAATATCTGTATAAAACGAGATAAGGCGAGAGATAAAAAGGGAACCGAAAGGCAAGAGAAAAACAACACCGATACGACACACATCAATGCAATCCCGGCCCATTAAAAGGGAACATTTGTTTTTATTTTGCAGAGAGCGGAGCCACAGAGCGCACTAAAGGAACGCACCCGATACCAACAAACGTTGCCCATAAGCCGAATGAACGCATCTACGGGGGCTCCGAGGATTAACCTTAAAGCATTACTGGCTTCTGTTTCCCATGTTTAAAGGGCGCCCCGTGGTGCTTCGGGCCAAATCTGCAAATGGCTTTGGCCTTAAGCACTTCTTGTAATGCATGTTGTAATGTAAGGGAAGAAGCCCCTTTAATCCTGTTTGTTTTGTTTTGCTGTGGTATAATCGGTAACCAGCGTTTACGCAAATAACAAAAAACTTTTTTACTGCTTTACGATTTCTCCTTATGCGAATGCCGACGGGACGGGCAATTTCATGCAGCTACCTAGCCTGCCCGTAAAAGAAAAAAAAAAAACGGTATGAAGAAAAGAAAAGGGGCTAACCCCAAAGAGAGAGTTGGACAAGTCTTGCACGATTGAGGGCTATGACAAATAAGGAAAACGGAAGCAGAAATAAATACCAAAGCCAGGTGGCAAAGATAACAGATATACCCATTGATTCCCAATCTACAAGGAACAGCCAAAACAAAGCGCAATCCAAACCCATTACAATATGGAGCAATGAATAATAATAATAATAATAATAATAATAATAATAATAATAATAATAATAATAATAATAATAATAATGCGTAACCAGAATTTTTGTATAATCTGAATAACCCACGAGCCATAAACCTCTCGTTTAGACCTGGTATCGTGCAGGCCGGGGCAAGACTCTCTTGTTACTAGACCCAATATAAGTATGCAGAATGAAGGTACCTTGGTCCAAGCTTCAGGGACGGTGCGTAATGTGTCCCTGGGGTAGGGACTTGCCTCCTCCATCCTCTCTTGTACTACAGACATTTTTCTTCTGTAGATACACCAGTAATGATAATGATAATAAACTCTTTGAGGTTAAGCCCGCCCTTTCTCCATCTTTTTTCCTTCATCTTGTTCTTCGGGACTGGGCTAGTTAAGTGCACCTGGCTCTCGTTCCTTTTGGCATATAAAAATTGAGTTACAAATGTTAAAAATCGTTACTGAGTGAGTGAGTGAGTGAGTAAGCGAGGATTAGGATAAAATATGGAGTAAAGATCTGAGCAAGTCTATTTGCAACGGTTTGCGTTATTTGAACTCGGATGAATATTTTATTGTTGGTAAATAATCAGCCATCTTGGTTTTTAATTTGTCCATTAGGTCATATAATTCCAAAGTAACATATAATGGCCATATCACCTAGAGCCCGGCTTGTGATACTTATTTTTGTAGCATTGTGGGATATAACAAGACGTCATGAGAAAGCAATGCAGAACGGTTATCCCTCACATGGAAAATGGAGGGGGCAGCCGGGCGACACAGCGTTGCTGGAATTGGGCGTAGGGGAAGGGAGGCGAGACCCCCTGCTATTTAAGGGTGCTTGTGTTACCATAGGTTAGTCTGGGTTTTAATAGGTAAAATCAATGCGTACTGAACACCCGATTTCCACGCGTTCCGAAAACTGAGTTGTGTTTTTAGATGCTTACTTTCAATAAGCTTGTGAAGGCTGACAGGACAGTCAACTTGGTGTTCCTCGCAAAGCTGGAAGGTGGGGTGGGGAGAGGAGGGAGGAGAAAGTGTCAGGTTCTTGAGGGAAGAGATAGAATCACCTTTTAAAGAGGATGTTTCATAGGAATCCGGAAAAACAAAAGTAGGGAGAAAATTCTATAATCTGGCAGCATAAGAAAATGGCTCGCCAGTAAACAATAATTTGAGGACTGCTGATCTTTCTGGGTTAATTTGGCGTGGGTTGGCCCGTTGGATGATGTAACCCTAAAAATCATCGATATAGTTACAGAAGTTGAGATAAAATGAGTACGCAAAAATAAGCATAAATTTATTGCCATAAGACTGTGATGTAATTAGGAGTGAAAAGGCATTTAATCAGTTTTACTAGTTGTTCGTGACGAATATAGAGATATAATGCACGAAACATATGCTACAAATATGTTCCTATAATTCATTATGTTTTGTAAGCAAAGGAAGAGCATAACATATTTTGTCGTACAGGTTTGCGATTTAACTAGGATAAACCAACGAACTAGTAATACAATACTCTTGTATACGACCAGGAAAACAATGAAACAAGTTCTACAATGAAATGCCCCCCAAATTTTTTTATTTGCTTCGTAAGTTAATGACGCAATATGAAAATATTATAGCTGCTTCTTTGACTTGAAGGAGTCTGATATGTTATGAGGCAAGAAAAAGAAAGAAATTAATTCCACAAGTTGAGGGGGTAAAAAAAAAAAAGTCAAACCATAGCATCCTCTTCCCAGCATCAGTGAGGGAGGCAATTACCGCAATCCATTATTCTATGAAGTAACTACGAAGAAGCATTACCTGCTGATCGCACGCGACCTTGTAATTACCGAAGGAAGCCAAGCCATTGTATACAGAGAACAGCAAATGCTGCTGATCACCTTTCAAGACGAACAGATGAAAGGAACAGAAAGAGAATACGGATGTCATATAGTCAACGAATAAAGTTTGTTAAACATGAAATGTTATTTTATTACGCGCGCAAAAAAAAAAACTTGTATATAACAGAAATGAATTAATAAGGGATAGAAAAATCCACAGCAACCAACAATGATACCAAAACTCACAAGCAAACAATCGAGCGTAACGCCGTTGCAAACAGACGTCAAAACCAATAGCAAACAAAACAAGCTCATTCCGCCCAGGCAAACAATACGAGGGTAGAACACAGAAGGGAAGCGACTGGGGTCTGGTGATGCTGGTGGGCCTGGTTCCCTGGGCACAAGAGGAGGAGGAGGAGGAGGAGGAGGAGGAAGAGGAGGGGGGGAGGAGGAGGGGGAGGGGGTTGGGTGAGGGCTATAGCATCGGTATGGGCGTGGCAGTGAATTAGTCTCGGACGGGTGATTCCCACCTTAATGTTCAAGAGAACGAGGTGTTCACCTGGACCTTGTTCACACCGAGGCCCGTTCCAAAACCCTCTGGATGAGGTGGGAAAAGGTGTTTATTTTCCAGGGAGATGGGCCCCGGTCCTCTCCACTATTTATTTGGAAGGGAAGAACATGCTACCCGGGAACTCTCTTAAGGACTGTGTGGGTTCCGTGAGCGCACATTTATATGTATAAAGTATGCACACTGGCACATATATCTAACCATCTATTTATATCTATATCTGTATATATATATATATATATATATATATATATATATATATATATATATATAATATGTATATATATGTATATTTATATATATAATATACATACATATTATATATACATATATGTATAATAGACACATACATATATGTATAATATACATACACATATGTATATATATAAGAGAGAGAGAGAGAGAGAGAGAGAGAGAGAGAGAGAGAGAGAGAGAGAGAGAGAGAGAGAGAGAGAATACTAATTAGTTTGACAAGGTCCGGTTCAAGACTGTATGTTTTACATCTACCTATTATATTCTACATGGATAGAACATTATCATTACTCTTTACAAAATCCAAATCAATATGCACCACAAAAATGAATCATCGGATTATCGTTTTTTTCTATAAAGACAATTTTCACTTACCTTGAATTACATAACTAATTGTAAAATTTAACTTAAGAAATTCAAAGAAATATCTACAAATGTCAATGTGTTTTCCAGATCAGTTTTAAGTTTGCTTTCCTTCTCAGGTAGGGAATGTAGCTACGCAGTCTAAATCTCCCAATAATTAAGTACATTTCAAAATTATGACAAATGCTTAAATTATCTGAACCTACAAATTTAAAAGTCATTTCATTTTCAATACGCTATAGATGTGGAAGATATTTCTCTTTTCAGTTCCTGTCGATTTAGAAGAGGTTAATTTTTAGACCTGCATTTAGAGGAAAAGTATTTTTCATAGTCTGTATATTCACCAGAAATTCCTCATTCATATCTTGCTCATGTAGCACAAAAACTTCCTGAATATCTTAAGCGATTTCAAAACTGAGCTTTTATTACAACCCTACACATTTAGAGAGGGAATGCAGGCAATAAAAGT
>JANJGK010000015.1:31654856-31677356 GCA_039081455.1 Macrobrachium rosenbergii | reverse complement strand
GGCCCATCTTTTTCGTATTTTTCCTTCCCTTTTATGCGGCGTCGATGATCATAGTTATTTCGACGTCAAATTGCATAATAATTCCGTAATTAATAGCTCTCTCACGCTTCTTCTTCATTCCGTTGCCAATCCCATCAACCTCCTTTTATAAGACGAAAATTCAAAACGGTTTGGCATCTTTTCTACTACAGTAATACACACTGACTGATTAACTAATACTATAAATTGATGCCATGACAATTATGATCATAACCCCCAGAGATATGTCGTCTGCTACAAGACGGTCAGTGCTACAAAAGAAATCCCCGTCAATATTTCTAACATGGTTCATTCATTCCAAACGTAACTGAATATGGAAATGTAACAGTCATTATGAATGTTTAGCCACTCGGTTTCCTATTATTATTGTTTATTATTTGAGAGGTTTAGATTAGAAATCATATCATGAAGTCGAGAGGTTAAGTTTTCATAGCATGGCAAGTGTATTTTCATAAAAAGTGACCAGATTTCATGTATACTTGGATATGTAAATGTGTAAAAGTTTAAAGAAATTACGTATGGCGACTCTTCAGTATCCCTAAACATACAATAAACAAAACAGAATAACGAAAGTTTTGTAAACACAACGGATCCATATGAACTCCGGCCGCAGTCCTCACCCAATAGCCACGACCTCTTTCCACGGCACAATTCTAGGTTTGATAGAGGCTCGAAAATGAGAGAGAGAGAGAGAGAGAGAGAGAGAGAGAGAGAGAGAGAGAGAGAGAGAGAGAGAGAGAGAGAGAGAGAGAATATATCTGATTGAAGGAAATCGAATCACAGCTAACGATCCGGAGAGGCAGAAAATTCGGCTGATTTGGCGGGCCACTCTGGGTCCTCAAATGTTTGTTCCGCTGGAGGTGTCGCTTGAAATGGAGAGAGAGAGAGAGAGAGAGAGAGAGAGAGAGAGAGAGAGAGAGAGAGAGAGAGAGGAGGGAAGAAGTAACATTAATGTGTATTATCCGCAGGGTCTGGTTAGAAGAAGCTTGAGGAGAGAGTAGATGGGGAGGGAAGGAAAGAGGGGGCTGGTGGGTCCGGGGTAGGGAAGTGTGAGAGGAAGGATGGGCTGGTGTAAAGTGAATCTAGAAGGGGCGGGAAGAAGAAGTGGAGTTAGCTGAAGGATGATTTCAAAGGGAGGGGAACCAAAGGAATTTAAGGAAGCGTTGGGATTTGTGTCGGGGTTGCGGGATGGATCTGATGAGGATCACAGACGCGAGAAGCGCCTTTGAGGAAGATGTATGTTGTGAATGAATGACTGACGTAAAACACTGAAGGTGAGAAAAATAAAGACGTAGTAAAAGACCACAGAGCATCTGAGGAAATGTTTGATTTAAAGTATATTCTGGCGTTACATCTAGACAAGGTTGACCCACAACACCCGGCATTTGCAGATAAACTTCGATCGGATGACAAAAATGCCGCTGTAAAATAAATTACTAAAAGAAGGTTATAATAAAAAAGAGTAGGTAATAAATAGTACGAGTGCGACATACATTTTATTATGGACGAAGTCAGCCACATCTACAGCAAAGGCGACACTCTGAGATGATTACATCTGCAGCGACGGGCTAATATATAATATTCTTACAACAATAAAAAGATATTCATTCGTAAGCCTGATGAAGGCAACTACAAACAGCCATTACATGACAGCACCGTTCTGCATCAACGAAACAGTGAACTGTGACACCACTGAAGAGAAGTAAAATGGTCATGCCTATGACAAACTTGCTGAGGTAGAGGAGTACCAAGAAGGTAGACCCCATGCATGGGTGAGAGAAAAGTGAACACTGATGCAATGACCTTTATACTAATATGCATATGCATAACCCCCTTTGTGAACCATCTCAGCAACTTCTGGAGAATGTGGGGATGACGGCTATAATGCTTTCCTCTAAAGGCCCTCTGCCTCCAATAGGAGAAACGACATTTTGGTGAACACTTTCATCCTATTCAACTTCTCCCAGATTTCCCGCATGACCTGACCATCCCAATAAACATAAAGTACTTTTACTTCTTTTAAGATAAAATTTTCAAATCAAACATCAAACAGCTTATTGATCAAATGAGGTAAAATACGAACACTTTGATGCTCTCTCATTCTCCCTACATGACTAATACGCACATTTTCATGTTTGCTGAAATCTTCATTATCTGCATCTGTACAGACTGTCTCAGCTCTTAAGATTTCCTAAAATCCACTTAGACTTTGTAAACAATTCAACACCCTCCATATTTTTCCCCGCATGCGTATTCACTAATCAGGTAGTTCATAACGGCAAAGAAGAGTCTGTGATTTTTGACGGCAGGGATAAAAAGGGCCGATCCTTAAGTACTAATGAAGGAAAGACAAACAGCAGGCTCCGAGACAAGTTGATTGTTACGTGACATATTTCTGTCACAATGAGACCGCTCTCCAAAAGGAATGAATTAGATCCATAATACTAAACAAATACAAGACACGCAGCCGAATCATACTCGTTCATAATTCACCTGGGCAAATGCTTTACATATCATTATGGAGAACATTTTGGGAGAAGTAATCCTTCCCCGTATTTTTGGGAGCTCTGGCCTCTTAATTGGATCACTGGAAGTGGCGAAGGGAAAAAATAAATAAAGGCTGCTTGAGACACTGAGGAGCAATTAAAAGAAGCGACGATGATGGAAGTGGAAATTGAATAATTGATGAAATCAAATGGAGAATCAATTAGAATAAGAAGCAATAAAACGACGTCTGAATTGAAACAAAGAAGAAGGAGGAAAGATTCTGGACAACGGAGAACAAATGACGAGAGAACAGAGACAATCGGAATAAATGGGAGAAAAGCGTAAAGAAAAGCACAATACATGGCAGGGAAGAGAAGGAACAAATTGAAGGCAATAAAAAGGGGAGACAAAAACGGATGTATGATCAAACCGAGGAGAAGAAATAACAGAGAGGAGAAGGAGAACGTGGAAATTAGTGAAATAAGGACGGCGCAAGAACGGGGAATTATTTATGGACTGATTCAATAGCCGTCGCAATCATAAAGGTCATAGGGACAAGGAAACAAAGCTCAAAAAATGAGGAGCGAACGGGAATCATCGCTGAATTAATACACAAAAGGGAGGAATTAATGAACGAAATAGAATTCAATACGAATTTATTTTCGATTCATATGAGTTCATGGCGTGGCATTATATCAATAATTACAAGATATGCAATAAGAACAAGGGTTCAATGTGCTATATTAAATGTTACATGGTTCTCCCTTATTTTTACTCTGTCACCCACTTCTCCCTAAATGGAATGGTTCCAGACGAATATGGCAACTTTCACATTACTTTCTTCACACTGCAAGGGATGCAGCTGCAAGCCTATCTCCCTTAGCCCATTCTTCTGGCACCCCAGAATAGCAAGAGTAACTATCTGTAATGAACGATATATTTTAATAGCCATGTGGCAGACTCATACACAAGGTTTATTTTTCTTTTTTCCATCTAAGGTATCCATTTGGCCACAGATTAACTGTCTGACTCAATTTATGCCCTAAGAACGCTGGGGAGCTGGAGGAACGTTAGTATGATACGACATTCCAGATTGATTAGCTTCTTACACCTCTACTACCGTATCTTTTTCTCAAGTCGCTATTTGACAATGACTACCATGATGCTGGCTGGTTGATAACATTCCAAAACATACTGATATAAATGCAAAGATTCTATATCCTGAAGAGAAAAGGGTAAGTAAAAAATAATTTAATTTCCACTTTTACTCATGACTGACAAGGTTTTATACTACGCATAAATCTAACACTAAGTGAGACAAAACTACAACAGTCCCCACCACGATAAGGAAAGCTTCAGCTATCTTATCGATTGATGCAGGCAAAAACCAAGGCAATATCATTATTGATCGCGAGAAGTTGTAAAAAATCATCCTTGCTATTGAGTAAAACTAATAATCAGATTGTTATTTTACGTAATAATTTTACGACCACAACGTCGTTTTACAGTGGGAAAGCCATAATAACATAGTTATTCATCATGACCAAAGGGAAGCTACAAAAATGCACTGCAATTTACATTGGTACAATACAAAGCTGTACTAATTTCCGTCGTTATTAATCATGTTAAAACGAAACTACCACGGCATCACGGAACTATTGCCCTCTATACCAAATACTTCAAAGTGGGGATCTACTTTTCCCTAGTAATGATATTTGATTAAGGACTTTCATTTCCAGTGACCGAGACCATTTGGTTAGTGCGTACTCCTCATCCCAGACAGCGTTAACATGCATATTATGTTGAGTCACCAAGCAGTCGCACAGACAAGTAACGAAAGTTTTTCGTTCCCTTTATTGTAAAAGATAGTAATCGAAATGTCAGGATTTTATCTTCTTGATCAATGGTTCGCAACCAGTGGGGAATTCCCCCCTAGGGGGGAATTTCAGAGTTTCAGGGCGGGGAGGGGATTGTGACCACAGATTGGCAGGTTCAAACTGGCTCTAGGACCACACAAAATGCAGTGTGCATCGGTCCGCACTACTGAGAGGTCTTTCCCAGCTTGTGTGTTTGTGTTAGTATTTTGTTGCATATGTTTTGGAATGCACCTTTTGAGGCAGACAATTTTGGAAAGGTGGGGTAGAATAACATTCTGACATATGGTGAAAGGTTGCATGGGCCGAAAAAGGTTGAGAACCACTGTTCTAGATCATCACAAGTACTTAATATTAGGAGCCAAGTAAACTCATAATCGGCTATTTTTATCTGTGGAACCTTAACAGTCAAGAGATTCACTCTGGGTTATTCCTGAAGCATCTAAGCACAATAAGAATAATAATAATGAAAATAACAATAATAATCTGAAATATTAATCAATTCACTTATTTCCTACAACGCGGCAGCTAAGGCTGACTAAACAAAGTCTGATGAATGGACAATCTTGTCAATACTGGGAAGAATAATATTTTCCTCCTTGACGCAAATAATTAACTAACATAGAAGCGTAAATGTGTAATAATTTCATTACGACCACCTCTGTTGTTGTAACGATTTGTGACCAAATCCAACATTCCAGTGTAGCATTCGGTTTCTTGGGTACGAGTCTATTTTTCAGGGTTGAATCATCTATATTAATAAACGCCGAGTGGGTCTTGTTTGTCCGCCCAGGTGTGAAACGTAAAGTGTCGGGAACGTAAGTTCGTACACTTTCGTATCGACCGTGCAAACTACAGTGGCGGTGAACGGTGGGCCGACGTGTGTGCAGCGTAGCGCGCGCCATCAAGCTCGCACTAATATAATCTTCGTCAAAATGAAATTTTGTCAGTATGTCACCCGGAAATTATGTAAAAGTTCCTTAAATGTCGGTGAAAATATTCAAAGCATACACTTTTCTTTTCGTGGGTATAATCATGACGGGCATTGGTACCCAGTTCATAAATACATACATACGTACATACATGCATACACACATAATCAAGAAAGTTACACAACACACTCTTAAACCTCTCGGACAGTAAGTCTATGAAAATACTATCTGGCGATTTTTTTTTTTTTTTGTAAACGCATGAAGTCAAATCAAACAACAACTGTTATGGTTTAACTTAATTTTTCGTTTTACTATGACACTGTGGCAATATGTTGCTAAACTAAGGGATGTTACTATTATACTTCTCAGACTATTTTTATCTAAGTGAAACTTGTAAATATATAGGTCTGTGAAAGTGCATGGTCCCACACGGACCTACACAAACGTCCATCTTACCTGGCCGTCCGAACTCATACCCGACGGGCATCCGCTCCTCACAACAAGCATCTCCTGGAGTATGCGCCAAGCACACGCATATAAGAAACACAGTCGATACCATACATCCTTTTTATGTAATACTGTCGTTCATAATAAAGTCATGTCAAATGTATCATTCCTAACAGAAGCAATACAATGTCAGCTTTCCAGATATACTTATCAGAACTCTGTTCGCAGCTTGTATATAGAATTATGTGCCATTCTCCATTCTCATAGAACTCTTGACTGTGTTCTAATCTCTATTTTGTTCGCCTCGTGTCAGGCACTACATTTCCGCTCGCAAGAGCCCTTGACCTTTCTGTTGTTGTTTTGAATAAATCAGTAAGTTTGTAGACGCTGCCTCTTACTCACGCCTTGGCTACAAAAGTACACCAGTAGCCATTGTAATAATTACAATTGTGACAACCAGTAGATAAAAATAAACAAATCTGCAGCTTCAAACTAATAAAAATCTCTCTCTTTCTATCTCTCTCTTTCACTATTCTTTTTTATATAATCCTCTTCCTGTCAATTTCTTTACCCAAACTCGTTGACTTAGAAACAACAAGTTTTTTCACAAATTAATTGACGCTTAGGCCGGAGTGACTTCCATACTGAGGTAGCATAACTAACCAGGACTTCCCTGATCTTTATTTGACTACCATCCACATTTGCTAATTTTAGGCCTAGAAATGAATGAATATATGAAATTTGGGCTGCAAAGTCAAGCACTGGGGCACTTGGAGCACCTGGGCGCTTAAGAAAGTCAAAATAGGAAATGGAGTGGTTGGAAAACTAGATGTCAAAAAGAAAAAAAATAAGAGATGAAGTAGAAGGATCTTAGGTGGAACTGGGAGAAAACCCCACAGTTGCACTAAAAAGTAATAGTGAAGAGAGGTTAGAGATCATGACCGAAGAAAGGCAGCGTGGATAGAGAGAGAGAAAAAAAGGCTGAAAACTGGATGCAACTAGGGGCCGAAGGGACGTTGCAAATGCCCTTTAGTAATGCCTCAGAATGCTTGGAACAATGGGGTTGTGCACTTTTAAGTTATGCCAACCAGCCGACCAATGTCGCTTATCGGAACATAATCTTTGAGCAAGTTAAAGACCAATGACCTCAGGGAAGAGGTGCTGAACGCTCGCCTGTTTCCCTTCGAATTAAAGCGAGTCAGTTGACCTTTCCCGTTCAAGTGTGACGTCATTAGGGACGAAATTATTTAGGGGAATTTTTGTTTTCTTTTTATTTTAACGTGCTTTCGACAACCATTGCTGATGATATAATTCTTTCATCATGTAATATAATTTTTACCACAATTGTTTGATGTGTAGTAATCACGCTTAATTTCTGGTTTCCTTCTCAACTCTGCTTCCTGCAATGATTAATAATGACACTCTAACGAGAAAAATGCATTTCCTTTGTGTCATAACAACACGTCATTGTTTGGTGAAGAAATGAACTGGAAGAGTGTTACAGAATTTATATATATATATATATATATATATATATATATATATATATATATATATATATATATATATATATATATATATATATATATATTTACACGTATATGTTACAGGAAATGTGTGTAATTACGCACTTCATCAAATCCATAAAAATTTTAGTATGTTCATAATACCAGTGCAACCTTCAGTAATTACATGTAATCTCTAAAATGTTAAGGGATTTCGTGTAAATACTGTTTTCTGTGGTCTCTTTCTACTCAGATTCCCTATTTTCAAATTAGTGAATGTATGAAATGGTTGATGACAAGCTAACAGCTGTTACGTCGATCAGCAAATCTGACAACAACTTGTCAGTTGTGTTCGGTGTCGTGTAGCGTGTATTGTTCCAGCAGATTGTTATTGATGCCAATATGGCCGGAAATATAGAAGAAAAGGTCAAAAAGCTTCTCTTCGAGAAATACGAACAAACTAAGAGCAATGCACTTTCCAAGGAGGAATACTTCAAGATCATCGAAGAGGCTAAGACTACAAACAGTCTTACGAGCACCAAACAACGCAAGCAGTACTATCAACTGAGCAAGTAAGTTACAAAAAGCGTTTATTAATTTTATTAGCGTTTTTAACAGTTTAAATTTTAAACTTAAATAAGTTTATTAGCGCGCTTATTAGCGTTTTTTTTAAGTTACTATTATTCATTAATATTGTTCCATTTTTTCTACGACTTTAAGAAAACCACCCTTGGTGCCAACATTGGGGTAGGGGGAGGGCGACCTCGGTTGACAGGACGTGAATAGTTAAGGTAACTTCACAATACCTCTCTTTTCTCATTATTTCCAACAACACGCAACTCGTCTCATTTTATTTCTTTAGGCTGACGAAAACAGATCATGGACAGGATACATGGATTAGCTATGTAATGCCGAAAATACTCTTCTCAAAAACCGTTTCAAGTGATTTATGATTTTAGGTTTACTTTATCTTCCTATAACTTAATTAGTTTTATTAAATGGTTTACAGGTTTTCGTATTCACATAGTAAAGAGTGAATTATATTAAATTACTAAAGTGAGCAGTTTCAGCAGTTTAAAGTAGTTTATCCATAACCTAACCTAACCCAAGATTTGTGCAGTTATGTTTTTCATTATTATTATTTTTACCATCGTCAGCATTGCCACTTTTATTACACACACAAACACACACGCACACACACACACACTCTCTCTCGCACAAAACTTATATATTCTAGTATATATATTGTCTTGTCTACTGCAGGTTCGAGGTTCTTCAGTGTGGAGATGTACAGAAGCTAATAAGAAAGAGGAAGAATCCTGATGACCCAACTATCTACTTCGCGACTGTAGAAGACACCTAGATTGACATCATCAGACGTGCTCCACGGGCCATGGAGGAAGAGGTCGCATGCTTAATGAACTATCAAAAAGTACGCTAACATAACCGCATGGTCTGTGGAGACGCAAATCATTCTGCCTTGAGTGCCAACGGAAGGCCAAGAAGCAAGTTGCAACTGGTGTTGCTGTGAAATCCATTGTTAGCTCTATGTACAACTCAAGAGGACAAGTCTACCTCATTGACAGGCAGTCACGGCCCTTCAAGAATCGCAAGTGGATCATGGCGTACCAGGATCATTCTGTGTGCTTCGTGCCATTATATCTAAGAGAACAGCAGAAGTTGCTCATCACCTGATGGACATATTCTTGCTGCTAGGAGCACCAGTCATACCTCAGTCTAACAATGGCAGAGTTCACCGCTTACGTCATCACTGAACTGAAAGATGTGTGGCCGTCCCTCAAGATCGTCTATGGTAGGCCGCGCCACCCACTGAGCCAGATAACAATAATTTTCAGAACCAAGTTATCAAGATGATCCACAAGCACACTGGAGCCCTCAACCTGAAACTTATTCCAAAAAATCATAGAACTATTGGCTCATTGTTCTCTGTGAAAGATCGACTCTGTCCCTTGATGACGTCGGGAGTAGTGTATGTGTATAAGTGCCCCGGATGTAATTCGGGTAATTCCCATATTCGAATAAGTCAGCGTACTGGCTGCAGACTGTCCCGCCCGGAGTTGTCCAACATCAGAAACTATGCTTACAACTGTAAAACACCTATTAAGTATGATTATTTCAAAATTATAGGCCAAGCAAAAGAAACATCAGAATTGCTTATGCTTGAGAGCCTCAATATCAAATTGAAAGTCCCTTCTCTTAATCACCAAACTACGGCCGTTCCACTGTTTCTTGCCTAGTTTGGTTGTTTATACTTTCGGTTCTCTGGTCTGTACGTTTATATGCTTTGAGAGGTTGGTGTTTGTCCTGCAAGTGTGTCTGTGATTTTGCTTATTGGTTTTGTGCAATTTTAAATTATCTTCTTTTATGTGTAATTTGTGTAATTTGGTGCATAGGTTTTAGAGTGTCCGTGGTTCATTTTTATATAATTCTATTTCCGTGTTTTTCTATGTATAATTTTTGAGTGTAATTTAGTGCATATATTTTCATGTATTTGCCTAATAAAGGGTCACGAAACATAGAATTAAACTACTGTACATGGAATCTGCTTGTTTTTAATATATATATATATATATATATATATATATATATATATATATATATATATATATATATATATATATATATATATATATATATTATAATTTGCAAGATGTCGCTAAAAGCCAACCCTGTAGAATGTTAAGAGTGGGTTTGTCGCTGCATAGCCGACCCAAGTTGACCCAGATACCAACACATAAATCTTATCATTATTCTCATCTGTCCCTTCCTTACCTGGGACAGACACTTGGGTGGCACGGTCAAAAGGGGCAAGGATAAGAGGTTGAGTGCTGCTCTCTTAAGCAGCTTAAATGAACTAAGCTGCTTAAAACAACCATTCTATGAGGCAGAGGGATTGCGCTGAATTGTCTTTCCACAGGACACTTGGGGAGATGCCAGCAGATGGTCAAGACACCTGGAAGATGACACATCTTGGGCACAGTCACCATACGGGCCCGACATCGGGGGCCCCTACCCTCGGCAGATGCCTTAAAAGGAGCCAGGACAGGGAGATCTTTGCAATTAGCCAGACACATGCGTGGGAGATCGCTACAAGACGCTGAGAGCCCCACTCCCCACACCCCGTCACCACCTGAACCTCCTGACTCGGAATCCAGTTCCTTCGTCACCACGTGGACGGACTTCCCAAGTGAACTAGTGTAGAGTGCCACGAGTGCGATCGCCCATTGTCATTCTTCGCCAGAGACCCGCTTCCCCCAGTGGTAAAGTACAAGTGAAGGCTTTTCAGCCACGACATTTTGCCCTTAGAAGTGCTTATTGAGTGCCAGTATATCTCTGTATCCATTGTGCCATTTTACCCAGTGCTACTTCCAGTGTTAAGTTCATTCATTCCTCGAGACCTTGGCACCCTCAGCGCAGTCTCGATCCATCTGTATGTTTTCTATTTTCCCTTACTGGCGTGTAATTCTCAAATCTCTCTTGCAGAGGGACCCATTTGCCGTCGACTCTTCTTGGGCTGTGCCTTGCGACCATTGAAGTCTCCAGTAGGAAGACCTCCAGGCTTTGCAAGCCTCCATATTATTTACTTTTCCATTTTTTTTTATCCTTTTATTGTAAATACAATTACTTTAGTTAACCCCAGTGTTTACGTAACATTCCTTCATGAAGTAGAGCCCTAAGCTCATATGATACATCCCTTTTTTTCTTTTCTTTTTATGATTCCCTCGACCGTAAAGTCAGATTTTCAAGGCCAAGTAAGTAAAATTCCGTTGCTGACCTGTTAAAGTGTCCTACAAATCCAGGAAATCAGGGAAAATCATATATAAATATATATATATATATATATATATATGTATATATATATATATATATATATATATATATATATATATATATATATATATATATATATATATATATATATATATATATATATATATATATATATATATATGTATGTACAAGTGTGTGTGCGTATCATAAGACCTCCAGTTTTATTCCACTATCTGACAGATTAAACTCGATTAAAAGATAATAACTTACAACGATGAGGCAAATCCTCAGGTAAATTTAAACGGTGGAGTGTACCAGACGCAAAGAAACATTCTCTTATTTCATTTAACTGACAGAAGTAAACATCATGCAACTGATATATATCTTAAAAATTCCCTAAACAGCTTTCAGTGCAACACTAAAAGTTTACTAAAGAATTAAGACAAGTACGTTACCTCGGTCGCCCACTTAGCTTCTGTAACCTCTTTATCCTGTTGATGGCTTTTTTACGCTCTTATCTCTTATCTCTTGAGACTCATGGCATGACCATGCATCTCGTACTTTCACAAACGTTCTTGCACCCACTCTCTCTTCAATCTCTCTGACCTACCTTTTTTTCTTTTTAACTCTAGCTTCCTTTCTCCTGTTCTTTTATGGAAGACTGCTCTATTTTTTGTGAAATATTGGACTTAAAAATGCGAATGAGAACATAATGTTGCACAAAGATTCCCGATTTTTGTTAATACTTCTGCTCACGTGAGGGTATACACGTCTGCCAGCATTAATGGCTATACCAAGGTAAAGAGAGTAGAGAGGTACGCTTACTTCTAAGGTGGGGGTAAGTTTGGGGTAGCTAATCCCTCTGCTGGTGTCCAAACGGTCAAACCCAAGTCGAGTGGGTCAGTCAGACGATCGGAATATAGGCGACCCGGAAATGAACTTGTTTTTTGTTGGTGTTTTCTTTGTACCCGTCTTTTTTTCTTTTTTTATGTAATGAAAGAATGAATACATATATGCACAGACACTCATATATGTGTTTAATTGTTTAAGCATATGGGTATGGAGAGTATTTGACATATTATTCAGTAATTCATAAGGCAAAGAAAAATCAATACTAATCCATGATATGGAGATATTTATTTACAAAAGTACAAATCCATTATTTTGAAAGCTTGAGTATTTTGTTACATTTTGATCTATTAGATACAATTTTATTATTCAACACTCTCATTCTAAAAAACATGCGACATCTTACGAAAAATGTTATTATATCCATAGGGAGTATTACATGTTTTTCAATAATGAGTGATAATGCTTGCACATTACCCTTCCCTGGCCTAAGAGTATCATATCCATGATGAATATTGAACAGTTTTTCCATTATTTTCAGCTTTTCATAAAATTCCTTACTTGGCAATGTTAACTTATTTTGCTGTCTCTCAATAACGCTAACCCAAGTGCCACTTTTATTCTGCAACTTGCAGCCTAGAAATTGATACCTAGGAAATTTTGAGGCCATGTATCCGCCAACATACCGAAGACCCTCTCTGTCTGCAACATGTGACAAAGTACTTGTCCGTTCTTTAAATTCCAAATCGTATGTATTGTCGTCTTCTGTGATAAAATCTTTTTCCTCCATGGAAGCAAACACCATGGCTGAGATAGAGAGCTCTTTTTCCAAATCCTTTTCTGCCACATCTTCACTCTTATCATGAGAAATGTATGATTCTTTACACATCGTGGCATCACTACATTGGTTAGGGTTATTGCAATTCCTTCCCATTATAGAAATGTCTTTACCGAGAAGATATGACTTAATTCTTCTCTTAAATGTAACCGGACAAGGATGATCGTAGCAAATGCCCATTTGTCGGATGCATCCAAACATATGCTCTAATCCATCCTGATTGAGTCTGTAAGTTAATATGTATGATACATCATATTTAGCTTTCACCATTTCATATAACAGGGGCAAAGATTTGCACGAAATGATAATTCCCTTCTGAAACTGATACAGGCTCACACGTTTACGCCCACACACTCTCATTGTTTTAGCAACGCTTTTCATTTCCTCCAGAATTTTATTTTGTTGTGTCAGTTGCAACCCATATGCATTTCTTTGTGCCTTTTTGTCATAAGGAACTCTTGAATTGAATAAATCAAACCATGCATCAGCAAGTTTGATAAAATCTCGAGTACTTTTCCAATGTTTGCTCTCTAAAAGTCCTTGTTTTCCATAAAAGTCTATTGCTTTTGAAGTAGTTTCTGATAGAAGCTGAACGGCTTTCTTCACATTCATGCGTGCTGTTCCCTTGACACATAAATTATTTTCAGTCAAGCGATAGGTGGGTCGTAAATCACTTACACTCTTCTTGACAATTTCTCGTACACATTCACTTTGAACAAAGCTTCCATCACTTAACTGGAAGCCATAATCAAGAAAATTATTCCTTACTAGTTTAATGAGATGAGGGGGGTCGGCAAATACATACACCTCTCTCTCCGAATCATAAGGATTTGAAAATGAAATGGTTTCTGTACTTATACCAATACTATTCCAAAGGCTGACATTTGTAGGGCCCATATCACTTACTATAGCTACCACTGGAAAACCAATACTCTCTACACTTACAATTAACTTGTATAATAAGTCTTTGGTCATATTGGTGTTGAAATTGTAAAAAACAAGCTGTTTCCATGCTTGTGTAAGTCCTCGAATCATTACACACTGCACTCTAGATTGTGGATCAAATAATCCGTCTATTCCCCTATCGTAGGACCAGATTTGAGAAGTTGTACATTCATCAAAAGGCATAACACATAATCGTTTATATTCATTCATTGAATGACCATTTTCTTTCAACATTTGAAGCACTGTTTGCAAAATGCCCGGTTCCGCGTCTATTTTTGATGACCAACGTTTTAAAGTACTCTCTGAAGGAAGAGGAATTCCACATTGTTTACGCAAATATTTATATGCTTTAGGACCTATATTCCTTAAAGTTATTGCTCGGCTTATATCAGACACTGACCAACGTTTCATGTATTTACCATTTATGATGCTTTCCACATGAGATGGAGAAAAAAGTTTGCCAAGAAATGTCTTGCACCGTAAAACGTCGTTATTTAATTTGTTAATATTATCCACTAACACTCTCTTTTCTTTCTCCCACTGTCGTTTTTCTGAGATGAGATTATTTCTTTCCTGCATAACCTCTTCTAGTTGGCGCTGCACATCCTCCAGTGTCTTTGTTTCATCTTGCTGATCTACGTCATCCAAATCTTGCACGAATGAAACATCTCCATTTTCAACATGAATTTCTTCACCACATACTGATCTATTTTCTTCAAATGATTCTTCAACTAATCGTTTCAGATTTCTTCTCTCTGCACGTGATTGTCGAAATCTGTTTAGCTCATCAGTACCTAATATAAAGAAGAAATAATATTAGTTATGCCAAGTAATAAAAAAAATTCTTTTTTACTCTCTCTCTCTCTCTCTCTCTCTCTCTCTCTCTCTCTCTCTCTCTCTCTCTCTCTCTCTCTCTCTCTCTCTCTCTCTCTCATTTCATTTTTATTTACTTTGAAAATATGTTCGATCATAATTTTTTTCTTATTATAAGGCTATGAAATCTCTCTCTCTCTCTCTCTCTCTCTCTCTCTCTCTCTCTCTCTCTCTCTCTCTCTCTCTCTCTCTCTCTCTTTACGTGTATATATGTATAACCTATATTTATAATATTGTATATACAGTTATTTCCAAGATTATACATATGGACTAATTACAGTAATATCATTAGAGATGGTTGATACTGACCTTTAGATTTAGGCAAGTGAAGAAGAAGAGTTGGAACTGCAAGTGACTTCAAAAGTCTCTTTCTAGGAGCACTGGTTACATTTGCCGAAATTTGTTCTTGACTTTTTAAATAAGCACTGTCCTCAAAATGTCTGCTACATATCCTACTGTTAGGATAATTGAATTTGTCTTTTCTACGACAAACATGAATCCACTTTGGTCTTGTTTCTGCATCTTTAGGGAAGCGAAAAAATTATATGCCTTCTTTCTTTCTACCATGAGAATTGCAACCAAACACTGCACAAATAAATGGCATTTCTCGAAAATACTCTATATAATAAAACGGTAACCCACTGGTGATTGGAAATGTACTGAAGAGAAATTTGTATACTGCTATTGACAATAACACACGAACAACTGATGTGAATGAAGTCAATCACAGGAGTTTATAGTGACCCAGGTCACAAACCGACCTGTGGACACCAGACACCAGCGGCTTGGGGGGGATAATCCTCACCCCCCCACAAGTGAGCGTACCTGTCTACTCTCTTTACCTTGGGCTATACCGCAGAAATACTGGCTGGTAATAAACTTACGTCTTTCACCAGTAACATCACGAAATTATAATCCAAGCATTTTCCCCCAACCTTTCCTTTGTTGAGGACCCGCTACTATCACCTCCTTAAAAATCTTCCCAGCCGCTGTCTAACGGTCAAGTGATGCTTCTACTGACCCATTTTATATCTCTAACAATAATATTCTTTACCGTTTCCTCTCAGATAATCCTATTTAAAAATCACTGTATCTGTTGCAGGACACATGTCCTAATTTTGATGCCATGTAGCTCAAAATTTGCTTGCCGGTACTGTAGCTAATACAATGATATTTTTTATCACGAATATATGACTTTCTGCCATGAGGTTTGGTAATCTATACATATCCGGGATAATCTACACCAAGGATTTCAATGTACATCAAATCAAAAACCTAAATTCTTCCAGAGCTGGTCCTGGTGGTTTTGGGCGGAGGGGATCTCAATTTTTCTTGATCTCAGTAATCTGAAACAGATCATTAACCATTACTCTTGACTTTCACTGAAGTTCATCTCCTTTAAGTTCCTGATCAAATAATTATTGCAGTTTCCTCTGCATTTGCTTCATCTTCTCTGGTATCTTATCTTAAACCGAGGGGGAAGGTTATTTCTTCATTTTTTTTAGATCCTAGCTTGCGCCAACCCAAACAGCTGAGGCGCTGGTTAGGGTATGGAAGTATATTTCTTGTACATCAAAGTCCCTCCACCCAAGCCTTGGTTAAACCGTGCTTGTTTTAGAACTGTTCAGGTAGAGAGTACACCCAGACTACTTTGAATCTTGTTTTGGCTTAAATCTTAACCAACATCCATAGGGTGACTACTCTAATACTTCGAGGTACCGTCGTATTACTTTTAATTTTACTGTAATTAAAGTCTTTGAAACTACTCTATTTTCATCTTCTAAAATACCTGGAGGCTTGCATGTTCTCTCCTATCGGTATGGCAGCGGTAAAGCAGAATCAACTGGTGATCTACTCTAACTCTCACCTGGTCCTCCTTTCTTGGGAACTTTGATGGAATCGTAGGTCATAGATCATGATATTTCCAAGGCATATGACCAGGTGTGGTATAAGCAGGGCATATGACCAGGTGTGGTATAAGCACTATCACCTCAAACTGCATAATTGCAGCTTTACACTCCTTTGCAGACGAACTGAAAGTTTCTTATCACACCAGTCGATTTTTATCTTATCTTCTTCAGTATCTTTAGTGATGATCCTTGGTGATCTATTTTCTACCCGACTTTTCTCTTTATGCATGATATTCATCTAGTGCACTCTTGACTCATCCATTCATATGATGATTCTATTCTTCACAAAAAAAAAAAAAAAATGTTTCTGGCAAAGACCTGATTTGTTTTACTGTTTCTCAGCCAATTTTCATCCTATTTCTCAGCCATGTTCCTTCTACTGTCACCATAATGTTTGAGAATTGAAACTGAACCACTCTGATCTTTTGGGTGCTGCATGTACTTCTCCCAAGAACGGTGCCTTCTCATTAACGTGGAAATACTATTCTCACATCTGGTGAAACTCTTCACATGCTAATCTTGATAGTGGAAATAAACTCTTCCAGCGCAGATTCACTTTGAACTCCTTAATCTGCTTGCCTTCCTTGAAATGTTTTATATATATCACGTGAAGCACCGAGTTTAAGAACTTCTTGAGAGCATATTTCTGTCACATCCTCATCTGCTTAGACAAGGAAAGGAATAAAGTCCTACAGATCTGTGTGGAAGTTAAAGGCTAAAGGGTCTGTAACACCATCCACTTCCAGGAAGTAGGATTCTCTAATGTCTTCTGTATTTTGTTTCTTTTCAAGGAGCGAGTTATCGTCATTTTAGGGATTATGGAGGCCGTTGAAAAACATTCTATTTCTTGACAGCACTTATCTTGTGCAGTCAGACCATAAGTCTCGGCATCTATAATATAAAAAATCCTGCTCCCTTTAGGTTCGGAGAACATCCTTTACTTGTTTGAGGACTACATTTATTAAGGAACGTTATCTTTAGCAATTGGGCAAAATTATCTCCAGGTATGAAATATATATATATATATATATATATATATATATATATATATATATATATATATATATAAAATATATAATATATATTTAATATATATATATATTATATATATATAATATATATATATATATATATATATATATATATATATATATATATATACATATATATAATATATATATATATATATATATATATATATATATATATATATATATATATATATATATATATATATATATATATATATATATATATACACACATAATAAAAGTGAATGTTTGTATGTCTGGATGTTATAGAAATCTGAACCGCTTGACAGACCCAGACAAAATTTTGCACGCGCTCCCTATGTCACCCCCAGGAAGATTTATAAGTCAAAATCAAACCCCTACCCTGTGACATACATACAAACACAGAGAAAACAAATGAAATTTTCGTTTTTACTGGTGCTGTTCACCTTTTCTTCAGTAACTTATGAGTCACCAATAGCTTGGGCAGAAAACCAACTCTTTTTCTGTTGGCGACGTCATTAAACTTCTCCCACAGCGTGCCCTATAATCAGTTTAGTACATCCAAAAAATTAAAGAGATGTGTTTGACTGTATTAGAATTACTTTCATTCAGTCATAAAGCAATCTAGTTCAAAATATAACTTCTACCACCGCACCAGTCAGTCCTTACAATCCTCCCCGAGGAAAAAAGTGGTAACAGACCAAATGCTCCAGCTTTTCTTCCAGGCACTGTCAGACGTATGATTAACCTGCAACAACAAATCCCCTATAACATCAATTTTTGATCAGAATTTACGTGAATTTTGATCATAATTTACGATAATTAATAATGTGATAGTTTATTACCTCGATAAAATCAACATTGAAACCATATATCGACAATTTCTATAATGGATCATTCAGACTTCGGCCTACACTTTCCCCCAAAAACGCCAAAGGAAACTGAAACGCGTTCGTTAACACGAACAGGAAACCGAATACAGTAGCAGTTCTCTTTACGGTGTTTAAAATTACATCGTGATAATAATTTAATATTTATACAGCCAACGGACACTGTATCTCAACAACTTATGGATATTCTGAAGCTATCTGTCAAGCTAACAGTCTACCATCTTGGTTTTATACGATAACGTTCGTATGCCAGTCTTGCATATGAGGTGATAATCAGGCGACTGAACGGTCCCTGGTTAAATGAAGTTGTGCGCATGCCCAAACCACACTTCGTCCCCGTAGACCTACTGACAGGTCTTTCTACAGTGGCGGTTGTCTTTTTCGTTATTGCTGTGAAATTATACTATTAAATTCTGATTTGACTGAAAGAGAGAGAGAGGGCAGGGAGGAAGGCTAATGTTAGTACAGGCTTTCGATGACAGTGAGATCAGTTCCTGTGTGATATTCACATTTAAATATGACTTGATACAATCACTAACGTGGCATTCTTTCGTTCATGGAGTGTATATATAATTCGTCAAAGGGTCCCCTATATACTGTAGTCTCTACAGCGATTCATCGGCTATTCATTTCCATGAGTGAATTTTTTCGCCTACTAACTTTTCGTTATACGTGAATTTCTGTTCGTTGAGGAAGTTTGTAAGACATTGTCACCTTTTCCCCGAGCGGGAGTCTTCTTTAATGAATTCAAGACAGAATTATTAATCACAGAAAAGGAAAGAATTTTTCATGATAGTACCCATGTTTTACGACAAAACAATTCAAAGGAGTTGTAGGAAAATTTTTCTGAGTCCTTCAGTTTTTCTGGAACTTCAGTTTTTCCGGGAAGCGCCGGGTTGGTCAGCTAGTATATATACAGTATATATAAATTTTCCTACAACTCCTTTGAATTCTTTTGTCGTAAAACATGTGTACTACCATGAAAAATGCTTTCCTTTTCCGTGATTATACATACACACATTTATGTATGTATACACACACATACATACATACATACATACATACATACATACATACATACATACATACATACATACATACATACATACATACATACATAAATATATATACCCATTTAAAGACGGGAACGAGCAACGTATGACCACAAGCAAAAGCGGTAAATATTTATGTTTCACGTATCTGATGGCGATTAGCTATAAAACAATTTATCATTCCATATGGAAAGCCATCATCCCTGTTCGGAGATACCGACCACTGATCATTAAAAAACAATCCTTCATACCAAAAAAACAGTGACATTTTGAGTATTTTTCTTCTATAAGATTCTGCGTGTACGACACCTTAACAACTAGCTTTCCAGATCAACAGACATAATAACGATAGTAACAGCAACACCAAAATAAATACTTTAAGAACAGAAACAAAAGTCGAGTAAAAATGCTTTAAAAAGTGAAACCCCAACTCCAATGACAAAGTAACCACATCACAACGGAGTGAAAAAAGTAAACACAAAAAATGAATAAATAAAGAAGAAAGGTGAAGGCCGCCGAAACGCTGCCTATAAATATCATGGCAGGCATAACGACATAATCTTCCTGTAATCTGCCTAAAATGCGCTAAATCCATACAATCTTCCGAGCTTAAATCATCTCCATACATAACAGCTCTGGATGCCGACGGCATTTTAAGAGCGCAAAATAGCGGAAAAACGCCGAAAAATAACGGAAAAATGCCGTGATGTAGCAGATGCTTCTGGCTGCCTCCCTTACGACATCTGTCACGCAAAAAAAGGCGGGGGTGGGGGTGAGGGTGGGTGGTTCAAGGCATGGCGTGGAGGCTTGGTGGGGCTTTTCCAAATATAATAGAAGCCTAAAACGATTCACTTAAAGTGGGTCTTCGGCTGCTTCTTCTTCTTCATCTTCATCTCATCCTCTCTCATTTCTGGAGTTTTTGGTAAGATTGAGACTTGGTTCCTTCCACTTCTTCTGAAGGAGAGTTCGCTTTGCTCTTATTTGGGTTTAATTTCTACCATGAAAAGAACAGTCCTTTGGTATTTTCAAACTGCCCATGAATACGCGTATACGAACAAAGGAACACACACACAGATTTTACATGCACAATAAGCAGTGTCCTCAACAGTGAGCAGCTTCAAAGGAAAATAAAGTGTAATAGTTATTATTGTATATCATTATTTTACTCCTGAAACTTCCATAGCTTTAGATTTTCATATACCTACGCAGAATGCTTTCCTCTTTCACGCTTCTCGTCATTTATAAATCTTTGAAAATCTTACTGTTGAGCTAACTATCCTTTATGGAAAGAAGTGTAGATGCTGAAATCGCATTAGAGAAAAACAGTTGAAACTGACAAGATTAATTCTTGACAAAAAAAATTAATCTCCGCAACCTCAGCCATTTTTTTTTATTTGAATGCAATATTCCTTCACATATTCCAACTGCTGCTTTCATAGACACTATTCTTGTCTTCTAGATTTTGTGCATATAGTCTATTACTTTCATCGCTTTGATTAAAATATGACTCACCTCTTCTCTCGTCGTACCATCATCCATCATATTTGTTACCAGATACCACCCTCATTCTTTCATTATCCACTGCTCCATCTTTCTGGTTTCTATTTAACGTTCATAGGCTTACTCTTCCTCAGACGTACTTTAAACTTTATTCTTTTACAAGAACCTTTCTCTCACAAGTCTCTGTAGTTTCTCAGTACCCGTAATCAACACAGTATCAACAGCAAACATCAATCACTCCATGTTCCGCTCACAACCTCTTTATTTACCCTATAGGTTTCCACCTACAACCCCTGTCCTTTCTCCGACTTTTAAAGATGTTGAATAGATTTACCTACAACCTACTTTTACACCAAACCGTTAACTACCTTTTCTAGATATTCTAATAAAAGTTTCGTTTTCAATTGAAACCCTTCACGCTGTATCTCTATTAGCTGAGTGTTCCTAATGCTCATGTGTGCTAGATTCTGCTTTTTACCTTTACAATTAAATTTTTTTATACACCTGTTTCATAACAAAAGCTTGACCAACAAACTCTTCCCTTATTCCTGTCTAATCCACACTGCTCTTCTCTCAATAATTCTACTTTTATATTTTACTTTCTTAATAAAATTCTGTCCTACATCTACCTACTTATATTCAATAACGTTATGTCTGTACAACTCTTCTGCCATTCTATCACATTTATCCCTGTAAAAATTATTAGTTTTACCTTTCGTCCATTTCTTTCAAACATTTCCCCTCATCTGGTCATTTCTGCATACTGTGGACAGCAATTCAATAACACTTCACACACACACACATATAATGTGTGTATATAAATAAATATATATAATATAATATAATTATACAGACATACACACCCACCCACACACACGCACACACACACACACACACACACACACACACACACACATATATATATATATATATATATATATATATATATATATATATATATATATTATATAAAAACCATGCATGTGGACGCATTCATACAAACATTGATACATATGGTTTACTGTAAAATCAACTACCACACCCGAATGTAGATAAAGCAGAAAACCCTGCATTCTGATAACAGAAGCAATCGATGGCAAAACTGGAAGTAGGTCCCACATTTTGAAGTAAAATTACGTACATGACATATAACATGGTATCACCCAGCTTTTAGCAACTGAAAACAGCATCCAGTCTGGTTGGGCATCAAAATTTCACTAGTTTTAAAGATGACGATGGTAAGAGCGTTTCAGACACAGCCAGTCCTCAGGTCTTATGTAAATCACCTATATCATCAGACGGGAAAACCTGCACTCTGATTCTCACAGATGCTTCTGGGTACCTAACCTGCTGGTCATTTATGAAGAATTGTGCTATTCTCGTCAAAGGTTTCTTTATTGTAAATTAAACATTTCTGATTATTTCTCTATCTCATTCACGTATATTCACACCGATTACATATCTCACTCTAAATATCATCCAAAATGAAAAACAAAAATTACAGAAATTGTTTTGCTCTTCTGTCATAATCCCACGAAGAATTTCAGCCATTAA
>JANJGK010000015.1:31614856-31649856 GCA_039081455.1 Macrobrachium rosenbergii | reverse complement strand
ATAACAATATATATATATTTGTATGAGTATATGTGTGTGTGTGTGTGTGTGTCGTTTCCTTTTGCGTCACACGACGTGAAAGATGTTGATGACATATTATTTCATATTATATATATATATATATATATATATATATATATATATATATATATATATATATATATATATATATACATACATACATACATATATATATATATATATATATATATATATATATATATATATATATATATATATATTTCAGAAAATATGGCTGCTACAAGTTTTAAAGGACACATATATGCATTTCATAGCTTCAATGCTTTAAGATGTGATGAAAGAATTTATGGAGTCAGATGGAACTAGGTCGAGAGACTCGAGGTAAAATCTTTGTGTTCAACAAATAGTTTGATTCCTCAGCAATATTGCCGGTCAGGTGATCTTCCGAAGTGTTATGTATATTCGTGAGTACGTGCGTTAATTTGATCTAGATTACGCCAAAATCTGCCCTAAAAGTGAGTTTGATCGTTCATTAACGTGATAGAACTGCAGTTGTCTAGACGTAGCTTTGGAGAGGATCCAGGCTTAAATCGGCAGATAAGGTAGAGTTTGTAATCTCTGTTTTTATGGGAGGAAATTGAACTTGTGATTTTTTACCATGATTTTCTAATCATTATGAACTTTTGAACTGGTGTGGGAGATTTAATATGAATATTCATACCTCTTTTATATTATTGTTTTGTCATGTTACGTTTGCCATATCTTGGCTATGCATTTTACACTTTCCATTATTGTGTTTTGCATTTCATATATTTTTGGGAGTTTTCTATCATGTTTGATTCTTCCGACAGATGTCTGTGGACAGATGTCGGTGGACAGTGTGGACTGTTTCGAATAACATGTGGTAGACTGGTTTTGACATGACTAATTATTGATTTGGGGAGTATGTGTGAGTTTGGATATTTTCAGGCTATTAGCCATAGTGAGACTTCTTTAATCAGAAGTGTTTTACAGTTCAGAGTTTAGTTATCTAACTCGATATTTCATTTATTATGCATTTTAATCTTTGCTTTGTTTTGTTCATTTCTTGTTGGGTTATTTGAATAATAAACCTATTTTTGTAGAAACTATTGCGTTTCTTTAAATAGTCCATTTAATTGATTTGGTGAGAATGAGTGCGATTCGGGTGGGTGAACTTCGGAAAACGATGAGAGAGAGAGAGAGAGGCGATACACAGAGAGAGAGAGAGAGAGGTGATACACGGTGAGAGAGAGAGAGAGAGAGAGAGAGAGAGAGAGAAAGAGGAGAAAAATAGATGTAAGTGTTGCCGTGAGCGAACGTTCATACGCCTCCGTTTCATGATTAAAGATCATTGGAGCACGTTACGTACACCTTCAAAAGGGTGTTAATTCTGTCCTCGTTACAGAAAAATTGGTGGCAGCATGATTTTAACGTCTTTAGTGATGGCGAAAGAGGGAGATTGCTAATAGACTAATTGGTAACGTTGATGCCCAAGGCATAGGCGACTTCACCTAAGAGCTAAGGCGACGGGTCAGTGTTGAATGACTGAGTAGGTCGTGATTACGTGTGAAATGCGGGGAACCTTTCTTTTTTTTTTTCCGTTTCTATTCGAGTACTGGGAGTGGGGAGTTGTGAAATAGATCTGGATGATCTCTAGAGCAATTTTGGGGTTAACAAAATACCCAAATAAGTGTGAATAGTGGCGATTGTGAGTTAATTACGCAAAGTGATGATTCAACTAGAAACGCGCTGGGTGTCTTTTTTGCTTCGCCGTCGAGTAGGTGACGTCACAGGCTGCACACAGCTCTGTTGAGAGATAGGTACTTCGTTTTCTGTTTCAAAATTGGTAAGTACCCCATTCTCGTAAGTTGCGCAGAACGCCGTTTTCTGTTCTTCTTTTAGAGGGGGTAACTTGTGCCTTTCTCTAGTGTTCTTTTTGGTTTCTCTTTTTATGTTGTTACGCTCAGGGCGTGTGATTACTCACAAAATGCCGGACGATGCAGCAAGCACATCCCAATCAATTGTGGTGCATAAAGTGACGAACATTAGCGCGGGAATTACAAATTTTAAAGGGCTAGTTGACGGAAAGCTAACCCAAAATATAGAAACTTTCATTGAGTCAGTGAACAATTATCTGAATTCCAAGAAAATTACGAATGGCGCTGAAGCTTTAACAGAGGCTAAATCATTTCTGGATTTAGATAAAGGAGATATTGGGAAACGAGCACGCAGTTTCGGGTTCAGAAGGTGCAAAACTTGGAATGAACTGCAGAAATTTCTACGAGCTACTTATGGCGGAGTTCAACGTGAATGCGCAGTTCGGAATTTGCGAGAGTTTCTCAAAATAAAGAAGGGCAATGATTCACTAGTCACATACAGTGCGAATTTATTTGATGCAGTAGTTGAGTTAAAGAAATCTATAATAGGCTCTCCATGGGTAACTGGAAATAATATCTCCTTAGATAATTTTGAAAGATTGTTACACTTTGCTTGCCTTTTAACGTCGGTCCCAGATGTAATTGTAGATAGTTTTGATAAGAGAATTGATCAGGATACAGATGAATCCTTTTTGTTTGCACAGATTAACAAAAATCTAGCAAAATGCCCGACACTGGACAGTAGTTTTGTACAGGGAGGTGCAAAGATGTCAGCTGCGGTTTCCAAACCACAGAATAATGATAGTCGCTCGCATTCGGGAAATGATGCAACAGCGAAGACATGTGCACGAGTAGAATCGAAGAAAATTCCAGAGAGATCAGTCACAACGATACGTTGTTTTAATTGTGATAAATTAGGCCATAGTAAATCAAATTGCAGAGTGAGATATTGTTCAGTTTGCAAATCTTCAGATCATGGATGGAGATTTTGCCCAGCCACAAAGAGTAGAGATTATTCAGGGAAGTCACGGGGAGGTTTTTCTAGATATGACAGGAGAATTCCACATGATGCAAGTTCTAGATACACAAAGGAACAGCAGAATTTTCACAAGATAAGTTCGAAAACGGACACAGGATAATGACTAATCAGGTCGTAGAGTCACTAGAACCTAGGCCGATTGTACGTGGATTCTCTAATGGCAATGAAATTCATATTTTCATTGATTCTGGTAGCTCAGTTAACTTAGTAAATGCTGACCTTTTTCACTCGAGGTTTCCAGAGTGCAAATTAGTCCCTTCTAGTGAGACAGTGTGTGATGTACAAGCGAGGAAACTGAATATTTTAGGTTCGTCATTTCTTACGCTTTGTATCGGTGGAAAGACAATAGTAGAATCATTTTTGGTCATAGAAGGATTAGCCTTAGGTGAAATGGTTTTGCTAGGACACCCTTCTTGTATGCGACATAACATCAACATTCTTACGGGAGTTCAGGGGATTACAATAGGTGAGTCAGGTTGTTTTGTTCCATATATACACAGGAAAGAAACTTGTGAGAAACCTAAGACACAGTCGGAGACATGTGTAACACATTCATTAGAGAGTGAAGATATTCCGCAAAGATCTTTCAAAGGATTTTTGTTGGAAGATATTGAATTGCAACCGCGAGTTCCTACATTAGTTAAAGTGTCGCTGAAAGAGAAAAAGTTTCCTTCTCAAGTGTGCGTTGTTGAGGGAACCGAGAAACTCAAAGACGTTGTGAGTACGGTGTCAGTGAATGAAATTTCAGTCGCAGGCGTGACTTCAGTAGAATTAGTTAGCTATCAAGACTCAGTAAAAAAATATCACAAGGGTACTTATGTAATTGATTTTGAAGAGTTTAATGAAGAGCATAAATTAGTGAGTTTTTGTGGAGACGGGAATATGTTTCCTAACGAGGAGCAACAGTTCCGAAGTCAGGTTCTACATGAACACTTGGCTAAAGTTGATTATCCTGAATATTCAGATAAAGTAGAGAAAGTGTTGAAAGAATATCTAGATATCATTGCTTTGAAGGGAGATAAATTAGGAGTTACAGATGTTTTAGAACATTCAATCCGCCTAGAAAAGGGTACAAATCCCATATATATTCCAGCATATCGAATTCCTTTTAAGATCAGGGAAGAAGTAGAAAAAGAAGTTCAGAAGTGGGAGTCGGAAGGCATTATCAGACCATCCAATTCTCCGTTTAATTTTCCTTTGCTTGCAGTTCCTAAGAAAGACGGTAGTATCAGAGTTTGTGTAGATTTTCGTAAATTGAATGAAAAAACATGCCCAGATAGATATCCGGTAGCTTGTTTGCCTGATTTGTTTGTTGAGATCGGTGGCAAGAATATATATTCATCTATAGATCTTATGCAAGGGTTTTTACAGGTTCCCCTTTGTGAGAGTAGCCGTAAATATACAGCATTTTCGGTACCAAAGGGACATTACGAGTTTAATAGGATGCCTTTTGGATTACAAGGGTCCCCAATAACATTTACTAGACTGGTTAACACAGTACTTCATGGCTTGTTAGGAAAGTCGGTGTTTGTGTACATGGATGACATTCTCATATGCACAGATACAATTGAAGAACATCTAAAGGTGTTAAAAGAAGTCCTTAAGCGATTACGGTTCGCTGGGTTAAAGGTCAAATTGGCCAAATGTGAGTTTCTGAAGAGAAAAATTGTCTATTTAGGACATGTTATCTCTAAAGAGGGAGTTAGAGTGAATGATGAGAAAGTTAAAGCCATTGTGAATTTTCCAGTTCCCAAAACCAGGAAACAGATTCGTTCGTTCCTAGGTATGTCGGGTTTCTTTCGCCGTTTTGTGCGGAATTTTTCTACAATAGCGTCTCCATTGACAGATTTGTTACGAGAAGACGTTAAGTTTGTTTGGGGTGATAGTCAACAATTAGCTTTTGAGAAGCTTAAGAACGCTTTGGTGAACCCACCAATTTTGAAGTTTCCAGATTTTAGTCAACCGTTCACCTTAGTGACTGACGCGAGTCAGGAAGGTATAGGTGCGTGTTTGATGCAGAAATTTGAGGGGAAATTACACCCAATTGCTTTTTATAGCAGAAAGTTCAAAACACGTGGTAGTAACGAAAGGCTGATGTCAGTTGTGGACAAGGAGGCTTTCGCAGTCGTCTCTAGCCTTGTTCATTTTAAGATGTTGTTGTTGGGAAATAAAGTTGAGATTTTTACAGATCATCAACCGTTGTTAGAGCTTTTTAATAAGCCAAATTTGTCGCCCAAGAGAGCACGTTGGTTCCTAACATTGAGAGATTTTGATGCAAACCTCAAATACATTGAAGGTAAGCATAATGTAGTTGCAGATGCATTGAGCAGATACTTTCCGGTCGAGGATGAGGAAATACACACCGAATCCTGTGTGGGAGAAGAGAGTAAATATTTGGTGTCTAATGTCTCTGATATTAGTAGTTCTGAGAGATCGCATGTAGAGGACATACACGTTCCTACAGTGCATACTTCGGGGAGAAATAGTGAGTCGGCAGTCTCGGGAGAGATTGTTATTCGTGATAGTGAGAGTAACGCAGTGTGTTATATTACGGGTGAAAATGTCACTTGGGACATAGGCTTGCTGGAACAAAAGCAAGATGAAGATAAATTGTTGTCAGATGCTAAGGCATTTCTTAAGGGAGTTTCACCGAAGAAAGGGTATAAGTTGCCTTTTTCTGGTCTAGAGTTGGAGAATAATTTATTGGTGAGAAAAGTTAAGTATAACTTGCGAAGTACTCGAAGCATGGGTGAGATTACACAAATCATCGTGCCAGAGAGTCTAGTACCACAAGTTCTAGACATTGTACATTGTAAATTTGGTTCTCCTCATTTGGGTGTAGACAAGACGTATGAAAACGTCAGGTCAAAGTTCTTTTGGAAAAATATGTTTTCCGCAGTAGAAGCCTTTGTGAAGAAGTGTGCTATTTGCAATGCGAATAAGCCAGCGACGACAGTGTCGTGTCGTTTGGGTTCATATCCCATACCACATAGGCCGTTTCAGAGAGTGCATATGGATATTCTGGGGAACTTCTCAGAGTCCGCTTATGGTTATAGACATTTATTAGTAGTTGTTGATGAGTTGACTCGCTTTGTCGAGATTTTCCCACTGAAATACAAATCAGCTGAGGAAGTTGCTATAGCGTTTTTTAAGGGGATAATTTGTCGATATGGTGTTCCAGAATGTCTGATCACAGACAATGGTAGGGAGTTTATTAATAAGACTTTAGACGGTCTTGCTAATTTGTTGGGGATAAAGAAAGTATCTATAATCCCGTATAGACCTGAAGCGAATGGGTTGTGTGAGAGGGCGAATCGGAAAGTAATCGAAGCTTTGCGTATGACGGTGGGAGGTTCCGATACACATTGGGACAGATCTTTGGATGAAGTGCGATATAGTATCAATACTATGATGAATGACACAATTAAGATATCTCCAGCAGAAGCTTTGTATGGATACAAGTTGAAAGGACCTTTTGATTTGTTACCAGAGCGAGTTCAGGGTGATGTTACGGTCACTTCATTGATAAATACAGCGAGAGAAAGATTTGCACGTATCAGTAAAGAACTTGAACTTAGTTCGCGTGCAATGGTAGAGAAAAGTAACGCGAAATCGAGGGGAGTAGCTTTTTCGATGGGTGATAGAGTGTTTGTTAAAGTGAATGTTCGGAATGATCTGAATTATAAGTTAAGTCCGAAGTTCCACGGACCTTTTGAGATTGTAGAGATCAAAAGAGGGAATAGATTTGTAGTTAAAGATGTAAATACTGGAGTGACGAAATTGACCCATATTTCGAAGTTAAAGAAAGTTGGGATGTAATGGAACGTTTGTATATATATATATTTTTTTAATTTTTTTTTTGTCTCTTGTTCATTTTGGATGTTGAAGTTCTTAATCATTTGTTTTCGAATGATTTTGGGAATTGAGACATGGGCTAGTTTCATACGAGATTTGACCCGTGTGTTAGTGTGTTATTGTGTTATGATGTGTTTCATCATCTGACGCAATGTGTGTGTTGTTTAGGATTTTTTTGGGGGGAGGTACTTGGTATATCGGACCGAACAAGTCTGATCTTTTTTTTCGAGTTGGGAGATCGTATTTGAGTGTTTGGATTTTTTTTTCCAGTTTCTTTTTTTTAAAATTAAGGGAGCTGTGTTGTGAGTAATTGTAATTGTTATGATCATGGGAGCGATTGCCATTACGTCAATTGCTGTTTTGTTGAGAGTTAGTCAGGTGTTGCGAAATATTTGCTAACCGGAGTAGAACTTTCATGTCTTTTACGAGATATGATACCTTTTAGTGTTCGGATAAGATTCTCGAGTATTTTTTTTTCTGTTTGGATAGAATTTTTTTTGTGAGTGAGTTCCGTAGAGTTGTTGTGCTTAATAGTGAGTTGACTGTGATTATTCTGAGATACAAACTTGGAATTAGTTCACATTGTGAGTGTTTACTTTTGCATTAGTAGTTTTGTTTGGTTCAGTAACATGAAACTTTTTCTTAGTTTTGTTATTAGACCTTTTTCGAGTGTTTTTTGGGAGACTCAGTAGTGACATGGGATAGATTAGAGACCATGTTCATTTTGGGAGATCAATATCAAGGTTCGGGAGTTGATTATAAGACGAGTTGTGCTTTAGTTAGAGAGAAGTGTGTGTGTGACAGTAGTATTTTCCAGTTGCGAGTTGTGTCTGTGGGTGGTTGTGAATTATCATTAGTTCATAGACAGACTCCGACAGAATGTGACTTTAGACAGTTCCTGCGAGATTACCACATCGAGTCCACCAGTACTCTTCATGCTGTGTTTTTGCAAGGAGTTTGCAGTTACAATGATGTGCCAGAGCAACAAGTCGACATCATTCGTTCTCCGAGGATCCAAACTGTTTGATTCATCCTGCAGAATCCTGTCTACGGAATTTCTCGTACTTAGCCGTGCTGTATTCAACAGTTCCGAGAAGATAATTATGCGTCATACGCATAACGAGCATTTGGTAGTGGAGGTACCTACAACCAAGGTGCCAATGACGGTTCCACCGTTGGAAGACATTGACGATTCCGTGATGTTCGAGTATCAGGAATATATTATGCCGACAATTTTAATTGTCTTAATAGCTATTTTACTGATAATTCTTGTTGTGGGGGTAGTAAAGCTTATTCGTGTTTGTAAGATTACATGTAAAGGCTCTAAGAACTCAACCCCAGTGACTTTGGAAGTGCGTCATGAGAGCAGTCCTTAAAGCTGCAGTGCAGTAGACATTGCTAATTGAGCATAGCTCTATCTGTTATGTTTTATACATATGCTTTTGTTTTAGTTTGCCGTTAAGGAGAGCGAGACGCTCTTATGTGGTGGCCGAGCTCTATTTCAGAAAATATGGCTGCTACAAGTTTTAAAGGACACATATATGCATTTCATAGCTTCAATGCTTTAAGATGTGATGAAAGAATTTATGGAGTCAGATGGAACTAGGTCGAGAGACTCGAGGTAAAATCTTTGTGTTCAACAAATAGTTTGATTCCTCAGCAATATTGCCGGTCAGGTGATCTTCCGAAGTGTTATGTATATTCGTGAGTACGTGCGTTAATTTGATCTAGATTACGCCAAAATCTGCCCTAAAAGTGAGTTTGATCGTTCATTAACGTGATAGAACTGCAGTTGTCTAGACGTAGCTTTGGAGAGGATCCAGGCTTAAATCGGCAGATAAGGTAGAGTTTGTAATCTCTGTTTTTATGGGAGGAAATTGAACTTGTGATTTTTTACCATGATTTTCTAATCATTATGAACTTTTGAACTGGTGTGGGAGATTTAATATGAATATTCATACCTCTTTTATATTATTGTTTTGTCATGTTACGTTTGCCATATCTTGGCTATGCATTTTACACTTTCCATTATTGTGTTTTGCATTTCATATATTTTTGGGAGTTTTCTATCATGTTTGATTCTTCCGACAGATGTCTGTGGACAGATGTCGGTGGACAGTGTGGACTGTTTCGAATAACATGTGGTAGACTGGTTTTGACATGACTAATTATTGATTTGGGGAGTATGTGTGAGTTTGGATATTTTCAGGCTATTAGCCATAGTGAGACTTCTTTAATCAGAAGTGTTTTACAGTTCAGAGTTTAGTTATCTAACTCGATATTTCATTTATTATGCATTTTAATCTTTGCTTTGTTTTGTTCATTTCTTGTTGGGTTATTTGAATAATAAACCTATTTTTGTAGAAACTATTGCGTTTCTTTAAATAGTCCATTTAATTGATTTGGTGAGAATGAGTGCGATTCGGGTGGGTGAACTTCGGAAAACGATGAGAGAGAGAGAGAGAGGCGATACACAGAGAGAGAGAGAGAGAGGTGATACACGGTGAGAGAGAGAGAGAGAGAGAGAGAGAGAGAGAGAAAGAGGAGAAAAATAGATGTAAGTGTTGCCGTGAGCGAACGTTCATACGCCTCCGTTTCATGATTAAAGATCATTGGAGCACGTTACGTACACCTTCAAAAGGGTGTTAATTCTGTCCTCGTTACATATATATATATATATATATATATATATATATATATATATTGTCACGATGCGTACCAAGTACCTGGTTATTACACAACTAATCACAGATTTAAAAAATATACCTCACTTCAGTCAGATACCTGAACTCTCATAAGAATTACGACTGAGTACTCTACAGGTAACAGTGATCCCTTAAAAAACCCATTAATCATGTGAAAAATCAAACTAAGTTTATCAAAAGAATTGTGAGGTTTAAACAAGAAATATACTAGAATAAAAGGGCATCACTCCATCAAACAACTTTAACCGTTTCCCCTGGTCTTAACTCACTTCAGCAAAACTAAAAGATCAAAACATGTTTATCACTTCGCCTTGTGCACACAATTAATCCCGTTAACTGGTGGTCAATAAATGAAACACTGTTTTTAAAAAATTTTAAATACAAAAATTTATTGTTAAATTCAAAATTTACAATTAGAATTCACAATCTGAAAAATTTACTATTACTTGAAAACAACACAAAATTGAATTAATTCTTGAGTTAAATTATTAAACAAAATTAAATCACAAAACTTTAATTTATCAAGAAGTTAAATTAATCAAGCAAGATTTAAACTATCATGAATTACTGAAGATTTGAAAATAAATCTGAATAAATGAAAATTAAATCAAGCCTGTAATGTTAAATCATCAAGAAATATTTAAAATGATTAGTAAATAAATGTTAAACCACAAATATATATAAATGTGCAAAATAAAGAGATTGTAAACACAAGAACAAACAAAAATACACAAAAGATTGATCAACAATAATTTCACCAAGGCAAAAATTCCCTAATACACCTTATTATACCAGGGTAATAATAAGTAAAATTCACTTTACCTTACACAAACTTGTGAAAACCTTTGTAAAATCACAGGACCTGTAGTTGCTTTTGATTGACAAAACACACTTTTGTCTGGCGCTGTTACAAATTAAATAATTTTACTAAATTCAGGTCTCAAAAGCTATATTTAATACCAGTGACCACAAATATTTTACATTAATAATTACTCTCTTTTTAGGAAATACGGGGAGAGAGAGAGAGAGAGAGAGAGAGAGAGAGAGAGAGAGAGAGAGAGAGAGAGAGAGAGAGAGAGAATCAAACTGAACGGTCTCTGAAATAAAAATGAATATGAAATAATCTGAGGATTCCAGTATGAAATTCAAGTCATATGACGTCATTAAGGCATTTTGGGGACGAGATACAAAAGCAACATGTTTTGAATGCAATCGGGACAATGCACGACGTAATCTATCATAAGGTCATACTCTCAAAATTGCATATGTGACCAGAGCCATGAAATCTTAAATATGATCAAACAGATTGCAATTGTTATTCCCCACCTGTCATTGCATGAATTAAAACAAAGTGAAAAACCCAACACAACGCACTTCTCTTATCTAAACTGATGACAGATGAAGTGAAACAAACTCCTCACTAGGACACACATGTTCTTTTGAGATCTGATACTACATATGATATTTCAACAATTATTATCATTATACATAATACATGATAAATGAAAGAGTAAATATATCAAAATTATAGGATGATATACACATTACAAGGCAACTTCATGAAAATATATAATATATACATACAATATATATATATATATATATATATATATATATATATATATATATATATATATATATATATATATATATATATATATAATATACACATATATACACACATGATATATCATCCTGCCTCTCAGGTCGTGTGAAGCAAAAGACCTCTATGATATTTCACTAATTCATATCATTCACTTCCATAATTCTTGACACATCTCCTGCCTCCCTTCCTCATGGTGCTCATCCAAGTAGGCCTATGTCTTGCAACTCTTCTGGTACCCACAGTAGCCCACCTGACTGACACTATCATCTGATATTCTCCAAGGGGTTGTTCAGGCCATTTCCATGACCCTTTCGTTATTGTCACCTACATCAGAAACTTTCGTAATTTCGCTTATTGCATCATTTCTCACACTGTCCTGCCACTTACTACTCTCTCTTTAGCTTTATTCTAAAATCTACAAAATCTTTTGGATATGGTTTAATGTTATGCCATGATTCACGGACGACTAGTAATAAAATTTGTATAAACTAACACATTATCTTAGCAGCGTTTGCAATTCCATCCTACTTGATCTCTAAGTCTCATTCAGCGTACCTGAAGTTTGATCTGCCATTTTTAGTCCTTCACTAAATTCCAACTCAAGAGAACCCGTATTAGATACCACTGTCCATAAACATCTGAGAGACTCTACCTCATTAATCAATTTTGCGATTTTTATTCGAAGAACTACACTAACGCGAAATACCATCGAGATAACTTACTTTGAAAACATACAAATTCTCAAAAAAATATATAGACGAATATATCTCTGAGAATTGACGAGAGCGTTCAATAGACGAAAAGTGGAAAGAATAAAAAGAAGAACGAATATATATAAAAAGTGATGGAGATGATGGGTGGGTGAGGTAACGATCAAAGATAGTGATGGTATCACCCTTATCATCTTACGCTTCAGTAGTTATCTGAGTGCGATGCTCAAAAGAAAATGGCTGACGAGGAAGACATATAACGTTATAAGAAGAGAAAAACATTAAGGGGAAGGAGGATGATGGGAAGGGAGGGGGTGGACGGGGGGCGGGAGGTAGGAGACAGGGTATTGGAATCTACGTAAAAGATGTCTGGAGAGGAGAGAGAGAGAGAGAGAGAGAGAGAGAGAGAGAGAGAGAGAGAGAGAGAGAGAGAGAGAGAGAGAGAGAATGGAAACTGAAATATCTGAAGCATTAATGAAAAGAGAGAGAGAGAGAGAGAGAGAGAGAGAGAGAGAGAGAGAGAGAGAGAGAGAGAGAGAGAGAGAGAGAGAGAGAGAGAGAGAGTTCAAAGTCAAATCTTTATTTCCATATTACATTCGTTATTCTCATAAAATTAACTACATTGGTCATTCTGATAAAATTAACATTAAAACGTTTACAAAAAGTACTTTACTTTTTTACTTAATAATATCAGGTACAACGTTTTATGCTGTAAATGTAAAAGACGCATATAGCGCTGAAAACCACACGAGTGTTATATAAAATATATTCTGAAACTTCTTATCAGACAGTTAGAACATGCTAAGAACACAGAATCTGAGCACTTGTCTAAAAATATACACAATTAAAAATTCTTTAAACTACTCACTAGCAAAAGAAGCACAGCATTTGCATTCTACAACATCAACATCTACAGAATCAGTACAAAACAGTAACTATGTTTAGAACAATGTTATAATCATTCCAGTGCATTTAACACATAAGTCATTTTTGTAATAGAAAAATTTTAAGTTTTTCTTTGAAAGTCTGTACTGAAGGCGAGTCTTTCACAGGTGTCAGGATGCTATTCCAAGGTTGGGGTCCTTTAACAGAAACAGTTTTTGCCCCTATATCGGTTTTTGTTCTAGGAACGACCAGATCTTCCGAATGACGTGTGGAACGGGGGATTGTGTCTCCTGTGTAGGAAATACAAATAACCATTCGGGTAGTAGATGGTAGCAGTTTTGTATGTGATGCACATATATCAAATGTAATTTTACTCTCAATTTTTAACCACTTCAGTTCCTTGAGAATTGGGGTAACGTGATCGCATTTCCTGGCCCCACCAATAGCTATATTTGCAGCAAAATTCTCTAGCTTTTGGACTCTGTCGAGCTGCCGCTGAGTGGTCACACCCCATACTTTTAAACAGTAGTTTATTATATTATACTTAAAGCTAAGGACTGAACAGTTGTAATACGCATTGTTCGGTTAAAACTGTCTTTAGTTTTATTCAAGAATATTAATACTCCATTTACTTTGCTTACTATATTACTTATATGAACACCAAACTATAGATATTGATCCATAGAGACTCCTAGATTCTTTACAGACTTAGCTGGGGTAATAGCAATGTCACCAAAATATATTGAAGGTTTGGTGGAATAAGGGAAATTAGCTGGCGAGATCCAGTGAACATACACTGGGTTTTCTGTTCGTTTACGTTTAAGCCATTTCTCTGGAAGTATATTTTAGCGTCAATCTTGGCATTTTCAGCACGATTTACCAAATCTTTAATTTCGCTAGTTTTGGAGACAACACCCTCTGAGTGTCTTCTGCATACTGAGCAACAAAGTATTTACTTAATATGTCTGACGTGTCATTGACATATATTAGAAACAATACTGGTCCCAGTATTGAGCCGTGGGGACACCATAGCTAATATTTGTGTGTGATGATACAGTATCATTAATTTTTACAGAATGACTACGACTACTTTAATAATCTTGGAACCACAGCTCATCTACGTGCATATGATTAATTTTTCTAATGAGTATTTCATGAGATGCGCTGTCAATGCTTATGACAGATCCAGCAATATTAGTAGCGATATCCGTAGATCGTCTATGTTTTGATAAATGCACCCTGTAACTCTTAAAAGTGCGGTTTCTGTTGAGTTGTGGTCGGAATCCATGCTGACTGATTGCTAGTAATTTATTGGATATGAGAAAAGACATCAGTTGTATTTCTACGATTTTCTCCAGGACTTTGGAAAGGATTGGAGTGAGAGAGAGAGAGAGAGAGAGAGAGAGAGAGAGAGAGAGAGAAACAATATCCAGTAAGCAATGAATAAGCATTTGGACAGGCTTTCCTTTACGCGATAAGCACAACTTTTCGGAACACTGCCCGTATGGCGTTATCCACAAGGCCCCCAGAGATGACAATAATGATAATCAAAATCCAAGTTTCTTTCTCGAAAATTCTACTATTTGCCACTTACACAGCAGCAAATTTCGAAGACAACCCACTGAAACTTGAAAATAAAATTTGGCATTACTTATGACAGAACAAAGCGGTTATCGAGAAAGAATATAGAATTTTTCATGGCGAAATTGTTCTTGCTAGTCCAAATTCTAAATTCGCCTCTTTTCTAGTTTAGAGACTACACCAACGCTGGAAATTGCAATTCAGCTTGTTAATAAATAATACTTGATATCCATCCCTTTGTAGTTTTAAAATTTTAACACCATTTGGGACACCACTTGGATTGAAAATGCAAAGGTACATTCCCCCACTGATACTTCTGCTGCTTGAAAAACGAGAGATTATTGGAATCAGGGTCAGCATAAGGATAAAGGGATTCCACACTTAAACAACTGTAACTGAGACTTTTTCTTGTAACATCTACTTCAAACCTGCCAATGACTCATAAGTTGACCATCAACCCCTGCCTAAACGTTTACTCTGGGGCCTCATCACACCTGTTTACCAGACAAAACTGCACTTCTTTGATTTTATGACAGTCTCTTCAACCACTTACATCCATCCGTCAACCAGTCATTCATTCAAGAACATTTTAGGTTCTTTGCTGTTTGCCACTGGATATGTACTGTATATTTGGTCTCTCCTGGTCTCCCAAAATCTTTGTGAACAGGGTAGTTTCCCTTGATTTATAAATTACTATATATCCATGGTTAATAGCCGTTAGTATTTTAGTTTACTTCTGTATGTTTTTCTTTTTTCATATATGGACATTAATTTTTCCCAAGCTTGCTTGGGAGGTAATGGCTTTTTAGCATCGTTCCAAATCAGTGCGTTCACTCTATGAAAGGTTACAATACAGCATCTGTTTTCCAGTTTACAAACTTTCGTTTTCACTTTCAACCATGTGTTGTTAAAAACTATAGATTTACTTTCAGATTTGACAGCCATCACAGTTAGAGGTCAAAACCTGGCTATGTGACCTTATTCAGAAATGGAATGCTACTCCACATACCAGCTATAAGAAAACAAGGAAATGAAAATTTTTCAGGCAATATTCGTTGATCACAAGGAATTCATGCTGATCAAGAATGATATTTTATTTAAAATTTCATTACTACTTAGCCCTTTAACTGCATGTAGTAAGTACTTGGAGTAATACAGTTCGTTAACATGTCCTATTTCACATTAAAGATAGGAGTCAGTGCATTCCATTCCAGTTCACGGAGGCATTTCTCATTTTCAGAAATTGCCCAAACAGCCGAATAGTCATAAGGTATGGCTAGAAACAGTAAGTAATTCACTGGAAAATTTACTCGTGGCCTTCTGTTATTTCCATCGGACTCCCAAGATGTGTTGTTTATTTCTAATACATCTAATTTTGGAATGATTTAGTTTTCTATATCGATCACTCTTACAGATATTTGTGAAAGGACCTTCAACAACCAACATGGCGATTATCAATCCAACCAGTTACTGCAGCATTAACTGCATAAGGAACGGCGCTGTTAATTTGCATCAACCCCCCACCGCCCACACAAGCACATAAATAACAGAATGTGGGTAATCTGCATCCCCACAACACCGCCCACACATGCACAATAAAGAGCAAAACTAAAACGGCTTTACTTTCCTCCGTCTTATTAACAACGGGCAAACGGAGTCTGCTTTCCTCCCAACCCGCCGTGTCTTGAAGGAGAAAACGGTAATACTATCATCATACAACCGTATCCTACAAACAATAGGGAATTAGGAAACTTGGCCCCCCTCTGGAAGTTTGGCATCAAGAATATCGTGTTGGTGTTGTTGCTGTGTGTGTGTGCGTGTGTGTGTGGGCAGGATTCCATTACCAACTCCCAAGTTTGGTTGGCCTTTAGTACCGCATTACGGGAGACATTTTTCATTTTAAAAATCCCAACCTCTCTCTCTCTCTCTCTCTCTTGTTGCCTGGTCTATCCCCGGTAGGGTTTTGCCAGTTTTCACGCATCGTCTTTTCTTTTGTTTTCTTTCTACAGATTTTGCTATATCACTCTTTATATATTTTTCTATTTGTCGCTTTCTTCCATTCAAAATGGTATGATCGGAATATAAATATTTTTACGAATCCCATCTCTTCCAGTCCATTTTTTTTTTTTGAGCGAAGTTTGGTCTGGTCAGTATGTGGATAGGTGCCAACTAAGATAAAACACACCGCCTGCACATACGGCTTTTAAACATCCGGTCGTAGTGTTAACTGCCTCACACTAAAACCACTTGCTTAAGCCAGAAAGGTATCACCTTCTGTAGACAACCCTCCAAGGAAAAAAATAGGCGTAGATGAAGTAAGAGAAAATAGAGGGGTGAATGTGAACATGTACATTACGGAGAATTACATAGTTCTGCTGGGAAGCAAATCCTGAGAGAAAGGTTAACGAGTAAATGAATCTAAAAATAAAGGATATTGATGGAGAGATGCTTTATCAAGAATGGCGGGCCAGAGTCGATGGAGTAAGTATTATACAGATTTGTTTTATGAGCAGGGCAGAAGAAAGGCAGAACTAAATAACTCAAGAATGGAAGGAGTTAGTGGTAATATTGTGAGTAGCTGATCGGGGTGTGCACGATAAGTATGGATGAGTTAGTTCTGGCACGGCCAGGCCATGTGGAAGGAATGGATGGCGGGCGATAGGTTGGTGAAAAGACTGTATAATTCAGAAGTGTTAATTAGGAAGAAGAGAAGGCCTAAAAAGCCGTAGGTATTGGAAAGGAAGCGTTTCAACATCCAAGAATCACGAGAGCCCACTTTAGATGGAGGTGAATAGCCCAGTAGGGGCGTGTGCGTGTGTGTGTGTTTGTTTAAGGGATTCAAAGTGCGCTGATGGGTCTTCTGTGCGGGTGTATGTGGCCGGTAATGTCGCAGAAGTTTTCAATACAGAAGGGTTCACCCACAATTCAGAGATTTAGGTATGAATGCAGATGTGACCGCTGTCTTTTTCGTTCTGTAAAATCACTGTTGTTAGTGGAAAAATATTAAAGTATAAATATGTAAATATATTCCATTTAATTAGTTTAATTTTCATTCTAAAGCAACCACATGCATAAACATTGCAGTCATTATGTGAAACTGCCTCTCTCATGCACAGGGGCACTGCGAAAATCATATTCGTGTATTTGCGTCTCCCCCTTTTCAGGAATTTCTAATTATTTCATCTCATGCGTCACTCGGTTTATTATCCAGCTATCTACTGCGTAACTTGTGCTTAAAGAAAGAGGCAAAGCTCATCATATTTTCCTCCAATAATCATGTCACTTTTTTTAGGTCCTATCTATTAGCATGTCCATCTGTCCGTCCATCCATCTGTACGTGACTTGAAATCCAAGACTGAAACACAATTTTTATACTACCCTACATTACGAGTATTGTACTCAACATTTTCTTGAATCCGTCAGTTTGTCGATTTGCTTGTAATACAGTTTCCCCTTTCCTATTTTCTTCCGCCCGTCATTAGGGCGAGCTTAAGACACCATGTCGCAGAATGGATATTAGGAATTAATAAATTAACGTTTCGCCCCGTCTTTGCATGAGGCAAGTTTCACTTGTCCCTCCTTCAAAAGCACACGCGATGTCAGTCATCTCTGTCTCTCTCTTTCTTCTTGTCAAAGTTTTATTTTTTACAGCAAATAAGTACATTACAGCATGGGGGTTTTTCCATGATATTGAGGATTTCACAATATAATATACTTTGTGGAGATGATATTGATAACAGGAAACACAATAATGATTTTTTCTTAATAATGATCATTATTATTAGCATTATACTTTCAGTGACTGTAATTTTTACTACTATCGTTATTAACACTATAATTACCAAGTGTTCTGCTGCACAGTTACAGCAAATTATCATAAACTCATTAATTTTCTTTCTCCAAGCTTATGCAGTGATATAGAACCACCTCTGTTTTTTCTCGAACCAGTTTGATATTTTTTTCTATTCTAGATTTTGTCCTTGCCTTTCCTGAGTAGAAAAATATTTACTGTTTTTTGACCTATTCTGCAAATCAATTAACAAATGAAAATCAAAATATCGAAAACAGAATGGAATAAAATAAGCACACGGGAAAATAGAAAAGGTTAATAAGAAATAATGTAAAAATCAGGTTAACATGTCACTTCTGAAATACAATAGTTAAAAAAATGAAGAAATTACAAAATAAATCAGTTCGAACCTGTACATTTAGTCCATGTTTCAACCATACATTTTAGACGATGAAGAAGATGAGGAAGAAGACTGTAGAGAAAATGAGGAGGAGGAGGAGGAGGAGGAGGAGGAGGAGGAGGAGGAGGAGGAGGAGGAGGAGACTATGGGAAAGAAGAAGAAGAAGAAGAAGAAGAAGAAGAAGAAGAAGAAGAGGAAGAAGAAGAAGAGGGATAAGAGGCTCTGATGGCCTCCGTCGTCACGAGATAAGGGATCCTAGGACGGGTTAGCTCTTCCCTAACATTCGCTGCAAGAAAGAAAGCCAATATTATCTAATCTATGAACCCCTCCCAGGACAAAATTCCAATACCACCGAAAATAGGTCGAGCTCCGTACAATAAGGAAATTCTGTTAACTTTCACTATTTACGATAATGTCGCAACTATTTTTTGAGACAGCCTAAGATGCCACTGCGACCGGCAGGTAAAGTCTAACAAGGAAAAAAAAAAAACTTATCTCCATTTTAATTTTCTCATGAAGGACCTTCCCGCGCGCCCCTTACAAAAAAAATCTTTTAGTAGATCTCAGCGAACATTCATTTTTTACCATTCTAATCTTTTCGTACTAGATGAGGCAGAAAAAAAAATTCTTTTCCTACTCTAATCTTTAATAGATCATTTTCCCAAAAATATAACCTCTCCAAATCAATGTTTTTACAAAGCTTCATCTAAATCGTCACTTTTTTTCAATCTTCTCACACGTTTCCAATTTTTTTCTCCACAGAATTTTTTCATAGAACCTTCCCGAAATCATCGTTCTCCACCATCAATAATTATTTTGCAGAAAATCATCCCCTACATCCCTTTTGCTTCTTTTCAGTCGATTTTCAGATCTATATTTTTTTGTTTTTGCAGCTTTAATCTTTTCTTTTTAATGCAAGATTTGAACGTACACTTGAAGATTGTTCGAGTTGCACAAAAATCTTGAGAATTTACTCCAATCTCAGTCTTTGGTAACCAAAGGATATATATGGAATTGGGAGTTCGGATTTTTCTCTCTCCACATAAGGCAAAGGCATTTGGCAAGACATTTTCCTCCTCAATGATCCTAGTCATGTAAACAGAAGACATGGATGGCAGAAGGTATCTCTCAAGAACGCCATAAAATGTTATCGAAACACCTTCCAGTTAGAAGATGAATATGCTCGTCACTTACCAAATTTTACTTGTCATATTAAGGATCGCATATAAGCTAAACCATTCCCGCTTTCCTGTTACGGGTTGTTGTAGAAGCAAGAGCCCGTGAAAGCCTAACAACAAAAAACCCATTTCCTATCTGTGTCTCCTTATCCAAGCTAGCTTCAGACCCCATCACTGCTGCTGACTTGGGGAAAGAGCGAGTCAAGTTCGCTTGCCCTAACAGAATTTGGGAACGCAGAAGAAGAAGAAGAAGAAGAAGAAGAAGAAGAAGAAGAAGAAGAAGAAGAAGAAGTTGCCTAGAACATCTATCCCGAATCCGCACCTTGAACCATTTTTCAATCTCGACACCGCTCATTTTTGACTTGGCCGCAGCAGCCATCCCGCAAAAATTCTTCCGCCTCCTCCTCTTCCTCGATCCTTTCTGAGATCCCAACACCCACTCCATCATATTCACCTCCATTTCATAGACCTCAAATACAAGCACTCTAGGAATCCATTGTAGTAAAACTTGTTTGCTCCTTAAACTCATATTTCATAGCGCGCCTCACTTCCCTTTCGAAAGTTTGAAGCGGCAAAGCCAGATGATATGGGCCACGATTTTTACATGCCTGGCCCTCAACCTCAACCCAACCCCAACCCCCATACCATATCAACCCCAACGTATATCTGCCTGCCGGTTTGTCTGTGTATACTCCTTGAGGGACGTACATATTTATGAAAAAGTAAAAACAAAAAAGATAATACACATTACGGAAACACTCAACTACAACTCATTACTGATGCTTTTAAATTTTCATATGTTACCTACAATGTCTGTCTGTATTCCTTGAAAGTGGTAAACATTTATCGAAAAGAAGATAAGTAAATCCTTAAGTACTTAATGGATGAATCGCTAAATGAAGAAGAAAAGAAACAAGTGTAAGAGAGTAGGAGTTTCGTTAACTACTTACATCTGGCCTGAACAAAGAAAAGAAGAATAAAAGAAGGGAAGGAAGGGCATAGGAGAAAGGAATAGAAATTAAAGGTCAGAGGAGAAACTTTCAAGTAATGAACGAATTACAGAGAAGTAGGTGAAGCAACTCGTAAAAGGTTAAAAAGGATCCCCAAGAAAGGTCAGCGGGATCTACAGGGAAACAAATGGAAACCTCCTGGGATGTAATGAGAGAAATACACATAAAATATGGAAAATTTAAAAAGTAACGCTACTAATAATAAAGGGGTTCAGTCACCATGAAAATGAAGTCGCTGAAAGGTAACAGTAACGTCTAAAGCAAAAAAGGTAGAGTTGCAATCATCAAAGATTCACTGGCCATTACGTCAAAACAAAAAATGAAAATGGAAAAGCCTAGCATTGTGCTTAGCGTATAATAAAAAAATTATAAACTATAATAGGAATCTAAAGCACAACCTTTGTACTCAGTAACAACTGCGTTAAAATCATAAATGAATCGAACAGAAATGAGTGTTGACTTTAGGCAACAAAGCTCGCAGCGAGGGTTAAAATTCGCAAATCAAAATGTTATTTTTCATTGTATAACGTTGACCTTCCCCCAAGGTAAATTGTCAGAGTGACAGATAGGAAGGATTACATCTGAGAGGTATTTCAGTTGCGAAGCTTCCCCCAAATTTGATAGTTATAGCTCTCAAGCTTCAAAAGTTTAAGAGATATAACTTAAGCTTCCGCTCACTGATATCGACGCCGAGGGCAAGGTCTTTTCGGACGTTTGCCACAGCTTCCTGAAATGAGGAGTGCCGAAATCTAAGAGTAAAGATTCAAGTGAGACAATGAGGTAGAGTAAGTACACGGAACAGGTCAAACCCTTTTTTTGTAAGTTTTTATTTATTTTTTGTTGTCTGCAAAGGACACAGTATGTCATTAAATTAAAACAGACAAAACCACATCATGTTAATGAGAGTTAAAGGACACCTTTACCAAATGCCATATTTTTATATGATAAGGATAATGGTTATTTTAACTCATATTGTATCATCACCATCATCGCCATTATTACTATTATTATTACGACTTTAATCATTATTGTTATTATTATTAATATGCAAAATACGCACAGGACACCATAACATTAAAGAAAAAAATAAACATTTCATGATAAATGGAACTAATATTTCACTGTGTCAAGACCATATAGGAAAAATAGCAGCACAGGACCAAGGCTCATCATGAGGAAAGGTTAGTGTGACTCAGGACGTGTATTTCAATTTATTCACGCTATACTGAAGCAATTTCTACTTGAGGCATGCAGGTAAACGTTTAGCGAAATTGTTTCCAAATATGCGAAGGGGATGTTATGTTAGAAGAAAAGGTGAATAATTCACTCCAGGTCGTGGGAAATATTCAAATATACTCTGACAATTGTTGTCAAAATAAAGCGTAATTCGTACTAAGTCAAGAATGAAATGAAGGGATATAAAAGCTAAAAAACAGTTGGAAAATGCATACGCATGAGAGAGAGAGAGAGAGAGAGAGAGAGAGAGAGAGAGAGAGAGAGAGAGAGAGAGAGAGAGATACGTAAGCTGCAGAACGGACAGGCATCACTCAGCTTTCTAGTGCTTATGTTAAAAATATAATCAGACAAGATCTGGAAAACTCGTCTTTGAGAACTCCGGTCAATTACAATCGTTTGCCCACTCTCTCTCATCGCCCTTTCCAAGAAAGTTCCAGATCAAGATGACTAAGATCAAACAAAATAGAAAAGAGATAGAAAGAGTATTGACATCGTTATAAAATAATTGCAAATAATATAAAAAAGATTAAAAAGTGAAATGACAGAAATTATATTAGTTAGTTTTCGTATATTAAAAATTGTAATAAAATAAAAACTAAGAATTAAAAGAAATAACACAGCTATCATTTTCAGAAACAAGTAATCATCCCAAGAAAATGAAAAAGATATGAAATGAGATAATTTTTTTAAATTTTACGAAATAAAAAATATAAGATAAAATAAAAAAAACCCAATCTTATTGCTATTCCTGTCAAAAGCAGAAAATAAATGGATGATAAATGATGCAACACTACCAGTGTTTTGAGAAACTGAAATCCAATGAAAGATGAAAGAACAATAGAATCACTAAGCAATTTTTAACCCTATCTTTGGACGCTCTGGAGCCTTCCCTCAATTATTGTTACGAAGTCTTTCTTCTTCTTCTTCCCTCAATTATTGTTACGAAGTCTTTCTTCTTCTTCTTCCCTCAGTTATTGTTATGAAGTCTTTCTTCTTCAAGTGCCTTCAAGTCTTCCTTTACATTTAGGTGTTCGGGAGTCTTCCTTAAAAGTTCTGGCGCCTTCCCTCAAGTTTAGCGTCTCTTCTTGTTCTGGTACCTTCGTGTAAGAGTTCTGATGAATTTCCATACGTGTTCTAACGCCTTATCACGTGGTTTGTCAGCTTCCATGGAGTGCTCTAGCATCCCCCGTGAGTGTTCTAACGCCTTCCCTGAGACGTTTTGGCGTTTCTGTCAAGTGATGTGACATCTTCCCGTCTGTGTTAAGGGTCTTCCCTTAAGTGCTCACTAAGCTTTGATCATGATGAACACCATTTTTAAGTGGTAACTATCCCCATTTCTGCCAGCGCAATAATAAACGCTCCAATTTCCCTGAACAAGAAAATCGAGGCATCGCCAAGAGGAGGGTTCAGGGTCTACTACCATTTGCGTTCTCTGGTTCTTAATAATAGCCTTAAGTGCTAAGAGGAGAATTTGTCGACTGCTTTGGGGTAAGCCTTCTTCTTTTTATACGAATCTTTATTTTTTCTTATCCCGGCCTGCTCTAGGAATCCTTGACATGCTCACATGTGTATCTTCCATTTTTTTGTATTTAATATATATATATATATATATATATATATATATATATATATATATATATATATATATATATATATATATATATATTACGAATCTTTATTTTTTCTTATCCCGGCCTGATCCCGGCCTGCTCTAGGAATCCTTGACATGCTCACATGTGTATCTTCCATTTTTTTGTATTTAATATTATATATATATATATATATATATATATATATATATACTGTATATATATATATATATATATATATATATATATATATATATATATATATATATATATAGAAATTTTTTTTATCACATCACCGTGATTCATATACAATCATTAAGGTACAAACGTCGTTTAATATCCAATTCACGCTACTTCGCGAATATCACCGAAGGGGAATTATAAGTGATAAATGGATTGGTACCGAAGCGTCTCGAACACTCGACACAGTACCCTCCAACGACTCCAGTCGACGGTAACCACTAAGCCATCAAGAAAAGTATGAGTTTATTCCGAATATGCCGTGTTTGTTTACCATTGAGAGTGGGGAAATTGTACTTAGCGTCGGCATCAACCCACCTCCACCATGATAGCTATTGGTACGTTTGGAACACGTACCTCTTTTTATGAATTTTTTATCACATCACAGTGATTTATAAACAGTCATAAAGCTACAAGTGTCGTTTAATATCTAATTCACGCTACCTCTCGTCATGACTTAGTGGTTACCGTCAACTGGAGTCGTTGGGTGGCATTGTGTCGAGTGGTCGAGACACTTCGGTACCAATCCATTTATCACTTATAATTCCCCTTCAGTGTTATCTCCCAAAGTAGCGTGAATTGGATATTAAACGACATTTGTAGCTTAATGTTTGTATATAAATCACAGTGATAACAAAAAAAAAAATCATAAAAAGAGCTACCTGTTCCAAACGTACCAATTAGTTATCATGGTGGAGGTGGGTTAATGCCGACTCTAAGTACAATTTCCCGGCTCTCGATGGTAAACAAGTCCGGCAGATTCGACATACTTATACTTCGGTACCAATACATTTATCACTTATAATTCCCCTTCGGCGTTATTCCCGAAATGGCGTGAACTGGATATTAAACGACATTTGTAGCTTAATGATTATATATATATATATATATATATATATATATATATATATATATATATATATATATATATATATATATACATATATATATATATATATATATGATGAAGTTGCTAACTACCTGCTAATCTTCACACCAAAAGCCGCTCACCTCTGTCGACTATCTACCAAGTACGCAATTACCTACTTCGGTCAACAAGGCACAGCAGAAGCTGACAGAAATTTCCGGAAGTCTTCAGCTTCACCAGTCACGAGACCAAAATTTCAACTTAATGATTATGTGATCATTATGCTTCGTGTTTCCATTCGGGTGACCAAGCCGCACACTTTTGTAACTTTTGCCTCTCGCAATGTGGTGAATGCAGATGGAGCGCCAACCCCTCCTCCCCCCAGAAATACATATGCCTGATCATTTTGTCTAGGATTTATGTTCGTCTAGCTTGGCAATTTCTAAACTTTTCTTTTTTTTCAAATGGGAAATGCGGCGCATACTGCATTTTTTTTAGGATGAACGGCACCCGCAAAATTTGGGAGCGAGTAGGCCAATGCAATAAGAGCTGGAGTGGAAAATGTGTCGGTTTCCATGGCAGTTTGCTAGTATATATATGTAGTATATACTTAAGAGGCTTTATGGTCAAGTGGTCACGTTACCCGTCCTACCATTGTAAGGTCATTGATGGCTACTGTCTTGTGCAAGCCGCAATGGACAACATCAGATGCCTCGTGAAAAGCTACATTAGTCTGCCTGTTTGCAACTGGCTAGCTACAGAACTTTCAAACGAAAACTGAAAAATGAACTGTAACGCTCAAAGGAGCGATTCAGTTAGTATCTATACACAAACACACACACATATATATATATATATATATTGTTAAGAATATACATTCCTCCCTCCGATTCAGCTCCTATCTAGCTAACTTAATGAGAGGATATAATTTCCGTTAGCGTATAGCTGGCGCCAATATGGCAGAACTCCGTTGTTTTCACACATAAGGACAGAGAACGCATGCTTTCCCGGCCTACAGAAAATGCCCACGCCGGGTAAGACAATGAGCCTCCCTCTTAAAACCCCCCTGCTACCAGAACACACCTAGATTTCCCCCCCTTAAGAATCGTGCGATGCGAAAAACAATACTCCCAAACCCCTTTCCCCCATCGTGCAATGGGGGAGGCATGTAGAGATTAGGAAGGGCAGAAGGGCATTTAAGGGCTGGAGAACAGGTAGGTTTGCTTCTATAGGCATATTAAAATAAGTGTGCTTTCCCATTTCCTCCTTGCTGGCTTTCTTGGCTTGCTTGCAGGTACAGCTGGCGCCCCCCCCCGCCAACGCGAATGCGATCTGCTGTTCCAAAGGGAGACAGAGATCTCCGTGACTTCATCTGGAGCGGAAGCTCCGCGATTCCCCTTTCTCCGCTGGTGTGACGATCGTCGATATGACAGCCAATTCGATTGTGGGCGCCTATAACAATTTGAACAGGTTCGTACGTTGCAGACAGTCATTTAGCCAGCCCTGTCCCTTGTACTACACTCCTTAATTTCCCTCTCCTTTTAACTTTTAACCTATTCCTCCACGAACAATCTTCCCTTTGTCCAAATCTTGCCTGTATCCCCCTGCCGTGCCATTTACGTACCTTGAATTCGAGTAACGATCCCGATAAACAATCATTTATCCCTCCACCAGTGCAATCTAAGGGCTATTCTAGCTGTTAAGAAAAAAATACCAAGCGGTAGTTAACTTTGGGCACGTAAAATTACGTGTCCATTGTTGACGCACTCGCTATTTCGAGACTCGGGCTTTCATCAAAAGCACCTTCTAGGATAATTTATGTATTGTATTTAAGAAAGTGTTGTGTAATCTGCAGTAGGAAGATTCCTTTCCCCTTAGTTGATCAGGGCTAACGAGGGCATCTATTTCAGGAGGAACCGAGACACGTGGCACGATTGCAACCATTCCTTGCTCCATTCTGCCTGCCACCATGTCCTGGTCGTAGTTAGAGAAGTTCCGTTGTGCCAACCACTTTTATGAAGTAATTCCTCCATCCTGGAACCCCATTATAGACACTATTATTCCACATAGTCAGGGCAGACTGAAAGTGATCACTATCATTGACTGATTATTGCAAACTGAATGTAATTAGTATCAATGAACTGATTATCGCAGCTTGGCCCCATTCTATCCACTTCTTTGTTTGCCAATTCATGTCATTCTAGTTATTGTGCTTATTTTGAATCTGTCCCTCAGGGATCATGTTGTATGGTGTCTCACGGTTAATTTATTAATGTTAAGTTGTTAAGTTTCTATAAATAAATCACTGTAAATTGGCAACGAATTCTAAATTCCAATATGGCGACCTTCCACCTTAAATTATAACTCCAGGAAAAATCTGAGGTAAGTCTTAATTAACTCCCTTTTTTGATTACACACTGGACTCCCTTGGTTTCGTGGCAGCATCAATTATAATGTTGTATGTAAATTCTCATCAAAACCAGTCCAGTCTGTAACAATATATATATATATATATATATATATATATATATATATATATATATATATATATATATATATATATATATATATATATATATATATATATATATATATATATATATATATATATATATATATATATATATATATATACATATACATACATACACACACACACACACACATATATATATATATATATATATTATATATATATATATATATATATATATATATATATATATATATATATATATATATATATATACATACATATATATATAAAACACTGAGAAAATCTTGTCTAAACAGATCCGTAAACAAACGGAGAAAAGTTAGTTTTGCAATAAGAGATTCCCAGTAATTAAACTCCCAGTTAATAGAAGATGTCATTCCGGATGCGTTTCATTTAATCTGTCCACTCTTGTCTGCGGAAAGACTCACGGATACGAATGATTTGGAAATTAGAGAAGACCGTTATCACTGAAAATGCAACTTTTCCTCTTAAAGCAATCAGTCGATGACTTTTTTATGAGAGAAAATTTGCTAAGGATAGATAAATCACGACAATCTCCGCCTAGACCCATTCCTCCTAACGTAATATAAGAGAAGGCCTAGATTGTGAGTCCTAGCCCTAGGGAAGTTACGTGGCATGCCAAATCTTATACCATGGCGCCTTGGATTGTACGACAAGGATTCTAAACGTAGTGTATTACTCATTGACTATCGTTATACACACAAACATAAATATATAGATACTCACGGCATTTTATTGTATGAAGATTCTATGAAACGAGCTGACGACAGCTAGGGGAAATGGGAAGTCAATGTCCATAGATAATAATAAGTAACATGGAGGAAACGTTTCATGATAACAGCCTTAAAATCATACCCATCAAATATATTACTATTTGGAAATGAAGAAACTCGGCTGAAGGCCACAACAACAGCATTCCTACAGTGTATTTGCTTGTCTATCGGCCTCCCCCCAACCCCAATCTCATCTGGGTTTCGGCCACTGATCAATAAGGGCCATACTTCAGACAAAAGGAAAAGTTTCAGCCACAGCGAGAAGCGCAGCTGATGAATATTTCAAAAGCGTGTTTACGCTCCTTCCCGCTTGGCTTCGGCAACTGAGTATCATTCCAAGAGCCCTCCAAAAGCTCGGGAGAGGCGCGCGCGTTTTTCTTCGGGGAGTTCGCCCGGCCAAGGCAGGCTTTCCCGCAAGAAAGATGCCGGCCAGCCAATAGAAACAGCAATGTGTCAGATGCATTCCCGCCGGGGGCCATTCTCATTGGCTGCCTCTCCCTTCCGGAAGGGAAGTAATTGTTTCCTCAGCCTAGAGAAAAATCGTGTCGAACAATTAACTGATAATCGAAGAATTTTGGGTGGAAAGTTTACGGCAGCCAGAACTTTATTCATTGGTTAACTCGAGTTTGAAGTTGGAAATAAGACTCCTGCAATATTCTCTTCCAATTTGTTAATAAGGAGCAAACTAAACGTTACGAATGAAAGCAAGGAAGAGCAGGCAACGGCTTTCAAGCAGATGCGGAAAAAAAAACCAAAATGGGGGTCGTTGCAAGCAAATACAAACACGGGAAATGGACAGGGTGGTTTGTTTTAAGACGCAGCAATATTTACATAATACAGAATACATACATGCATACATATGTAGTGAAAGGGGTTTCAATAATTAAAATTCCGTATACTGCATGAAAATATATGAGAAAACTAGAAAAATGAGAGAGAGAGAGAGAGAGAGAGAGAGAGAGAGAGAGAGAGAGAGAGAGAGAGAGAGAGAGAGAGAGAGATTCCTACCCTTCTGTCTGCGAAGTGAATGGTTAAGGTACATTTTATCTTTTTAAGCCACTGATGGGGACTAAAGGAAGCTAGATTATAAAAATCAAGGAAAACAGAAGCAAGAAGCTGACGAAATATAACGTAAACTTTCTTAATGCTGTTGCTCGGGGAAACGAACCTTCATCCAGGTTTGCTTTATATCAGAGAGAGAGAGAGAGAGAGAGAGAGAGAGAGAGAGAGAGAGAGAGAGAGAGAGAGAGAGAGAGAGAGAGAGAGAGATCTTTCATTATAGGGGACTTTTATTTTGACTGAAATACTCTTTACAATAGTTTTTCTTTTTTTCCTCACGGGCGATGCTTCTTTCTACCAGTCATCTTTATAAGTTTTTTTGTTTTTTGTTTTTTGTTCACGACTGCACTCGTTTTTATTTCTCGAATCCCCGCTGTCATCACCATTAATGAATTGCCGAAGGAAGACTAATAAGAGATGACAGCCACGCAAGGGTGCCAGTGTCATTAATCACCGATAATGCGGGACGGATGCACTCCTTATCACTTTGTTTATTATTTCCCGATATGCTCAAATGTGCTAAAGTGACACGCACACACACCTAACACACTGTTAAATATTGTTTCAGTATTTATGAGTTTATGTGTTTCCGTGTAAATAAACGGTGTGTTATCATTCATACAATGAATATTTAAGTGCACTTACAGAGTAAACACATATATACATCCATACAGACTCGTGCATGTATATAACTGTCATCGTCATACTTGGCCCACTGTATTATACGGACGGGCTCTTGTTTGCATTTGAACTTATCAAAGTTTCATACCTACATGCAAGCCTTTCACATACCATCTATCTTTATGCCTAAAGATTCTAATTAGCAATGTGCTGTTATGCATATGACAGACACAGCAAAATTGTTTCGATAAGGAAAATGGGAGAACTTATGGAGATGGAAAAAGGAACAAATTAGAAAGATGCAAGTGGAAAAATTATGTCGACAGAAAAGAAAAATATTATGGATATGGATATGTAAAAAAAAAAAAACACGGAGGTGGAAAAGAAAGAAAAATTATGGAGATGTGAACGACCGAAAAATAAGTAATGTTGATGGAAAAGGAAGAAAAGCTATGGTTGGAAAAGAAAAAAGAATGGAGAAGAGAAAAGGCAAGAAATTATGGAAATGGAAAAGGTAAACAAATGAAGATGTCAAAAAAATGAATGGAAAAGAGAAAAATGTGGAGATGGAAGCCGAAAAAATATGGATGCGAAAAAAGAAAGAAAAATTACGATGTGAAAGCAAGAAAAAATACAAAGCTGGAAAAGGGAGAAAAGTTATGGAGGGAAAGTAAAATGCATGGACTTGGAAAAGGGAAAAATTTATGGAGATGGTAAAAAATTAACAATGGAGATGGCCTGGGGTCCATTCTTAAATGTGGCAATGCTGCTACCCGTCTCTTGTAAGAAAAGGGGTTATAAGGCTCAGGTAAAATAGAAATGGGAGAGAATTCCATAATCTGGAAGTGGAGGAATCTAAACCTGGATGTACAGGCATACATCCTACATGATTCATATAAGGCAAAACTGCCCGACATTCCGGCTGTGAAGTGGGCCTAAAGCCAATGTTTGCAAGACGACTGTGCTTACCGCGAGACCAGCGCCCTTCCCTGAAATGCATTCTTTCAAAGTGAGTCCTGTCCAAAGCCATCTAATCTGGATACAGTTGGTAAAAAATTACTGGACACTTTCAGAGATTTTCGGACAACAATGTACATTTCAGTCTCAATACCTAGATCGAAATCTATTGAGTAACCAGTCAGTAACTGTGCGACAGTCCTCTTGTCCCTCCATGTAGTTTCTCTTTTCAAATTCCTCTCTCTCTCTCTCTCTTTCTCTCTCTCTTTCATTGGGTCCTTCACTCTCTCTCTCTTTCTCTCAATCCTGCACCTGGACTTCCTTCTTAAAAGACTCTCTCCGGCGGCCCTTGTGTTTCCTTTCTCATGCTGTTCATTTCCGCGAAGGCCTTGCAATACGGCTGGGTCATTTTTTACTTTGACTCACAAATACTTCTTTGAAATGTTCTTGGCACACTCCGCCCGGGCAATAGACGCGAAAAGGGCTTTTCCTTGTCTACAAGCCACTTTTTCGCCAAGGCTTTTTCGCACTTTGTTTTTCACTCACCCAAAATTTCGTTAGAGGTGTAAAACGCTACAGCACAAGTGTTAAACGTGGGTTGATAACAAGGGAGAAATCGCGGATATCCAGTTCTTTCCTCTATCTCTCCTCATACACACACACACACACACACACGCAAACATGTGATATATATATATATATATATATATATATATATATATATATATATATATATATATATATATATATATATATATATAATATATATATATATATAATGAATCTTAGAAATTAAGATGCAAACAGAATGATGCTAAAGGAAGAGAAAGTTGTCCTGTAACAACAGACTGCGTGTGCTGAAAATCGTTAGATTTAATAGAGAGTAGACAGGAAATGTGTATCTGAGAATGGTTGGCAAAGTGGCTTTTGAAGACGTTGTATAATGCTACGGCACTAGGTGTTGGGATTGAGGTAGTGAGAGTGCTTGAGTGGCTCACCATGGTGGGTAAGGTATGACTGAATGAGGAAAAAGTTCCATTAGAATGTGCAAGTGGAACAGCTGTTCATTTGTACAAGGGTTTGGGTGATAGAGGCGACTGTTAGAATTATGAGGGTAAAAAATGACTTATCATAATAGCAAAGGTTAACAATAGGTTTTGATTGAAAATGTAAAAATAAAAAAAAAAACATGAAAGAAGTATTGGGCGGGATTAGGCAGAGAGTAGATGTGAGGGAAGTTTAAGATTAAAAGGAAAAAGCTGTATGTTGCGTACATGAACCTAAAGGGATCTGATGAAGTTATCGATGAAGCTGTAATGAGGATGGGTCTGAGGATATATGTATATGATGTACAGGGCAATTTGCTGACTGATTACAAACTTACGATGACAGCAAAACGTGTGTTAGAACAAGCAGACAAGAGAATGACCAGTTTGGTGTAAAACTGGGACCCGTCAAAGGCGCATTATGTTATGGCGTGAAGGTAACAGTCAAAAAGGACAAAGATTTGCGATAAGAATTTCGGTTGTGAATGAACTACGGAAAGGTTGATGTCTGCATATGGTAGAACATGGATTGGGGACAGTGAACAGAAACTGTACAGACTGGTGAAAAAGAACGAAAGGAAGGAAGAGTAAAGGTTCGGAAGGAAAATGGAAACCAGGAAGATGGAACAATGACTGTTAATACAGATGGCGGAAGAATGGAAATAGTAGTCATGATGTACAGGCATTTGAAACTACATGTAAAAACAGAAGAGAAAGTTTGAGAAAGTGGCTGGATAAGCATAATGGAAGAGGCATCGAAAGAAAGGGCCATAATATCTGGGAAGCGAGACAGCATTTGCAACCCGAGGGTGAATGTTACAGCGTACAGTATTTACAGGAGCTCGGCGCGAGGCAGAATAGCATTCTGTGAAAGTGTATAAAGAAGTCAATGTTAAGGAAGTTTTATGGAAAAGTTCATGGATGGAACAACTCCCATTAATGTACTGTAAATACCTCTTTATTGACATTAATACATTCATGCATCCATACACACACACACACACACACACACACACACACACACACACATATATATATATATATATATATATATATATATATATATATATATATATATATATATATATATATATATATATATATATATATATATATACGTGTGTGTGTGTATGTGTGTGGTCTGAAAGTGAAAAAATGCGAATAGAGTATTCACTTTCCTGCGTCTACCGAGCAATGCGATGGAGTACAATTCATTCCTTCAGATATTGAAAGGTTTCCTCCGACGATTCTTCTCTGCGTCAAATTCTCCTACACTCCAATTCTTTTATTTCTTTCATTTTGATATTTTCGTACAGTTTCTCCTGACTCACATTTCCCTCGGTCTCTTCCTCCGTCATTCAATCTTTTATTGCTTCGTCAGAAGAGATACGTCGGTTTTACCATCTTCTGTATGGACTTGTTTGTTTGTCTGTCTGCTGGGGAATGTCCGAGCCTGAATGAAACTGACAGTCAAGGGTTTCAGACTGAGTTTGTCATTTCTCATTTATATATATATATATATATATATATATATATATATATATATATATATATATATATATATATATATATATATATTCATTTAATCATAGAGAAACTAAAGTTATAATCTCTAGAGGTTTTCCTACGACGACAAAGTCACAATAGTAGGTCCACTTTCTCAAATTTTATATTTCATGCACTGATGTTTTCAACATCAAAAGCGAAATTTAACCTTCAGAACATGGTGCTTTTTTTTACTTTGCAGCATCTTCATAACAGCCGTTATTCCAACAAAATTCATCATCTACTTCCTCTATTATCATAAAACTCTATGTCTTTTTCCCTGCTATCGGCCCAGTCATAGAAGTAACAGTTGTAACTTCCTTACCTGAAAGGCTTTCACTTTCATTGTTGGTATCCAGTTACACTGGTTACGTAGTTTCTCAGACAGGCCTAATTGCTTTACTAGACCAAGTTGCCTCAGTTGCCATGTTTCCTTCCGCGGCCCAACTTATTTTTAAAGACCTACTTACTTCATTAGCTATATTTTTTGGATGGTCCTACATATTTTTGAAGACGACTTGCTTCACTAGGCAATTTTTTTTTTTTGTATCTCCACTGGCTTTATTAGATATGTTTGCTTCAATGGTTCTACTAGCGTTCTACGAGCCTCAGTGGCCCAACTTACTTCAGGTAGTTCTTCATGCTTTAGCGGTCCCTAATTTTCCAGTGGCTGGATTTTCCTACTTATTTCAGCTGCTTCAGAAGTCCTGTTTCGTCATCATTTATACTGGCTTCAGTACCCCAACTAGTTCATCAGTTCCACCCCGTGAATTGAGAAATTCATCCAAATGTCTCACTGTGGTCAGCTGGTGTAACTCCCTTCACATACTTAAATTCCTAGCGTGCAAATTTTATAAACGGGTTGTATACACAAGGGGGAAAATACTATAGCTCAGGGAACAGTCAGTTTTCATCGGCGTCAAAATTTACGGGACTGAAAAATGAGTAATTATATAATCAAATAAATAAATAATAAAAGCACATATTACCATCTACGACAAAAAATGTTTTATGATGAATGAAAAAGGACTTACTTTTTTTTTTTAAATTTAAGTATTATATACTGTGGTCCTATTTGCGTCAGAGTAAGATTCAATAGGTAACTGAATGTGATAAGACACCATCACGTCATTTGCTCTCTGACAGGTTAGCCTGAAAAAAAAAATCCTGAAAAATCAAATATTTACAAAAGAAACTTTCATTAGATTCACTGTAAAAAGTTCGCAGGGGGGAAAAACACCCAACAACCGAGTCATAAATCTGAGGCAATCCTGGATATTACTAAGTTCATAAAGTAAATTCATAAACTAAATTCAATATCCGTCACAAAAAGGTACAACTTTCCTGAGAGTTTTACGCTGATGGTCATCATAGTTTCGGAGACGCCTGGAGAAAAACCTACCTTTTCTTAGGCGTCATTCTTCTTGTTATTAGTTTTCATGTAAGTTACTTTCATATTTGCCCTTTACTTCACCAACATCTTCCTAAAATGTTGCAGATTTTTCCAAAGGAAACGTCTCCACTGACCATAATGTCAAGGTTTCTCTTATGTCATCTTCATGTCTTTCAAAGCCATGGGTACTTCATTCTGGGTCCTCCTTAGTTTGGTAAGTTTGCTTAATTTTTCATCAGGTTAGCCTTGCTATAGATGCCTCTCTCTCTTTTTCTCTTTCTTTCTTACCTACAAAAGATCTTTTTCCACTGACGGTCTGAGAATTTTTAAAAATGGTCAGTTGTAGGTTGAAATACCAGACTAGCATAGCTTCCTGATATTCCATGTGATTACAGCGCATATTTTCATAGAACTAATGGGGAGAGTTCGCCATGGGCCTGGAGTTAAATGCACCTTTGGAGAACACATATCAAATTTATTGGTGTTTGCCGGTGGTCTGGGTTAGGTTAGCTAAGC
>JANJGK010000015.1:31599856-31612356 GCA_039081455.1 Macrobrachium rosenbergii | reverse complement strand
CAGATATATAAAAAAAATATGGAAAATTTTTTAAACAACTGTGTTGTATTTCACATAAGAGCACTTCATAACCTTTCCCAAAAGGGAAAATCACATCGCCAGCTTCTGAAGACATCATACGTCCATCACCTTCTGACCTACCAGCACATAAGTAACATAATCAGTATATAAATGTCAAAATGCGAGTACATGTTAAGATCCACAAATGACTTCTTAAGCATAGGAATGATTTCATAAGCATCTGTTCAATTTCTGTTAAACTGATCGATCCGGATTATATACATAAGAGAATTTATATATGATTAATCAAGAGTCGAGATTAACATACAACAGCTGCACATTACACACACGCGCGACTTTTCCCCTGAAAGGGTAGTTCAAGGGGGTGTTAATCTTCCTATTCCCCATCAACGCGTTTTTGGAATGAGGATGTTAGCTCCACACCCTTCGCAATCTTGTTTACGACCCAAATCAGTTGACTAGCCATCCGGAGCCTATTTCGGTGTTTATGTAAAAAATGGCACAGTTGAGGTTTTGGAAAACTGGCTCACGGTGTTTTCCCTTACCCCTTCCCAACTTTCAAATTTTAAACAAGGTGATCTACTATGGATGGCACAAAGTTAAAGTTAATTTGCACTGATGATAAAATTTTTAGGACCAACTTGGTAGAATTTTGGCTAGAATTACCCGAATGGTCTCAAAATACCATATGCACACGGTCTTATCCTAAATAACATTTGTGGAATATTTCAGGAAAAAAATACTGATCATGCATAATAAATGCTCCGTAAAATAGATTTATCGCAGGATGTGTTCAGCTTACTGCAAACATATGCAAGACGCACAGGTTCAAAAGATGACTAAATTTTACATAAAGAGTCATAAAAAATCATCACTGAATAATTTCTGAGAAAATCTCCGCACAAAATTTGTCAAAGCAGACGACGGAGGCACGGACAGTTTTTTGTTTTGGATTACTCGGCAAGGTGGTTGAGTTTTCCCCACCACCGCATAACTTTCGAATTCTCTATCTCCCTCTCTTTGCTCCTTTCCACATGATCCTGTAACTTTCTCTTCCTCATCATCAGCTTCCTTGGGTTATGTTTTAATTTTTCACACTTTTTATTGGATTATTTTTCACAATTCCTTTTTAGCTGCCTTCTAAGAATACATAGTAAATTACAGTAAATATAACTTTTTGAACACTAAGCAGTTTCACCCGGTAGGTGGTGGTTCTAGAGAAAAAACCAGGTAATGGTTTCTGCCACATTCACAATTTAATATTCATATACGTGTTAACGTACATTCAGTACATTTCCAATATATATATATATATATATATATATATATATATATATACATAAATATGAACATATATATACATATACATACATATATATATTATGTATATACATATATATTATACAAATATATATGCATATAATTTATATGCATATATATACATACATATATATGCATGTATATAAAGTATATGCATATATACACACACAAACATATATATACATGCATACATACGTACATATAGATTAAAGAGAAAGACAGGAAGATATTCACCCTTTCTGTACGCATTCATGTTTCAGCGTTCAGGTTTTTTGTCGCTTGGCCTTTGAGGACGATAGAATTGTAAAAATATTTATTCCACTTGTATCTAGAGTGTACAATTTGGTAGTTTTCTTTCTCTTTCAACAATGAAAGGACGCATGTTATGAAGCTATTTTGCATGCTTTGTCTGTTTATTTCTCATACAGTTTACGAAGAACTTATTAATCACTAGGTTTGATTGTTATTTAAACAATTTAGTGCAAAACGGATGAAAATAGGAGTGAGAAGAAGAATTAAAGTATAAACCAGATGGTTTCTTAATTATAACTTTTAAAAGAGGCAAGGTTACAGGACACATCTTCATATGGATATGCATGGGTGAGTATATACAAGGCAGTTTAATAGAATATATATATATATATATATATATATATATATATATATATATATATATATATATATATATATATATATAATTTGTGTACACACGCGCACACCACACACACACACATATATATATATATATAAATATATATATATATATATATATATATATATATATATATATATATATATATATAATGTGTACAGAGATGTTTGCAACATACGATCTTTTGCAACATTTAACAAATCTTGCTGGTGGAGGATATGTGTCTTGAGTGTTTGTTAATTCAGCGTCTAGCATACAGTCACCTTTTGGGATTCAGCAATTGACCATCGGTGACCTAAACATTGTTCGGAGAGCGCCCGGATACTGTACATGTGGAGCAGAGGTTAGCATCAGCATAGATTGTCCATGAACCCTTGGGTACGGTTCTAGTCGGATTTCTGGGTGTGTTAAACAAATATGTACGTTCGTGTGTGCATTGTGAAAACCGCTTGGGTGTGTTAAATGGAAATATATGTTCGTGCGTGCATTGTGAAAATCACTTGGTGCAATCCGTTCTTGTGAAAGGGGAGGCATTCGGTTGTGAAAAGCGATAGCTGACAGACGTGCTTAGGACATGCTGGGAATTGGAACTCCCATTTGCTGGAGAGTGAGTAGAAACTTGGAAAATTACTAACCTTTACAGACCTGTCTATATATTTTAGTGATCATTCCTTTATTATTATTTAGCATTTATCTTATGTGTTTCTGCGTGTCTGTAAACTGAGTGAACTTTGATTTTTAATGGAAATGGTTCCTTTCTATGGCAGAATGTTTCAACGGACCCATGACTAAATTGGGTGGTCAAGCATCTGCACAGACATGCGTGTAACATAGCCATAGTAGGAAGTGGTCATTTAAAAAGGAACTGAGGCTTAAGGACTTCATTGCATGGAGACTTATTGGGGTAGAGAATGAAATGAGGAAGAATTCCATTTATAATTTTGGTGTTTACTAAGATTGTTTTTCGGGAAGATATTCATTTATCATTGCAGTCATTTGTTCTTTTAGTAATTTTCTTATTTACCATATTTTTAACTAGTTATATGTTAGCTTCATAGAAAAAAACTATTTTTGTATACAGGGTTTAATTTCCACACAATAGTTTAGGGTACTTTGAGAGAGAGAGAGAGAGAGAGAGAGAGAGAGAGAGAGAGAGAGAGAGAGAGAGAGAGAGAGAGAGAGAGAGAGAGATGCTCTTCCTCGGTCAGCTACCAAAGTGTGCGATTTTCCGGAGGTACGTGAAAAACAAGGTTGTATGGGTTATTTTTCCATACAACAGAAACGGTGGCAGCTTGTTCGAATCCACGCCGAAGAGGGAGTATGAATGAGATAAATATTTGAGTTAGGTATACATTCTTTTTAAATACCTGGAAATGTTGGTATTCGTGGTTGGAAAGGGATAAATTTGCTGGGTGAAGCATTTAGCCGAAGGCGCAGCTATTGCAGTCATTCAGACAGCTAGTCTTGATCAGTTGCTGTCCTGAGTGAAATGTCAGTTACCAGGCGTCGAATATTTTTCTGCAGTTTGCAACATGTGTGTGCTTTTCTGTTTTTAAGTGAAGTGCTGTTATTATTATTTGGAGGCGACTGTTGGGATTCGATGGGGGGGGGGGAAATTAGTTTTTTTTATTTCCATTATAGTTTCTTTGAATTTTAATTAGCTTTTTCTCTCTTCTCTCTTTCTGTAATTTTTGTTTTTCTCTCTTATTGAATTATTGTAGAGTTGAACATGTTATCTGTTTTTTTGTGGGATATGTGACATACTTTATGCTGTGCAGGGAGGTGACGTATGCCGTAAATGGTGATTATATTCAGGGTTCCCCTCTTTGCATAGCAACTCAGCCTTGTCTCACTGCTCGTTCAGCGTTTTTTTGCATGGAGACTGAGGAGTCGTGTGTTGAAGGGTGAATTTTGCTTCTGAGATTCTTATTCTCCTTTCTTCTTTCTTTTCTTGGGGGATGACTTGGGGGTTAACCTTGGAATTTTGTGTGACGTAGTGCTCAACTGTTTGCACGCGGGCGTAAGAAGGGATTTGTTCTCGTGGAGTTTGTTAGTAATTGCGGGTTAGGGGGATATTAATATTTTTTATTTTTTTTTGGTTGTGGGTTAGTGCATTTTGTGCAAAGTTTTAATACTGTGTGCGTTTGCGGTTGGGGTGTATTTTTACAGGGCTGTAGTTCAGGGTTTTATTATTAAATGTATATGAGATCAGGAAAAATTTTGCCCGAGGTTCATAAGAGATCTGGTTTTGCTAGCAAGGGACAAAATAAAGCCACCAAAATGTCGGGTGACGAGTCAGAAGATAGGAAGACTTTGGTTCATAGGATAACCACTTTCGCCTCGCCAATAACAGCCTTTTGTGGGCTTGGTGAATGGTGTTTTGCGACAGCCGGTTGAGATTTTTATTGAGAGCATTCAGAATCATTTGGATATGAAGAAAATCGCAGATGAGACAGATGCCTTTAATGAAGCAAAAAGTTTCTTGCTCTAGACATGGGTGACATTGGGAAACGTTGTCGTAGCTTTGGATTTAAGAAATGCCGGACTTGGGATGACCTGAAGGTTTTTCTAAGAACTGCGTATGGGGCAGATGAATGCGGTGATTTGGTTCGGGATATGAGAGCATTCTATAAAATCAGGAAGGGACAGAATTCTGTGGTGGAGTGTAGCTCGCAGTTATTTGATGCAGCTTCGGACTTAGTGGAGAAATTGAAAGGTTCGAGTTGGGTATCTGGCAATTCTATATTGTTAGAAAATTTTCAGAAGTTGTTGCATTTTTCCGGGATCCTGAATGACGTCCCTGATGCAATAGTGAGTAGTTTTGATAGGCAGGTAGAGCCTACATCTGATGAAGCACTGATATTTGCCCAAATTCGAAAGTACAGGTCGAAATGCCCGACAGTAGATAGTACATTTGTCAATGGGATGCCGAAAACCACGATGGGTGGTCAGCAGAACCTTTCACAGGAAGATTCAGGCTTTGCTGCCGGTGAGTTTTTGTGCTAAAGTGGAGAGGGATAGAAGATCTACGGATCAGACACCACAAATTCATTGATTTATTTGCAATAAGTCATAGGATACGAAGAAATTTTGCCGAGTTAAATGTTGTGGTGGGTATAGAAGTTCTGCACATTTTTAGCAGTTTTGTCCGTCATTCAAAAAGAATAATGTTGGGCCAATGACTACGAATTTTGGTAGTAGCTACAGGAAAGCTCCTCAGAAGGGAGTTGAAAGGAAGTGTAAAAATAGGCAGAATTTTTGGAGGGCCAAACAGTCAAAGGGAAAAGGATAAGGTGTTCGTGTCATATAGGGCTTTTGGGAGATATAGGGGAACCAAAGCCTGTGGTGAAGGGAGCCGTAATTGGGTCTAATATTTTAATTTTTGTAGATACGGGGGTATCAGTCAGCTTAGTGGACTATGACTTTTATCAATCGGTGTTTTCCCAGTATCGGTTAAGGCATTCAGAGGAGGTGTGTGATGTCCAAGCTCATAAACTGAATGTCGTAGGGTTGGCGGATATTTGTTTTTCGCTGGGGAACCAGTTAATAAGGGAGTCAGTTCTGGTGGTGAGAGGACTTAACTCGGGTAATAAGGTTTTACTGGGGCACCCGGCGTGCAACAGGATTGGTATTCCTATATATCCTATTAAAGGAGGTATAACGGTTGGTGAAACTGGGAGTTTTATCCCGTATGTGGGTGTTGAGGAAATGGAGAGGATTATATTTGTAAGTGGAAATAAGGAGGAAAATGTGGGAGATAATCAGTCGCAGAGTGAAAATGAGCCTAATGGTGAGGGGAAGAGAATACAGAAATGTGTTTTAGCGTAAGATATAACTTTAGAACCAGGTATGGTTGGTCTGATGAAAGTAAAGGTAAGTGATTTAAAGGTGAATAAACAGGGGTATGTGGTGGAAGGTAGTGAGCAACTAAAAGGAGTAGTGAGTAATGTCAATAAATAAGGTATCAAATAAAGAAGCCACTTGGGTGGAAATATTAAGCTGTAATAATACAGTTAGGAGGTATCAGAGGAACACCATGTTGTAGATTTAGAAGAATGGAGTGATGAAATTGAGTCAGTGGTATTAGCAGGGGAGCAAAATGGGCTTTCGGAGGCTGAGGGTTAGAAGGGAGATATTTAGGAATCATTTTGGGGGAGGCAGACTATAAAGAATACATACAGACTATAAAGAATATATAGAGGGGATAGGTGGGGTGTCAGCTGAATATGCAGATGTTACTGCTTTGAAGGAAGATAAATTTGGGTTGACTGATGTGTTAGAGCATCAGGTGCATTTAGAGAGGGGGACAAAGCCAATTTATATCCAGTCGCATAGGATACCTTTCAAGATCAGGGAGCAGGTTGAGCAAGAGGTTAATAAGTGGGAGGAGGAAGGTATAATTAGGCCTAGCTCATCACCATTTAATTTCCCGTTGTTGGCGGCACCTAAGAAGGATGGTTCAATCCGTGTATGTGTGGATTTTAGAAAATTAAATGAGAAGACCATTCCAAACAGGTATCCGGTGGCGTGTTTGCCAGATTTGTTTGCGGAGATTGGAGGTAGGAATATCTATTCATCAGCTGACCTCATGCAAGGGTTTTTGCAAGTGCCGTTGACTAATGAGAGTAGGAAACTGACAGCATTCTCGATCCCCAAGGGACATTATGAATTTACACGGATGCCTTTTGGTTTGTCAGGTAGTCCTATTACATTTACGAGGCAGTGAATATAGTCTTGCAGAGGATGTTGGGGAAAATGTGTTTGTTTATATGGATGATATATTAATTGCTACGGATTCTATAGAGGAACATTTAAAAGTGCTTAAGGAAATCCTAAGGAGGCTTAGAGTGGCAGGTCTAAAGGTTAAACTAGCCAAGTGTGAATTTTTGAAGCGACAGATAGCATATTTAAGACATGTCATTTTGAAAGGTGTTTGAGTGAATGACGAGAAGGTCAAAGCGACTGCGGATTTTCCTGCAACCAAAATTAAGAAGAACGTCCGTTCGTTCACGGGAATGGCAGGTTTTTCCGTAGATTTGTGAAAGTTTTTTCTACGTTGTCAGCACCTTTGACGGATGTATTGAGAGATGATGTACAATTTTCATGGGGCGAGGCTCAGCAGACAGCCTTTCAGAAAGTTAAAGAGGCTTTGATGAGTCTGCCAGTTTTAAAGTTCCCGGATTTTTCTTTACCATTCGCGTTAGTGACTGATGCCAGTCAAGAGGGGGTAGGTGCTTGTTTAATGCAGAAATTTGGTGGTAAATTGCATCCAGTAGCTTTTTATAGCGGAAAGTTTAAGAAACGAGAAAGTATTGAATGATTAATGGCGATGGTGGATAAAGAAGCTTTTGCAGTGGTGTCTAGTTTGGTGCATTTTAAGATGTTGGTAATGGGGAATACGGTGGAAGTTCTTAAGGATCATAAGCCATTGTTGGATCTTTTTAATAAGCATGGCCTTTCTCCTAAAAGGGCTAGGTGGTTTTTGGCAATTAGGGATTTTGATGCTAAGCTTAGGTACATTGAGGGTAAACATAATGTCGTAGCGGATGCACTTAGTAGGAATTTTGTGGATACGGAGGGTGAGCACGTTTGTACTGTAACTGGTGAGTGTGAGGATTAGGATATTAGTTTGGTGGAGAAGACACAAGATGCAGATGGTGTTTTAGCAGACGCAAGGGCGTTTCTTAGAGGGGAGTTAGTGAGGAAGGGTTATAGACTGCCTTATTCACGTCTGGAGTTAGAGGGTAATTTGTTGGTGAGGAGAATTAAATATAAGTTGAGGAGTAGTTAGGACAGGGGTGATATAACACAGGTTGTGTGCCAAAGGAGTTGATTCCAGTGGCTTTGGAGATTATACATTGAAAATTTGGTAGTCCACATTTGGGGATTGAGAAGACATATCAGAAAGTATGAGATAAATTTTTCTGGAGGGATATGTTTTTTTCAGTGGAGACATTTGTGAAGGGTTGCTCGGTGTGTAATTCGTGTAAACCGGCGAGGGTTACGTTGTGCAAATTGGGATCTTTTCCTATCCTAAGTAGGTCGTTTGAAAGGGTGCGTAAGGATTTGCTAATGAACTTTTACGAGTCAGGGTTTGGACATAAGCATCTGTTGGTGATTATAGACAAGTTAACGAGGTTTGTGGAGATTTTTCCGTTGAAGAATAAGGCGGCAGATAAGGTTGCGGTGACATTTTTCCATGGGTATATTTGTAGATATGGGGTCCTGGAGATACTTATCACTGATAATGGGAGAGAATTTGTGAACAGAACGTTAGTGTCGTGCAGAAGTTATGAGGATACAGAAAATTAATATTCTTCTGTATAGGCCCGAGGCGTGCCAATAGGAAGGTGCTCGAGGCTCTTAGAGTAACAGTGGGTGGCAATGATAAGAACTGGGATAGATATACAGATGTGGTTAGACGCAGCATAAATACATGGCTAGTGACACCAATGGTGTGTCACCGGTGGAGGCATTGTTTGGTTATCCAGTTCAGGGTACATTTGATTTGTTGTCGATACCTTCATGTTGTGAAGGTATCGAAATGGTTGTGAGAAGCAATGAAAAATCGGGTGGCGTAAGAGTTGCAGTTGGGGGTAATGTATTTTTGAAGACTAATGTCAGAAATAACTTGAATTATAAGTTGGGTACCAAGTTTGACGGGCGTTTCGGATTATAGAAGGGAAAAGCGGAAATGGGTTCGTAGTTTTGAATGACAACACGGGGGTGATGAGAGTAACACACATTTCTAAGATTAAAAGAACAGTTTAATGTTTAGTGGGGTTTCTTTGTTTGTTTTGGGTTTTTTGGGATAACGAGTTTTGAAATGTGGAGTAGGTTGACCGTGGAGTTTTTCAATCTTTTTTACAATTAAGCATTTGTTCATTGTTTTTTTTTTTTTTTGGTCATTTGTATCATTCATATCTTTTGTGTGGTAGAACCAGTAGACGAATAAAAGGGGGGGGTTTGCTTTAACCATACGGGGGTGACCTCCGTGTGACAATGGCATCGTTTACAGTTCATACGACGATTTTGAATATTGAGGAGACCGAATCGTTGCTAACAGAGATCATATCTCAAGTAAAAGCGGTAACAGCGGTGTTGGAGGGGCATATTTCTGAAGATATTTTACCTTTGGGGGTGTTAGAATCAGTCTTGATGAATGGGGCTTATAAATGGGGTTCCGATATAATTTTCACTGGTAGTGATTTATATAGGTACTATGGGATAATAACAGTGTATTTAGCAGACAGGGGGTTAATTGTGGGGATACCTATGGGTTCCAAGGACCCTTTTTGTAGTTATATATTACGACCTTTTCCTAGTACATATATATCAATAGAATAATGACGTTAGTTGGGGTGAGTTACGCTTGACATTTGACCTGACTGCTACAGAATGTACGTTCAGCACAGTTCCACAGAACCATGGTAATGCCATTGGAAGCGACTTCAGCGATTTTCTGTCGAGGATGCAGACTGACGAAACTGTGTCACACAACGTCTACATCGTTTCTTCTAGGGGGTTCACAGCTTTGATGGAGCATGTAGGATGGTGTCTACGCAACATGTCATCATTAAGCAAGAGGATCTATAATTCGTTGGTGACGATATTTATGCAACATGTGTGTAATTACCGAGGTGGTAGGATTACCGGTTGTACCGGAGATTACAATGTTTGCCAGCATTGATAGAAGAGGAAGGAACTGATTATTTTGACCTTTTTTATGGGCATGACTTAGTGTTGCCATGTGTTTTGGCCTTGCTGCTGATAATTATCATAATTAATGTGTTGTCATGGTCTTCTGATGAAGGAGGCGGTGCTGCTGCAGGAAGAAGCAGTCTCCACAGGTGCAAATGACATGAATCGTGAAACAGCACCATAGTGATTGACAAACTACGATTCAGGTTAAGGACGACCTGTAGGTAGGTGGACCAACCCCTTCTGAATGGGTGCAGAGATATTTGCGACATACAATCTTTTGCAACGTTTAACAAATCTCGCAGGTGGAAGATATGTGTCTTGAGTGTTTGTTAATTTAGCGTTCAGCATACAGTCACCTTTTAGGATTCAGCAATTGACCATTAGTGACCTGAACATTGTTCGGGGAGCGACCGGATACTGTACGGTACACGTGGAGCAGAGGTTACCGTCAGCATAGATTGTTCTAGAAGCCTGGGGTCTGGTTCTAGTTGGATTTCTGGGTGTGCTAAACGGAAATGTACGTTCATGCGTGCACTGTGAAAATCGCTTGGTGCGATCCGTTCTTGTGAAAGGGGAGGCATTCGTATTTGAAAAGCATCATCTGACAGATGTGCTTAGGACACACTGGGAACTGGAATTCCCATTCGCTGGAGAGTGAGTAGAAACTTAGAAAACTACTAACCTTTACAGGTCTGATTATTTAATGATCATTCCTTTATCATTATTTGACATTTATCTCATGTACCTTCTGCCTGTTTGTAAATTGAGCGAACTTTGAATTTTAATGGAGATGGTTCCTATCTTTGGCAGAATGTTTCAACGGAGCCATGACTAAATTGGGGTGGTCACGCATCTTCACAGATAAGCGTGTAACATAGCCATAGTGGGAAGTGGTCATTTAAAAAGGAACTGAGGCTTAAGGACTTAATTGCATGGAGACTTATTGGGGTAGAGAACGAAATGAGGAAGAATCCCATTTATAATTTTGGTGTTTAATAAGATGTTTTTTGGGGAAGATATTCATTAATCATTGCATTCGTTTGTTCTTGTAGCAATTTTTTTATTTACCATATTTTTAACTTGTTATATGATAGCTTCACAGAATAGACTATTTTTGTACACAGGGTTTAATTTTTAATTTCCACACAATAGTTGAAAGTATTTTCAGAGAGAGAGAGAGAGAGAGAGAGAGAGAGAGAGAGAGAGAAATGCTCTTCCTCGGTCAGCTACCAATGTGTGCGGTTTTCCGAAGGTAGGTGAAAATTGTATGGGTTATTTTTCCATACAACATAAATATACATATCATATATACACACATTCATATATATATATATATATATATATATATATATATATATATATATATATATATATATATATATATATATATAATATATATATATATATATAATATTATATATATATATATATATATATATATATATATATATATATATATATATATATATATATATATATATATATATACATACATACAGGCAATGTTCAGTATCAAACTCTTTCACGTTTATTCATGCATCGTCGGGGCACAAATGAGGTAGTTTAGAAGAATGATAAAAAGGGAAAATAGAAAGAACAAGAACCAACAGATGGTAGCAAGGAAAGAAATACCCCAGGATAATCTTGTCACAAGGTAAAACACCATACGTACGACTATGAAGATGGGAATGGTAATCATACAAATGGCAATTCAAAACAAGAATTGAGCGAAATGCTATTTTCTATGCCTCTTAGTCAATAACTGGTTTAAATATGTAAAAACGTCAAGGCTCAAGATTAAAATATTACTAGTTTTGACTTTATGAAAGAAGATGATAGAATGATCAAAACCTCTCAAATGTACGAATACTGCATATGATTGACAGTTCTTTCAGAATACTACCGCTGTTTGATGCGTAGGGCTAATGGTTTTATTAAAAAAATAAATAAAAAGGGCAATGTTTTATGGTTTCTGCGCTTTTGCACTACCCATTTCATTAATGCTGAGATAATCACCATTGACGATATTACCTTGAAACACAGATACCCGAGGAGGTTGGCACAAATTTGGAAAAGAGCTAGGAAGTTACTAGGACTTAATTTTCAACCTACCTACCGAAAGATAAAAAAAAAAAAAAAAAAGTGAAATCAAGCCAAGCCCTTGATCTCAGGTATTCTCAACTCGACCTAGCGTGCTAAACGGTTGCCATTTCACATATCTATGGCAGCCTTACACTTTGGAATCCGCGTTTGACGCCATTTATTAAAATTTCTGAGGAATGTCTTTAAGATTCATCTCGTCCCTTGCAACATACTATTCACGTCTTTTCTGTCCTTCTATTACTTAAAGGCGGAATGTTCCGCGTTTTGGGCCTATTATGCCAAAAATTTATGAGCAAGTTACAGAAACAAGGATTCCAAGGAACTGAAACCTCCTCCTTCGGTTTGGATCACGAATTACCTCTTAAGTTTTGCTGGGGAAAGTTGGCCTATCTATTTTTCTGCATTTTATATATTTATCTGTTATTGCATAACTCAAGTAATGTCATACTTTTAGGTAATTTGAAAAAATTTACATTCCGTCCAAACAGATAAGGACACAAGGTTTTGTTTTTCTTATGTTCTTTTCAGACAGTTTTAGTGATTCATCTTAAATTTGGAAGGGAAAGTGACTCTAAAAAAATGGCTCCAGAAGATAAGAAAATTCAGTTTATACAACTTTTAAACTGATACATGGGATAAGATGCAAACCTTGTGGAGAAGGAGTGATCACACAGCCAGAAAGTGCTTTCTCCAGAGCATG
>JANJGK010000015.1:31554856-31594856 GCA_039081455.1 Macrobrachium rosenbergii | reverse complement strand
TTGCTGAAGAGAAGCGGTAGAGAACGGACGAAAACAATTAGGTCGAGGTGGGGTGAGAAGGCGAGAAAAACGAATGAGTGTTGAGATGCGCTTTCGTTGCCCTCCGAACACCCTGCGTGGGAAAGGAGGGTCTGCGAGGCACCAATAACGACCAGCCTCCTTTTTACTGATAGTTTTAAACGGTGCGGGAGACCCGGTGGGAAGGGGAAGCCAAACAGGTAATAAAGGCCTGTAATTGTGCAGAGGAGAAGGATGGAAAAGGAGATGGAGAGAGATGCAAGATGGATGAGCTGGAGAGAGAGAGAGAGAGAGAGAGAGAGAGAGAGAGAGAGAGAGAGAGAGAGAGAGAGAGAGAGGGGGGGGGGGGGAAGCAGTGTACTGGAAAAGGCAATTTCTCAAAAGTTAAAAAAAAATTGATACTCACAGACCTATTTTCTTTCTTTCCTTTGTAAAATTACAACATTATATTAACTACGTCCGTATGAAAATGTGGTCTTCTCTCTCTCTCTCTCTCTCTCTCTCTCTCATCTCTCATCTCTCTCTCTCTCTCCTCTCTCTCTCCTCTCATCTCTCTTTTCTCCACTAAGTTCCTGAACTACTCAGGCTGACGATATAATTCCAGAGAAGCTTATTGTCTCGCACTCTGTAAATACCAGATATTGAGAGAGAAACAGTACAATTTACAAGATGGTCCCCACTCACGTCTACGGATCCACCCACTTATTTTCAGACAAATGCGACTCGTTCTCTCCCTTTCAATACAATTGTCTCTCTCCACCTCGCCAAGCATGAGCGATTTAGAAGAACCATAAGGTGATATGTACATATCTCTTGCATTTTAGTTTGCATCTTCAAAGACAAATCTACCATGGACTTTGTAAAGGAAACTGCAACAAACAAACACACACACACAACACACAAAACACACACACATGTATATATATAAGTTTATAATATATAATATATATATACACATATATACTTATATATATGAATTTATATGTATCATATATATATATGTATATATATATATATATATATATATATATATATTATATATATATATATATATATATATATATATATATGTGTGTGTGTGTGTGTGAAGGTATATATGTATGTACAGTTTTAAGAAATGGCAATGTTAATAAAGAATAGATATGAGAAAGTTGATGGGTATATCCCGATAAACCCTTTTCACCAGCCAAAAGCTAGATCCGGTGCAATCTGTGTTCATTAGGCATGTTAAACTGACACTGGTCAGCCATGTGCTGAACACTTAAATGTGATCATGATATCCTAGGTCATGAGCAAAATGCCATGTCTAATTATTTCAAAAGAATGGCCATCTAGAGTTGAAAATCACATTCAAAGAGTGCATAAACAAATGATGTGTCTGCGTTTCCTTAAAAATACAATACGCTCTTCTTTTTTACGAATTTATATTGAAAAAGTCATTGAAAATTCGATCTCTAAAACTCTATTTTCGTCGTTCATTTTACTCTGGGAAATTCCTAGGAAAATTAGAATTTTTTTCGTCTTCTTCAATAAAAATATACACTCACGCTGAATAATAATAATAATAATAATAATAATAATAATAATAATAATAATAATAATAATAATAATAATAATAATAATAAGAGCAAGTAGACCTCAGTGTTTAGAACAAACACTCCAAAAACTTTGCCTATAATTCTCTCATTAACATTTTCCCTCTTTACAGGAGTCCGGTTTCTCAAAAACAGCAATTCAGATCCCAGATTAGCGGAGTGTAATCAGAAGCTTTCATTGAACTTTCTTGGCGTATTGTAAAAGGAAATTCGAATGCAAAAGGAAAACTGTCGATTAAATAGCTCCTTCCAGTTTCGAGAACTTGGGAATAGAGAAAGACATAAAAAGATTTTCATCAGGATCAACGATAAAAGCAATACCGTTTGAAAATCTTAGAAATCTCCTCCTAATTCACTTGGATTTTTTCATTAAGGTCTTTGGTTTTTGCGGTAAGTATATTTACTTAGCACGTAAATGAGCAAGGCATTACTTTTTTGGTAAAGATGCCACTTGGGGCAATTTCACGGAGGACCCTCGTGAAAAAAATACTTAGATTTTTGAATGAATTTTTTTACATTTCTATAACAAACCGATTCTCCAGCTCCTCGTTTTGCATAATTAACTTATCTTTTGGGATTTTTTCCTTTTTATGATATGGAAAAGTAAGCACGATATTTATGGTAGAAATGCCACTTGGAACATTTCCACATAAGCCTATCGCAAAAACACTTAGATTTTCGACAAGTTATTTTACATCGTTTCATATAATCAACCTACATTTGGGAATATTCTTCACTTCATGAAATAAACAGTAGTATTAACAATAATGATAAAAATCGTAATACGTATACTTGGTTTAGAGCAGGTATAACCAGCATTGCTTGTCCTTGAAGACAGCTGATGAGACTTGGTGTCCTAGAGGCTGAGTTTCATCCCCTTCACGAGCTAAAGAGCAATTCAGTTAATTTTTAGATAAAAATGTATTCAAAATAACATTAGTAACTATTTGCAGTAACAAATCAACACTATCAGTACCGACAGGAAACTTAGTACTACTTAACAAATCAAATCATACGAAGATAAACTCAACAAATTCAAAGATTCAGTGATATCTTCTCATAAAGAGAAATTAGTTTCTAAGTCAGACAAAAAAAAAAAAAATGTAAACAAGCACCACTAGGCCTAATCAGTGTAGATAAAAAAAACTCAACCCTAAAATCGCCTCTATCACGAGAAGTACTTTCAAAAAGAAATGCTTCTACGTGGCTTTCTTCGTCAGAATCGGATTTATTAGTCCACATAAACTTGGCCCTCTTAAATCCCCACTCTGAGCCAGGGGACCAAATAACTCGATTACCTGTTGAATAATACTGGCTAATGAGCCAGGTCAGGGCAGTAAAGGATGGCCCTCACCTTTGGATTTTCGGGACAGGAATATTAATCGTTCCTGTTTTCTTTTCGACGAATACTGCACAGGGATATAGAATTCATAGTTGGGATAGTTCGTTCGGTACATACATGCGCACGTACGCATGCTGTAGTTTTATATATATATATATATATATATATATATATATATATATATATATATATATATATATACTGTATATATATATATAATATATATATATATATATATATATATATATATATATATATATATATATATATTATATATATATAGACAGATAGATAGATAGATATACTATATATAATGTATATATATAAATACACACACACACACATATATATATATATATATATATATATATATATATATATATATATATATATATATACATATATATATATATATATATATATATATATATATATATATATATATATATATATATATATATATATATATATATATATCCTTTCACATAATTTGGAGTGAGTCTAAAGAAAACTTCGAAAGCAGAGCATCAAACCCTACTCACTGTAGTAATTCTATCAAATGAAATTATTCAGGTGTCCAGTATAATTCTGCTAAAGAGAAGCACATGCTTACTCGCCTGTATAAAGTATAATTTGAGAGTACTGCTAACAATAATTTCCTCATGATTTTGAATGACTTTTCAGATTTTTAGGGGCAACACACACACGCACACACACACACACACACACACTGGCCGTTCACCTCCATTCCACTCACATTATTTAACTTCCTGAATATTCAGGCCCTTCTATTCTGGGATCTCATTCACTGAATCGAAACTCTGTGTCGTTGTGGAAGTGATGGACATCCTTAGCACTGATATTATACCTTGAAGGAAGGCCATCACCTCCCATGCTGTTCCCAACAATTGTGAAAATAATACTGGGGCGAGGTGTACCAGGAAACACAAAAATTCAGCATTTCCATTCCCCGTTGGAAACCTTATACTGTCCAGCGTAATATCGGGGTCTTTCAGCGAATTGTTTGTGGATGTCCAAATATAACTTATTCAAGCCATCAATGAACCTTTTCATGCCTGTTGCAGAGCTGCAACATCATCATGAATAAAGTTTTCTTGCAAACATCAGTAATTGTCGCACCTTCACCCTGCAACAGTCATACCAGAAGTCACACCCACAGAGTGCCCCCAAAAGCCATGCCTTGAATGCTCTTGCACAAGCGCCTCATGGATCTGTCCCTCAGCATATTTTCCTTTTGTTTTTCAGTAGAAACTTGTATTTTGTCTACAAAAGTATGCCATTCTTAGCCTCATGTCAATTACCTATTATTTATGACTTACCTATTATTTGTTTAAAGATAAATCTCACTTCAACATGCTATTTGGTTACTTTCAAGCATAAAATTTGCATTCTTATGAAAAGGGCCAAGGACTTCAAGAAGCAACATTAAGCTATAGGTAAGAGTGTGTTGAGGTAAAACCCAGAGGCTTTTTTTTATATTTGCTTGCTCCTTTGAAGCTGTGAAATCCCTATTCTGTTTGACGGGTACAGCACCTTGGCTTTTTTTTTTTCCTTGAAAATGGCGAACATAGCTAAGTCCCTTTATCCTTATTTGGAACAGCCTGTGAGGAACTTTGAGATCCATTAATAGTGCTGGCATATTCAGCATACACCCCTTGCTAACATTTTCAAGCTCTTTCATAGGTTTCTGAAGTTTCTCCCCGGCACTGTATCATCTACAAACACAATCCATCCACACAATATTGAAACCCCTTTTTTACTGCATAAACTTTCATCCACATTCATGTTCTCATTCAGAATTCTTGCATCACTCCATCGCCAAAGCTATCAAAACACTCATGAAGAAATAACACACCCGTGTTTCAGATCAACTTTTACACCAAGACTACTACTCGCTTGTCACTTGTCTACGAACTCTCACACACGCTTTGCCAGCTTTGCTTTTGTCACAAAAGCTTGTGTGTCTGTCTTCGACGCCACGCTTCCTCAAGACCGCCCACGCTGACTCTCTATCCTCTCTTTAATAGGCTCTTTATAGTGCCGTGTATATCACATCTGATTTGCTTCATTTACTCTCAGACATATCCATACTAGTTTTAGAATAAGCATTTGATCCGTACAACCTCTCTCTTTTCTAAAGTCACAAGGTTTTCCGTATCAATCCTCCTGTCATCTGTCTTACTTTTCTCAATCAAAGTCCTATCATACACTTTACCTGTGATGTAAAGTAAAGTTAACACCTAAAATACTTACAGTCACCTCCACCACCTTTTCTCTTAAATTAATAAACACTTATTCCTCTCGTCCATTCCTTTGGTAACTTTCTTCTTTAGATCACTTTGCACACCCTAGTCATTCAGTAAAACACATTTTTTACCATACCGCAGAATCTCATTCGTAATACCATCAACTCATAATGCCTTTCTTTTAAATTACTCCAATTACAACGTCAACAAATTCTTTCAAAAGCTTTTAGAAATCTACCTAACCAATTCCAGTGTAGCATCACTCAGCTCTGCCTCTACTATCTTTCACATTCTACAAATCCCTTCAGGCAGCATCTTTCCATTTGCTACTATTAGGTAAAGAGCCATTTGCTTATTATCATTTTTCTCCCAATATATCTCCTCGTAAAACAACCACTTTTCTCTAAAAAGGCCAAAGGATGCAGCGTTGAACCTGCGTTTGCAAAGCCTGGAACTACTCATGGCCTACTGCCTCCCACCCTACCCAGTTGTACGTACGTACTAGAGTCAGCAGACGTAGAGAAAAGAAAGGGTGTGCGGCTAGCACCCTCCCTTTTAAAGATTTGCTGAAAAACAGGAAGGCTGTAACCTCCTAGCAGCACCTCCTGACAGGGGAATACAGATGTAGGCTAAATTATATATATATATATATATATATATATATATATATATATATATATATATATATATATATATATATATATATTATATATATAATATATATATATATATATATATTATATTTATATATATATATATATATATATATATATATATATATATATATATATATATATATATATATATATATATATATATATATATAAATTTCTCACTCACATCAGGATCGAACCCAGGTCTTTCAATTGAAAGACGAGACCGCTGCCAACCAGACTACACAAGTCATAAAAGAAGTTGGAACCTGAGTACCACTACTCGATGCTTTACCTGGGCAAGCTAACTGCTTGGATACCAGCGTGTTTTCCCCAACTTGCCGACTCAGCAGTGACCCAATTGACAGCATTTCATTCGAATTACCCTTTCTGAGTGAATATGATATATAAATATATATATGATATATATATGTATATATATGTATGTATATAGTATATATATAATATAAATTTCTGACCCACATCAGGATCGAACCCAGGTCTTTCAACTGAAAGACGAGACCGGTTGGCAGAGGTCTCGTCTTTCAACTGAAAGACCTGGGATCGATCGTGATGTGAATCAGAAATTTATTTCTGTTCCACACGTGATTGTGTGTTGATATTTCTATATACTGTATATAATATATATATAATACACACATACACAAACGTTATATATATATATATATATATATATATATATATATATATTATATATATATATATATATATATATATATATATATATATATATATATATATATATATATATATATATATATATATATATATATATATATATATATATATATAGTCGTCTCTTTTTCCTAATTCTTAAAACAACAGTACGCGGTAACCAAAGCAGGAATTGATAAAAGGCGTTATTGCTGAGGTAAGTGAGGCGTTGAAGCTGAATAAACATAAAAGAAAGTTTGAGATGAAATGAACCATAATTATATATGGAGTAAAAGGAAGGGAAAAGAGAGACATGTAAGATACGCTGACGACGGAGTATGGAGTTTCGTGAAAGCGAAAAGATAAATCAGAGTTATGTGAGACAGTTTGGCTATGTGGCGCGGAAGGAGGGCAAGTCTGTGAAAAGTGTATAATTAGGAAATGTTTCGAGGAAAGGGAAGGGAAAGGCCTCGAAACTGCGGGAATGATATGATGGAAACTGTATTAGAACAGAAGGACCCCAGTAGTAGGAGGCGAAAAAACACGTGCAACATGGAGGCGAATTGCTCAGTGAGTGCTGGGGGGTTCGACAGGTTATTGATGCTGGGGGGTTCGGCAGATTATTGATGAGTATTCTGTATAGATATCTTAAGTGGAGGTTAATTTTGAGGGATTTTTCTGGACAAGTCCTAAAAGTGGTAGTTAAAGTATGAATGTGGCAGTGACTATTCCTGTTTATTCTCAGAAGCTGTTCTCGTTAAGGGAAAAAACGTGGACACTGCTGCAAAAGAGGTCAAGACCAGAAGCACAGTCTAGTTCAAATTACCCAACAATAAAACGAGAGAGAGAGAGAGAGAGAGAGAGAGAGAGAGAGAGAGAGAGAGAGAGAGAGAGAGAGAGAGAGAGAGAGAGAGAGAGCTTATGGATTAGGAAGTCACCGGTTTTGTGATGAGAATAACAGACGTTTAACATCGATGGATCTCAAACCAACACATGCTGTAAGGAAATGTCTAACTAATTTTGAACCAAAAATAATTCTGAATTTATTTACTAACTCTTTCTTCATCGGACATAAAATTTTTCGACTGCGTTTTAGCAAAACTGAACAATCTGAATGGGAGAATCAACAGGACGAAATGATTACAGACATGAAAAAAAGACGCGAAAAACATATCTTGATGAAGCTGGAAAACTGATAACGAAAAGGAGCAGAGAAATAAAGCCAAAGGATTTATATAAAGCGTGGAAAGCAAAGACCATCGAAATTCCGATACGGTCTTGCCTGATGGTTCTTCTTGTTTACCAAAGTGTTCGTCGGAAATAAAGCAAAAACAATCAAAAGTAAAACAAGGAACAAAACCAGACGGGTGTTACGCGACGAGACAAAAACCGATAGAGTCGCATCGGTCGGCGGAAGCAAAAACAGGACACGTAAACAGCATTTTTTAGCCCACACAAAACCTGCGAAAAACAAATTCCTGAAAAAATGGGAAGGGCGAAGGGTGGGAGAGGGCGGGGAGGAATGGATGGGGGGATAGAATGCGGTTTCCATATAGTCAAACATACGAGGCAAGGTTTTGATCAATGTTCTTTCAGTACCGTCAATGTGTACTATAAAAAAAATTCCTGCCGAGGGACGAGTGTATGTGTGTATATATGCCTGTACACACACACACACCCATATATATATATATATATATATATATATACATATATATATATATATATATATATATATATATATATATATATATATATATATATACATATATATATATACATATATATATATATATATATATATATATATATATATACAGTACATATATACATTATATAGTAATAATGGAACCTCAACGTCCACAGGTTATTTCTCAAGAGAGGATGAGCTTATTAGATCAATTTCTTTATATTCCACTGAGCCTTTGTTGACCTAAGTAGTGGATAAGGTGCCTCATAGCTATGGTGACTCCGACCAAGATGGAGAAGAGCATGAGGCTGGCAACCCCATCTCAAAAGCTTAGCGGAAAACCGGAATGTTAGCACCATCTAAGTCCTTACAGTTTGGTTGGAGTAAGGCAATGGAGAAAAAAAATGGTTTATTTTTTCCCCTCGGAGTTTGAACTATTGGTTCCAGTTTGACCACATTTTGCATCAATTGTCAAAACAGTGAAACAACATCGCTGTCCTTTTTCATCAAGCAATATAACTATGAATGGGCCAGTGTAAATATATTTTGGCTATGATCCATTAACTATGTTTCACTCATGAAATCTGCAATGCCAAAGAAAGGTGGTAGCGCTACAGCACGTTTCTTGCTAGCTTCTAAATAAGGCAAAAAAAAAAAAAAAGATGCTCTGTAACAAATGAGGCGCGGAAGAAAAACCGAACATTTCAGGAAATAATAAAAAAAAAAGGTTGAAGGGGAAAAATGGACACAAAACGTTAATTGATGAATGAGAGAAAAAGTGGAAAGGGTGCAACAAATGAAAAAGGGTAAAGAAGAAACGTTGCAAAACAAAAAGGAATAGGGCCATTGTAAATAAATGAATAATGAAAAATAAGAAAATGACGTGCGTTCAAACATTTCTGGAAACACTAACTGACGACAACCCTCTGTAATCTATTCATACCTTTTGCGCATACTGTTATAAATAATCCGGAAATGTTATGTATTAACATTAACAACTGGTCGGGTAATATTCTGTAAGGCTGTATATTTACAGTAGGAAGGCCTTTTGTTATATCAGGTAAGGATTACATTTGATTCTTATTACACCATTTACTCTTGGAAGAACAAGCACATCCAAGACTAAGTATGTTGTTCGTGACACTTTCAAGACGACGTGGTACGACTGCATGGCGCCTTTAAGACAATAGTGCCAGTCTACAGTAGGTGATACCTCCAACATGTGGCAGTATGTTCATGAGACGCAATGAAGATGAAGTGGTGTGTCCAGATGGCACCTTCACGACGTAGTGACACGGGCATGTGGCACCTCCAAGACAGAGGAATGCTTACATTACAGCACCAAGTGGGGGCACGTTCATACGACACCTTCACGGCAAGTTCACTTGCCAAAGTGCGGCATCCATATTAAGACAGAGACAACATATGATATCTTTAAAGACTGAGCAGCACGTCTATGTGAAACCTTCAAGACGTGTGCCGCAACCATGCGACACCATCAAGACAGAGCGGCACGTCCTAGAGACACATTTTAATTGTAGCAGCGCATCTGCGCGCCAGCTAGATGGAATGGGAGTGGCACGTTCATGGGACACCTCTAAGACTTAGCGCCCTATATATGCACCGTCGAATTTAGGCGGAATACCTGCAACGTAGAGGTACTTCCATGTGGCGTTATACTCAAAACCCGTGTCCCTTTGAAGCCATTACTGTAAAACAGCGCCATCATGTAATATTTTCAATACGAAAACTCAAAAATTTCCGCCGCGATAGGGAATAGGTATGTTCATATCCCTAAGGCGAGAAGACTTACCAGTGTAAAACTTCTGTATTAAAAACATAAAAATATGTGGTTTGAAGATGAAAACATTTTGAGCCAAAAGGTGTCTAAAGAAAATAGCTTTTGACTATACCTGTAGTAACTGCAGTTCCCTTATAATGTTAAACGTGCAAAACGACACTAAACCCAAGGGTATCATTGTTGAATTTTCCATCCACTATTCAGTTCCAAGTCAAATACGATTATAATTTTCGCCAACTTGAAAAGATTTCCTCTTCTCTTTGGCACATGAAAATTCACATTTGAGTTAAAAGTCAAGAACGTTTCAGGATGCCCAAATAGCATATCAGAACGTCTGCCATGCTATCGATTTATTTTGGGCATTAAAGCATTTCCGTGGAATTTTACGATCTCTGATTTAACGTTACTATCCTCCAAAATCATTTTATCAATTTCGTTAATACCTATAAAGCTTTATGTCGTTTGCAGACATCTTTAACTCTCAAATTTAGCCAACCTTACGTGGTCGCAGAATTGAGTGTGAGTGTGCCACTCTTAGTTCTCTTAGAATATACAAAATTTTGATCATTTTCTTTGCGTCGTTTTGAACAAATGTCTCCCTCTCACCCAGGCCGACTGGCTGTATTCTATTCTATTCTATAGCTGGTCCGCTGGTATAGTGGTTAGTGTCGTGGAATGCCACGCAGATGTCGCGGGTTCGCGTCTCCCCCAGGGCGATGAAAAATAACTGGCTCTGTACCATGATCAGTTACTGCTGCGGTGTGGGGTCTGCGGTGGGAGGTTGAAACCAACATTCTTTGGAAGCTTGAATTTCAAGTCAATAGCCCTGTGTGCTTGTTCCATGTGAATAACTTTCATTTACTGAAATAATAACAATAATAATCAGTCCAAGCAGTCACTAGATTCAATACTACAAGATCACTTTCTATAGCAGTCCAGTAATGGGATCTTAAAGTCACATGATTCTCAAGGTTGCTCAGTGTGAGAGCAATGTTTCTTCCGGAATCAGTATGTTGACTCAAACGACCAAAGAAGTTCTAGAGAAAGTGTTAAGATTTTATTTGATTATTTATCTACGAGTGTCGCTGTCCTGTCAAAATGACAGCAATACTGAATTAAGTTTGCATCTCTATCGCCCTTAAATCAAGCATAATATGTTGCTTTGCTCTACCTCGTAAAGGACAATTAAACGCGGAGTTCACTATCCGTAGATTATCGTTGTTACACAAAAATATGGATACACGTGTTTTGTACGGCAGAATTTTTTAAGTGCGAAGACCAACGGGACGGGTAATGTAAGGGTCTAGCCATCCCAGACAGGAAAAAAGAGGAAAAAGTAAAGAAGGACGATGCTTAACTACAAAGAAGGCGCTCGTTATTTTCTTTTAATGCGATGTCCGATGAATGGGCAGCCAAGATGCCTATATCTAGACCAGGCCTGATGAGGGAAAAAAAGGAAGGGGGGAAGGAAATAGTGTGGAATGATGGTAGTAAGGAATGAAGTATGGAGAGACGTCTCAGTATCGAGTAAATGGGAAAAAGCAAGTCACCGAACGCTATTCCAAGAATGCTCAATTTGACGGTTAATGTGAGCTCGCATAGCTGAACTGGTCTTGTGCTTTTGTGACCAATATCTTTACTTCTATTATATGAAAAGGATAGCCTTTTATATATATAGCTGCCTTTTGTGCAATAATAAGTCACAGGTAGCATGCGGGCCAGTAAACGCTGCATATTATTGTGAAATATCGCCGTTTCCCAGCAGAAAGAAGACGGCGATAGCAGCAACAAAAACAAAATCAACAACAACAACAATAACAACAATAGTGATAAAGATTATAACACGAATGTTGCTGCAAAACTAATAATAGTAACTGTGCCTCCGACAGTGATGACAGCGATACTAATAATATCAACTGTGGTCCTAATACCCATTCTCTATTTTTTGGTGAGCTAGTATTCGTTGAAAACGGGACCATATGTTACGAATTAGGAGGTTTGAAAAATAACCTTTTCCATACTAATAAACAATAAAAAGGATTATACAAGATGAACACTAACCGACACAGATTCTTTGGGGTTACAATCATGTTCATTTATTTGATATCTGTGTGTGTGTGTGTGTGTGTGTGTGTGTGTGTGTGTGTGTGTGTGTGAGAGAGAGAGAGAGAGAGAGAGAGAGAGAGAGAGAGAGAGAGAGAGAGAGAGAGAGAATAAAAAAATTCTAACAAACACAAACAGACGGCAAATGAATAACAAATTCTCGAAGAGACAAAGAGAGACCAAGACAGGAAAAAATTTTCAAAGATAAAGGCAAATAGCAAAGAAATAAGAAATTCTCAAAGACGGAAAAGGAAGAGAATTTTAAATCCTCAAAAATATAGAGAGATAGCAAAAGTATTATAAAAAACAGATAGCAAAGAAATAAGAAATTCTCAAAGACAGAGAAAGAAGAGAATTTTAAATCCTCAAAAATACAGAGACAGCAAAAAACCAGTACTATAAAAAAATTCTGAGAGAGAGAGAGAGAGAGAGAGAGAGAGAGAGAGAGAGAGAGAGAGAGAGAGAGAGAGAGAGAGAGAATAAAACAATCCTCATAAATTGTGCTTTCCTATACAAAGGCCTGGGAATCCAACAGTTCGTTGTATCTCTTTTCCATTCGGAGTCTAAACCCAACTAAAGATTTTTTGTGCAGGGTCTTTTTTTTCTATTTCTTCTTCTTCACGATAAGCTCAATAATTCTTTTCTTTCGAGAACAACGGACGGCGGTTACTTCTCCATGACCCAGACAGGTCAAGGTGATTCATATTCTTTCCTTCACAAGAAAGACGGAGCCTCACACATTATGTTCTTTTACGGTCAGGAGACCGAGGTGGGTATGTATGCCTAAATAAAGCTTCGAGAGAGTGACACATATTTCATTATGGCTGGGAACCAAGCAGGTACTTGCAAATAAAACCCGACCACTGAAGAAAGTGACCAGTTAGAATACCAAGACGGGGATGCGTGCCAGATAAAACCCAGTCCTAGAGAATAACGCAGAGACGGACACGTATGCCAAAATGAATATCAGCCGTGGAAAGAGCGACTCATAATTTTCTATGATGGTTAGAAGACCGAAACGGGCATATATGCCCAGGTGAAACTTAGCCACTCAAGGGTCTGATGCATCATTTTCTACTACGGTTAGGAGACTGAGACGGACATGTATGCCCAAATACATGTGGGACCTTCAAAGTATGACATGTAATGTCCTACTACTTGGGAGATCAGATAGGTAGGTATGCTCAAATAAACCTCAGTCACTGGAGAGTCTGCCACACAATATTCTTTTCCAGTTATGAGACAGATGGGTATATATGCCAAAATTAAATCCTGATACTGGAGAGGCTACCATATAGTATTCAGTTACGGTTAGGAACCGAGACGGGCAGGAATGCTCAGATGAATCCCCTGTGCCTACAAGAACACAAAGAGTTAACGAACTTCCTCTTCTTAATTGTTAACAAACTTGTAGTAAAAATATGTAAATTAAATTAAATTCTTATAGAAACAAAGAGAGAAGCTGAGCATCAAGCTTCCAGAAATAAATGTTATGAAAAGCTGACTAAAAGGGGTGACACTAATGAGCGGGTAGCAGGCAGTCAAGCAGAGACAGGTCCTAGAAAATATGAATAAAGTTGTTTCAAAGATACACAGTACCCTGCATGCCAGTGGAAAATAATTACATATGCGACAAATGTTGTTCTTTATTGTTATCATGACCTAACAGCTTGAAATGCATGTAAAGGCCCAATAAAACTAAAAGAACAAAGAAAAACCACATGGGATCTCTCGACTGTTGGTTCAGTTCTGAAAACAAGTCAAAAGTTCAGTATTATCCTATGGTAACTAAAATGTTCCACATACCCATGATGACTATTAGTGTCAATAATCTGCCCATATCTGTAATCCCCATCTGTGCTTATCCATATGAAAATCTTGTTCGCCCACGTTCTTCCATATCAACCAGTGCAGAGGGCTTAAACAACTGCCTTTTAGTTTTTACATGTTAATTATGTATTTATGGGACCATATATACTTGAGATGCTTGTATTTACTCATGCCCTTACAAGAATGTACACAAACATCTCTCGACGTAATCAGAAGACGAATATCTCCGCAACCAGGAATATCAGATCAAGTTTGCATGTATTTCCCATAAACGAGTGAATAGGACTTGCTAACGCAGGTCATAGTCAGGCTAGCGGGTTTTGGTCTAATCTATCAGAGGGGAGCAATACGCGTAGGTAATTAATCTGAAAGTTTCATTTTCGTGGCCTGGCAATAGTGCATCCGATTTCTTACTAGTAGGTTGCCATGAAACAATGAAGAAACATTCAAACTTGTTAGCCGCGGCTGCAGTGAGGCTTATTGGTTTAATTGTAAGAAGTGGCATAGGCAGAGAAAGACAACAATGGGCAATGTAAAATTAAGTCATTTTTGGCCTAAAGATCAACGATATGGACAATTACAGATATTACAGTACCTGAGCATGGCTTCCGGACGAAAAAGAACAGATGACAAGGGCAAACAGGCCTTAAGAAATAGATATGATTATTGTTATTGAAGAAAACAGAATTTAGGGTAGAGCGATGAAGACACACACGCACACACACACACATATATATATATATATATATATATATATATATATATATATATATATATATATATATATATATATATATATATATATACGTATATGTGTGTGCTTTGGCTATTCAATATGAAACGAGTATAAAAGACGAACAAAGCACTTGAAAATCTTTGTTAGTAAGACAAGGCCTTAGTAACGGCTTCTACTTGAGGTGTCAGTGGGTCCTTCGCTATCTCCTCGTCTTCCTATTTCATTTCCCCGGCTACATTAGGCCACAACTCACAGGAAGGGGGAGAGAGAGAGAGAGAGAGAGAGAGAGAGAGAGAGAGAGAGAGAGAGAGAGAGAGAGAGAGAGAGAGAGAGAGAGCGCCCCTTACTCAGTAAGATGATGTGTAATTAATAATGCGCTCTCTCTCTCTCTCTCTCTCTCTCTCTCTCTCTCTCTCTCTCTCTCTCTCTCGCGCTCTCTCTCTCTCTCTCTCTCTCTCTCTCTCTCTCTCTCTCTCTCTCTCTCTATATATATATATATATATATATATATATATATATATATATATATATATATATATATATATATATATAGTCTGTGTGTATGACTACAATTATTTGCCTATTTACAATTACAACCTATCTCCGGAACTCCGTAATTTACTACAATAAGACATACGTAGACAATATGAATCAGTAATACTCACACTAAACAAATACGGAAACGAGCCAGTAGTCATGCTGAATAGGTCGCTGATTCTATGCAGCAGAATTGAAGGCAAACAAACCGAGAGGCTTTAAAGAAATAAGTAAAGCAAATCCGGCCTTTACGAATTAGATCAGGAGGTATGAAAGTCACTGAAATAACCATCAGATCAGGCCCTAAGCTCTGAAACTTACACATTAGGTCAAAGTAGGGCTTCCCCAAGACAAAGACCTCTCGTGTCATTACAGAAATAGCGAGCCTGGTTAATTCGCTCTTTCCTCTTCTTTTTTTCCACCCTATAAACCGAATTCCCATGTTACTCGGCATGGAGAAGTCCTTTTACCCAAAACAAAATGTTCTCCTCACTAGCTGGTGCTCACTGATATCGTGCAGTCAATAAATCTACATAGGTAAACATCCATGAACTTTTTTTTTTTTTCTCGACTCACTTTTCATCACAGATTCTGTATCTCGTTGATTACTTGTGAGGCTCTAGTTTAATTCTGAAATGGAAGAATGAAAAAAAAAATATTAAAACTTTTGCAAGGCCTTTTAGCTGATGACTGAAATACCTGGGATGGAAATGAAATATGGAATAACACATATCCCGTTGTACAGGTGAGTCGGCATTTCTTTTATCTTGAGAGCTGCCAGAACACTGTAATCCCATAAAGACTTAGCAGTAAAAAATATGCTGGGATTTAGGTAGATTTGCTTGACAGTTGCCTTCATTTTTCAAGTAACATTACAGAAATGTTTTACAGCAATTACGAATATGATAAAGTCGTCTTGCGGCTGACCATCTATAACAGACAGAATAAAGAGGTACAAACACAAGATTCCTTCCCTGGTGGATATTGAAGGATCAATGATTGGACGATCTGTCTCCAGTACTGGCGTCACATCAAAGAAGGTAATCGCGCTGGAAAAAAATGACTTGCTACAATATATATATCCATACCTGGCTCGGTCAAACACATCGTCCTCTGACAATTGTTTGTCCCTCAGATCTTCCCTAACTCTATCTATCCACCTTCGCTTTGGTCTTTCCCTTGCTCTCCCACCAGGTACCTCCATCTGCATCACTCTCCTCTCTACATATGTCTCATCCCTTCTCATCACATGGCCATACCACTGCAGTCTTCTTTCCTGGACATTCTTTGATAGTTCTACGACTTTAGTAGTTCCTCTTATTCTTTTATTTTTGATCCTGCACATTTTTGTTACTCAATACATCCACCTGAGCATCCAATTTCTTCTCTTGCACTCTCTTTGCCGGCCACGTTTCTGCTCCATACATCAAAGCTGGTCTCACTACTGTCTTATACACTCTTCTTTTAACCTTTATGTTGATTCTGAGGTCGCGCAGGGTACCTGACATCTTTCTCCAATTTTTCCATCCAGCCTGCACTCTGTGTGTTATTTCTACATCCAAATTTCCATCATCAGCCACTGTTGAAGCAAGATACCTAAATTTTTCTACTCGGTTCAACCCTGTCCATTCCATACTAATCTCGGAGTCTTGATCTTCATTAAAACTTAGGCATTCAGTTTTCTTCCTACTGATCTTTAATCCTCTGTCTTCCAGTACCTTTCTCCATTGCTCTAGTTTTGACTCCATTACCCCTCTGTTGGTGCTGCATAACACCATGTCATCAGCAAACAACATCCACTAGGGTGGTTGATCTCTTATTCCTTGAGATAGCACATCCATTATCAGTCAAAAAGATATGGACTTAGCAGATCCCTGATGTAAACCAACTCTTATTGGCAACCATTCAGTTAACCCAACACTGCTTCTAACCTGAGTTTTCGCTCCTTCATACACATCTCGGACCAACCTCACATATATCTCCGGTGTTCTCCTTACTCGCGTACGCCTCCAAACCTCTTGGAGTGGCACTCTAAAATATGCCTTTTCCAGATCTATGAATACCATGTGCAGTCCTTTCTGCTTTTTCCGGTGTTTTTCCATCATCAGTCGGAGGGCAAACACTACATCTAATAGAGCCTACAGTATCAGGATATTTTAATTTCTTGCTTGTATTCCTAAAGATATATCTGTTTCATCATCAGTATACTAAGGGATTCATATAAGTAATGCGTTATGAATATGAAAACTGATTTCTTCTATACTTTACTGCTATGACCAGAAAAAAATGTTTTTTACTTCCATGTATTAAGCAGTCCAACAAAGGTAGGCTGCAGTTATTTTTCATTCCACAATCAATTTTATCTATGGCATCGTTTCATTTAATTTACCACAACAAGTATTTACATTTTCGCTTCCTGGTCAAATACACTTGTCGTCAACATACTCATACTATATCATATTGTATGGAGTGATTTTGCTTAATATTCTGCTTTCAAACAAGTCCACGAACAGACTGCTTTGAACTGGAGAAAAGGGATATACTACTGCCATACTGAAATTTTGAAGGTTCACATTTCCCGCAAAGTTCAAATTTACTGTATTTTCCATACATTTTAATCAACTCTATTCACGTGTTCTTAGATACTGGCATACTCAGATGTCTGCTCTAAGACATCATATAAAAATTCTAACAAATAATCAGTGGGCGAACAATATTTCATTAAAATTCACGGGTCTAGAATCTATTTATTTAGTCTACCCATGTTCTTTTTACTGGAATCAGAAATAGCATCAACCAACGGGTTAGGAATATCAGCATGGTATTCAGCTAAACTGTATGAAGCAGAACCAACAGCTAATAATTAATCTAGAGGGAAAATTGGTTTTGTGCTCTTTTATTTCTACATATAAATACGGGAAAGTTGGTGAGGTTACACAAAACCTTTTTATCGTTTTCATTTCCCAATAGTAATTCTTTCGTTGTTTTGGTTGAAATTACTATTAAAACCTCCTAAGGGAATTCTATTTTAATTGTCCAGTATTCGATAAAATATCTAATCAGTGATCCCATATGATTTAAAAGGTCTTTTCATTCATAACATTTTTTATTTTTCTACATAATCAGATTTATTTAAAATTTAAAGTGCACCATGATTTATGAACTTTCGTCATGTACATATTTCATCACCTTTTTGTATACATGTAACACAAAAAAAAAACTGCTTAGTACCATATTATAATTTTCAAGATTTTTACCACAGACTTATGAAATTTAGAGTTTATGTGGAATTTAAGAATAATAATATAATGAAAAAACTTTTACAGAGAACCCTGTTAACACTGTAAGATGCGCAGATCAATTCCCTTGTAGGTCACTTGACAATTGATATATTGGTCTAACCGGAAAATCACAGGAAAAGGGGACAGAGCAGCATACAAACTTGTAAAATATGCACAAGGTAACACGGTAACTTTCGTTCGTGTTAGTAAGAACAATCATACTATCAACTGGACAGGTGCCAAAAAGTGTTTCTTTATCATAATATTAATGGAAAAAAAGTATAAGTGATTCCAGCTAGAAAAGTTTTGTTAGAACATGAATATCAGACTAAGGATGAACAAAGTTGATCGATTTATTTTGAAAAAAAGTTTAAATTGTAGAAATTAAAAAAAAAGGCAGTTTGCATGAAAAATATTTGTTAATGGAGCACTGACATTGGTCATAAATCATGTTTGGTGTAAATTTTTTTCATTCATCTATATATTCGTTTCTACTGTCAAACTAATATGTATAACGCAAATGTGTTTCATTATATATCAGTGCTCTTGAAGAGGTCTTAACTAAAGACAAAACTGGCAGGATATACATACCGTTTCATTTTTCCTATGGTACATCATAAAGCTACTACTTTCAAAGAGAACCTCACTGATACGGAGTTTAAAAGAGGAGACTTTATTTCCAAGCTTTCAGAAGCTCGTCTCCCTTTATCTTCAAGACAGATGGAGGCAGACAAGCTTCTGGAAGCTTGGAAATAAAGAGTCTCCTCTTCTGAACCTTCTTATCATTGAGGTCCTCTGTGAAAGTAATATATATAAATAAATAGATTGTATATATATATAAAATATACAAACACATATATATACTGTATATATATACATATAATGTGTGTGTGTATGTATGCATGTACGAGTGGGTGTGTGTATATAAAAATTTTCCACGCACTCCATTTACCAAAAAGCTACTTTCATTACTGAAAGCCTAGAGATCGATCCCAGGCGGGAGCAAACAATGTAGGATCATTTCCTGTAAATAATTACTGTACTTCAGTTGAAGTAAGCAATGAAACTCGATGAAGCCAAATGTTCGTTCATACATTCATAGACAAAACTTTCTCTCTCTCTCTCTCTCTCTCTCTCTCTCTCTCTCTCTCTCTCTCTCTCTCTCTCTCTCTCTCTCTCTCTCTCTCTATATATATATATATATATATATATATATATATATATATATATATATATATATAGAGAGAGAGAGAGAGAGAGAGAGAGAGAGAGAGAGAGAGAGAGAGAGAGAGAGAGAGAGAGAGAGAGAGAGAGGGAGAGAAAGTTTTGTATATGAATGTATGAACGAACATTCATACGAAATTGTAATTTGAATTTTCTTGATGTAACTGTCCGTAGACATGATAGACATTTCACCTTTTCAGTCTTTCGAAAATCAACTAACATTGCCTCTTTTGTTCATTATTATTCCAATCACCATCAGAATGTTAAATTCTTTGTTTTTTCTGGAATGTTCTTAAGGGCTTTACGTGTTTGTAGCCAGCAGTTCATTGATGCTGAGATCAAAACTATTTATGATATTGCTTTGAAAATTAAATACCCAAGAACCTTTGTAGATGTAGCATGTAAAAGAGCCAGGAAAACATTTAATTTAACTAATAACAAACTTGAATTCAGCAAGCATAATATTCCCAAATTACCGTATGATGAAAGGTTTTTACAAATTCCTCGAATTTTAAAGTTTTTCAACATAAATGTTGTTTTCAGTAATTTTAATGTTAGGAGTTTAGTGATAAAAAATTCTCCTAAAGATGTTTCTGGCTGCATCTATGAAATTCCTTGTAAAAAATGTGATAAAATATATTATGAACAAACTGGAAAACCACGTTCGCAACGAATCAAACAACACCAATATTCTGTGAGAACTGGCCAAATATCGAATGCATTATTCGTGTATATGAGAGATTTAGATCATCCTATTAACTGGAGCAAAGCAAGACCTTTCGTCCCGTGCAATGACACAGTTAAAAGGAATATAATCGAATCTTGTTTTATTAAGTCAAATAATGAAAGCGTTCTAAATTTAAGTCTTGGTTTATTTAAACTTGATGCTTTAATAATAAAAAAAGTTGTTGATAAATATAAGCAAAATTAATATTAATTTTTATACATGTTTCTGCAATTTGAATGGGTAAGATTCCGTTTGCCTTATGGTTAAGTATATATTTGGATTAGTTTGTGACCGCGTGATCTCGGATTTGCCGTGGATTAACCTTTCTTTTTAACCCCTGGCAATTAACCATCTGGTATTCAAGGTTATACATGTTTTTGGATTTTGTAAGCCTAAACTTTAGTATTTCTTTTTGTTTGGTCTTAGGTTCAGTTTGTGACAGCTCGATCCCGGATTATCCTGGATTAACTTTCTGTTTATTACCCATTGACAACTGACCATCTGGTACTCTTGTTCTTTTTGTTTACTTTGTAACCTTCTTTATATTTGTGTCTCATTCGTGCGCCGACGATGCGTCAATAAACGTGAAAGCGCTTGGTACTGAACTTCTGCCTGTCTTTTTCCTGTGGGATTCGCTTATTTATATATATATATATATATATATATATATATATATATATATATATATATATATATATATATATATATATATATATATATATATATATGTATGTATGTATGTACGTATGTATGTATAAAACAGGTCAAACGTTACATGACTTTATCTTTCGTAAATGTTTGGTGAAGTCGCCTGTTTATATTCAAATTCTTGGCACCTGTTATCAATTATTCAACTTGTTAATGAAAAGCCGTCATTATTGAAATTCATGATGAAATTAAAATATATTTCCATCAAATTTTCTCTCAGAAAAACGATAAACTAGAAAACGAATCACTATATAAGCACACACACACACACACACACGTGAAAAGAAGTTGAGTGATTGAAGCATATCGTGTCGACCTTCCGGGAACTTTCACAAGACTGGCTCCAGCGTCTCCAGAGAATCCCCGGGCCTTGCTTACGGAGCCTCATCTTCTAGCGGAGCTTTATTTATTTATACATACAATTATACATAATTATACATACATATAGTTAGAAAAAGAGATGAAGAATTATTCCAAATCATTGCCATCTGCTGGAAGTCCCTGGCATTCCCGCGAATCCCAACAATTCCCGAAGACTGGAGCAGCTCAGTGGAGACGAAAATGTCTCTGGAATCCAGATGCGTCACGTGGCCGATTACAAAACTTGGGATAAATCAGACACAGTTCATCCGTATGGAGCGGACTCTCCTTCTTTGTGAAGACAGATGATCAATTTCCAGAAAACGAGGAAGCCAGGTCAACGCAGGCGTAGGAGACACGAGAAGGAAGAGCTTCGAGCGGGAAGTCTCCTCTTGCCATTGGATACCTCGACGTGGGGAAGCAGTGATACCGATTTCACATATTCCTCAGTGGCAACCTCTGGCGTGGCCTAAAATCCCGTAAGTGCAATGCCTACCACATATGCGAAATTGGTTTTCCTACCTCCTGAGGATTGTAGTGTGGCAGGAACTTATGCATCGAGGAACACCTTCAGCACTGGCGTGTTTCCTACAGTCAGCAGCGAAATAACTGGTTTCGGGACTCTGCATAGGAATCATCTGTTTTCACAAAAAAGCAGAGACGCCGTAGGCTCTTGGCTAGCTGACAGAACGAAGAATGGGGAAGGGCCCATCCCTGGTAAAACTAAACCCCCTTTTCAGTGATGCTTTGTTGGCGAAGATGCCCCAGGGGTGAGATCAATTGTGATCGTCAAAGGCCGAAAAAATATATGTTTATATATAATGTATATATATATATGCGTGTGTGTAATATATACAGTATACAATATATATATAATATATATATATATATATATATATATATATATATATATATATATATATATATATATATATATATATATATATATATATATATATATATATATATATATATATATATGTATATAAATATATATATATATATATATATATATATATATATATATATATATATATATATATATATATATATATATATATATATATATATATATATATATATATGTATGTATATATATATATATATTTATATATATATATACACACATATATATACATATATTTACATATATAATGTGTGTGCGTGTGTGTGTGTAATAAGTTGTCAAACTGCACGTTACAAATATATATGCAGATAACCATTTGAAAGGTGAATATTTCAGAACAGGTACCAAGAGCTTTCGCGTATCATGTACACTTCTTGAGGGGTACTTTGGAGTAATTTATACCCCAAAGAAGTGTTCGTGATACACGAAAGTACTTGTTACTTTGTCTTTAATTCTCACCTTTCAAATGGTTATCTCCATATATATTTGTCACGTGCAGTTTGACAACTTGTTACACACACACGCACACACATTATATATGTAAATACATTATATGTATATATATATATATATATATATATATATATATATATATATATATATATATATATATATATACATACATACTGTATATACATATATATATCCAAGTAGGGTGAGTCTCGACTCAGTATACAATCTTGAAGGCGAAGGGAAAGGGCACCATTATTACAATATGCTTATTATGACGACGTTTCACGACAATTGCTATGGTTGCATTTTCAAGGCTGCAATGATTAAAAAAACTTCTTACGAAAAATCACATTAAAACATCGATATATAAATTATAAGACAAATAAAAACGTGGGGAATAGGCACAGAACATACCTAAACCTTAGCAGTAACAAGACTAAAACAAAAGAACACAGGAAAAGCAAGAAAGTATGAGAGAAGAAAAACATAGACAAAAGGTTAAGCAATGAACAATTGAACAGAGGTTGTTTGGGTATTTAGTGTTCGGACAGTCTTCTTTATAATAATAGATTCTAATACATTGAGGTCATTTCCATTTTGGGCTTGTCCTATTATAGAAAAATCTTTATAATTAATATTAGTTTTACACATTTTTACATGATTTCTTATATTTGAGTGGTCTGGATTAGGCAGTTTACATCCAGTTCTGTAGCTTACACCCTTATGAGAATCTATGCGAATCCGTAGTAGCCTCCTCGTGCATCCGACGTAAATCCCACCATCACATCCTGGGCAAACATATTTATAAACGATGTGCGAAGACAAGAGATGGCTAAGACGATCCTTGAATTTAAATATCGATCCGATAGTGCGTGGATTCTTGGGTATTAGTTTCAAGTCTACAGCTGCGAACGTTCTTTGAAATGTGGCAAGAAATTTCTTCCTAAAGGTGTTGTCATTTAGGTAGGGAAAATTTGCATACATTTTCATTTTCGGTACTGTTGCGATGGTAGGAGTTGGATTCATTCTGGCATTCAACATTTTACAGACCCTTCTGGAGACTAGCCTCGTAGGAAAACAGTTATTCCTGACATAAGTAGTTAAGAATGTAATTTCAACATGAAACATGGCCCAGGTCTGATTTTTTGTAAGAAGTTTTTTTTTAATCATTGCAGCCTTGAAAATGCGACTATAGCAATTGTCGTGAAACGTCGGCATAATAAACGTATTGTAATAATGGTGCCCTATCCCTTCGCCTTCGAGATTATATATATATATATATATATATATATATATATATATATATATATATATATATATATATACAGTATATATATATATATATATATATATATATATATATATATATATATATATATATATATATATATATATATATATATATATATATTACGCACACATATATGTATAGCCTATATATATTTTTGACCTCTGACGATCACAATTGATCTCACCCCTGGGGCATCTTCGCCAACATAGCATTACTGAAATGGGGGTTTAGTTTTACCAGGGATGGGCCCTTCCCCATTCTTCGCTCTGTTAGCTAGATGATTCCTATGCAGAGTCCCAAAACCAGTTATTTCGCTGCTGACTGTAGGAAACACGCTAGTGCTGAAGCTGTTCCTCGATGCGTAAGTTCCTGCCACACTACAATCCTCAGAAGGTGGGAAAACCAATTTCGCATATGTGGTAGGCATTGCACTTACGGGATTTTAGGCCACGCCAGAGGTTGCCACTGAGGAATATGTGAAATCGGTATCACTGCTTCCCCACGTCGAGGTATCCAATGGCAAGAGGAGACTTCCCGCTCGAAGCTCCGCTAGAAGATGAGGCTCCGTAAGCAAGGCCCGGGGATTCTCTGGAGACGCTGGAGCCAGCCTTGTGAAAGTTCCCGGAAAGTCGACACGATATGCCTCAATCACTCAACTTCTTTTCACATGTCTGTGTGTGTGTGTGTGTGCTTATATAGTGATTCGTTTTCTAGTTTATCTTTTTTCTGAGAGAAAATTTAATGGAAATATATTTTAATTTCATCACGAATTTCAATAATGACGGCTTTTCATTAATAAGTTGAATAAGTTGAATAACTGATAAACAGGCGACTTCACCAAACATTTACGAAAGATAAAGTCATGTAACGTTTGACCTGTTTTATACATACATACATACATACATACACACATACATATATATATATCTATCTAGATATATATATATATATATATATATATATATATATATATATATATATATATATATATATGTATATATATATATATATATATATATATATATATATATATATATATATATATATATATTATATATATATATATACATATACACACACACACACAAAAATATATGTACATACTTATACTGTGTTTGCATGTAAATATGTACAGGTTTATATGTATATACACATAATGTCTATGTATAACTGAATCACGAAATATGGAACGTGATGAATACATAAATAAAGATAAAATCCACGAAGGAAACGGAAACACTGGAGTGCTGCGAGGCCTTTCGACGCTAGTCCTTCGTGGATTTTATCTTTACATACTTGTATATATATATATATATATATATATATATATATATATATATACATATATATATATATATATATATATATATATATATATATATATATATATATATATATATATATATATATAGCTTAATGATGAATAATATTGCCAAGACCAGGAAGAACATTCTTTATTATACGAGCTTTCGAGGTATAAAACCTCATCATCAGACCGAAAAAACCGACAACGATGAGAATCAATAAAATTACAATAAAATGAATTGTCATAATAAATCTTCAGCAAAAATACTAACCAAATATATAAAATGAACAAGTCAATACAAACTAAAAGGGTGAGACGTAAAATAACGAAAAGTTAAAAGCGAACACAAACATAAAAATATGAAAATAAAAATAAGGTGAAATGTAAACAAATTGCCACTCACAAAGTAAAATATTTAACGACCTAATTGAGTACCTACTATGAACTTATACGATAGCTAGTTGAATACCAGACGAGTTGTTGTTCAATTCCGGCTTCATCTTTTTATTAGTCAGCGACTCTGAAATCAAAAGGTCCAGTCTATTTGAACAAAAAGACAGTACCCGAACATCCAAGTCAGTGAAAGGATGGTCCTGTGCTAAACTGTGTTCTCTAATGGCAGAAAAGGGTGGTTTGGAAAGGGGAAACCTAGTTCTAATAGAAAGACCTCTGTGTTCCAAAATTCTGTGTTTGAGCCAGCGGGAACTGGATCCCACGTATCGCAGACCACACTGCGAACAAGAGAACAAGTAAACGGCACAGGAATTTAGGTCCACAGGCAGAGTAGGCTTCTCTCTCAAAAGTGATCTTAATGTAAAAGGATTACGGAAAACAAACCGGAAACTAATCTGAGGGAAACAATGGTTAAGTATTTCTTGTAACTTTTTTCGGACCATAATAATTGAGGATGCCAAATGACACCCTTTCTTGAGGACGCCAAATGTTCAGGATGCCAGGACGCCAAATGGCACCTTTTACCCTACTAACAAAGGTTCAAGACGCAAAATGGCACCTTTTACCCTACTACATAATTTTTTTTATATATGCATGTTATTTTCTTCAGCAAACATATAAAAATAAAATAAATAATAATAATAATAATAATAATAATAATAATAATAATAATAATAATAATAATAATAATAATAATAATAATAATAATAATTGTGGATGCCAAATGACAGCCTTTCTTGAGGACGCCAGGATGCCAAATAGCACCTTTTACCCTACTAACAATGGTTCAGGACGCAAAATGGCACCTTTTGCACTACTACATAATTTTTGTTTATACATGCATGTTATTTTCTTCAGCAAATATATAAAAATAAAATAATAATAATAATAATAATAATAATAATAATAATAATAATAATAATAATAATAATAATAATAATAATAATAATAATAATAATAATTGAGGACGCCAAATGACACCCTTTCTTGAGGACGCCAAATGTTCAGGATGCCAGGACACCAAATGGCACCTTTTACCCTACTGACAAATGTTCAGGATGCAAAATGACACCTTTTACCCTACTTCATAATTTTTGTTATATATGCATATTATTTTCTTCAGCAAAAATATAATAATAATAATAATAATAATAATAATAATAATAATAATAATAATAATAATAATAATAATAATAATAATAATAATAATAATTAGGACGCCAAATGACACCCTTTCTTGAGGACGCCAAATGTTCAGGACGCCAGGACGCCAAATGGCACCTTTTACCATACTAACAAATGTTCAGGACGCAAAATGGCACCTTTCACCCCGCTACATAATGTTTTTTATATATGCATGTTATTTTCTTCAGCAAAAATATAAAAATAAAATAAATAATAATAATAATAATTGAGGACGCCAAATGACACCCTTTCTTGAGGATGCCAAATGTTCAGGACGCCAGGACGCCAAATGGCACCTTTTACCCTACTACATAATTTTTTTTTATATGCACGTTATTTTCTTCAGCAAAAATATAATAATAATAATAATAATAATAATAATAATAATAATAATAATAATAATAATAATAATAATAATAATTGAGGACGCCAAATGACACCCTTTCTTGAGGACGCCAAATGTTCAGGATGCCAAATGGCACCTTTTACCATACTAACAAATGTTCAGGAAGCAAAATGGCAACTTTTACCCTACTACATAACTTTTTTATATATGCATGTTATTTTCTTCAGGAAAAATATAAAAATAAAATAAATAATAATAATAAAAATAATAATAATAATACTAATAATAATAATAATAATAAATGAGGACGCCAAATGACACCCTTTCTTGAGGACGCCAAATGTTCAGGACGCCAAATGGCACCTTTTACCCTACTTACTACATAATTTTTTTTATATATGCATGTTATTTTCTTCAGCAAAAGTATAAAAATAAAATAAATAATAATAATAATAATAATAATAATAATAATAATAATAATAATAATAATAATAATAATAATAATAATAATTGAGGACGCCAAATGACACCCTTTCTTGAGGGCGCCAAATGTTCAGGATGCCAGGACGACAAATGGTACCTTTTACCCTACTTACTACATAATTTTTTTTTATACATGCATGTTATTTTCTTCAGCAAAAATATAAAAATAAAATAAATAAATAATAATAATAATAATTGAGGACGGCAAATGTTCAGGACGCCAGGACACCAAATGGCATCTTTTACCCTAATAACAAATGTTCATGACGCAAAATGGCACTTTTTACCCTACTACGTAATTTTTTTTATATGTGCATGTTATTTTCTTCAGCAAAAATATAAAAATGAAATAAATAATAATAATAATAATAATAATAATAATAATAATAATAATAATAATAATAATAATAATAATAATAATAATTGAGGACGCCAAATGACACTTTCTTGAGGACGCCAAATGTTCAGGACGCCAAATGGCATCTTTTACCGTACTTATATATATATATATATATATATATATATATATATATATATATATATATATATATATATATATAAGCTGAGCAACCCGGTATTCCCCGGAAAACTTTGAATAACAGCCGATAAACTGTCTCTCTCCCTCTTTCTGTTCCTTAACACCCGCCCCCCTCTTTTCTCTCTCTCTCTCTCTCTCTCTCTCTCTCTCTCTCTCTCTCTCTCTCTCTCTCTCTCTCTCTCTCTCTCTTCCCAGGTTCTAATTTAAACTCATTCATTAATATTGTAAGAGAATATACGTATTTTTTTTAGTAGAAATATTTAGACTGTACTCTGTTCATTTTTTTTTATTCTTTCCTATTATTAAATGAATTTCTGAAGCAGCTAGCATTCCACCTCCTCATCAGTCGGCGAAATTTATTGGAAACGAAAAGTACTGAATTTTGTTATCGTGTAATTGAAAATTAGATATTTCAATGTGCCTATTTTTGGTGGTTTTTTGAAAAATAGTAACCAACAGGTGTCACTTACCGATAACGTACAACTCGTTCGTACATTTTGCCTTTGTTTCACCGCCCTTTGTCATATCACACCTAACACAAATAGTAATGAATTCTATATATAAAAACGGCAATTTACTTCACTTTTGTGCTGGATAAAAAAAGTTTAGGTATCTCTGTTTAGCGATTTTTGGTGAATTAAGAAAAAAAAGTTGCAAACCTTTTCCAACAGGGCTAACTTTAACTCGTGATGCGTATGCTTTATATTGTTTTAGGGACGTTTTTAACATAGCTTAATAAGTTACAACTCATTAACTTAACAATGGCATCAAAGTTATGGACGTAGCATTTAATATAAGGTTACACGGAACGAGAACAAAATATTACTGCTATACAAGTACTAACCCGTACAAAGCAAGGTTTGGTGAGCATCTAACGGTCAATTCATACCTATGGTAATGACGTAATAAGGTATCATAAACAAAAACATTCCCTTCGCGGAGATATGTAAGGCAAGCGGTTATTTATTGTTTTGAATAAATACACGTCGATAAAAGACAGAAATGAATATATATCATTCTAATAAATAACCATAAACAAACATTTTATTTTCCTAAATGACGGGAATGCAGCAATAGGTGAATTATTGACTAGTAGCTACTCTTCCAGTCTTGCTTTCACGGGTTGATGTAGTTGCCAGGCGTCCATTGCAAATAAAAGTGCGTGAATCACCGAATTTCAGTTGATGCTTCGTTTTTTCATGCAAATTCTATGTTCGTGATTGTATGAAAAACGTTACTTAGTTCTTCGATCAAATTTATAATGTGCTGAGATAGACTCGGGACGGCCGACGGTCAACCATTCCGTCTTCTGTCTCTTCACCACTCTGGTTGCCGATAATTAATTCCAAACCTCATTTAAACCGATATAGGTTTTCAACGTTGATTTTATCGAGGTAATAAACAATTATATTAATAACTATCATAAACTGAGTTGGGTCAAATAATGGCCACGTGCATTTTGAATTACACTGCTTTATGACTGAGTGAACGTAATTCTAATACAGTCAAATACATCTGTTTAATTATTTTGGATATACTATACTGATTACAGGCAGTGGGAGGAGTTTGACTTCGTCATGTTCCTCTAGTTTTATGCCCTGCAGGTTTTAAATGTTGATTTTATCGAGGTAATAAACAACTATATTAATAATTCTCATAAATTATGATAGAAATTCACGTAAATTCTGATAAAAAATTGATGTTATAGTGGATTTGGATTTACTGTTGCAGGTTAATCATATGTCTGACAGCGCCTGGAAGAAAAGGTGGAGCATCAGGTGAAAAATGAGAATTAATCCATAAAGCACTAAAGGAAAAGGTGACGTAAAGACGAAAATTTCATGTCTTGTCTGTGTTTGTGTGTCTGTCACGGGACAGGGGTTTGATTTTGATTTATAAACCTTTCTGGGGTGACACAGAGGCCGTGTGCAATATTTTGTCTGGGTCTGTCAAGCGGTTCGGATTTCTATAGTATCCAAACAAATATACAAACAATCTCTTGGAGTGAAGGAATGTATTTCAGTGACACTAGATACATTCACTCGCTCCAAGAGATTGGGTCCAGGATGGGTCAACCTTAATCGTATACCGTTTTCCACCCTGAGAAATCTAGAATAATATAGTGTGTCCTGAAATCTGAAGACGCTTGTCAATAACTGAATATATTTTGCCGTTTTATTAAATTAGGCGAAACACCCTGCTAATGCGGATTTATCTTTGTTATACTCTACTTGAAAAGTGAAATAATATTAATTCATAAAGATTCTGAACTTAATAAAAATTCCCATTCGTACGACATTATTCAGAAAAACTACACAAGGACGCAAAGACGTAGACTTCATTATCACAGAGACTGCGCTTCAGAATATTTCATAAGAAAACATCAAATCCTGAACTGATGTTCGAAGCACTGGTTCAAGGGTCATGAAAATATAAGGTATATTACACGTTACAGTATCTTCATTGTGCGACCTTACGTTAACCTTGGTTACGAGGATCTGATTATACTAGTGTCTTAAAAATCACAAGCAAAATGCTCAGCTGCGGAAGAAAGGAAGAAATTGAACATGAGAAGGCTGTACTTGGTGACTTTTTGATTGAAGCCACCACTTTGCTTCGTTATAACGAGTGGCTTCCTATTGATGCCCTTTTTAACTAATCACACCAATGACAGCACTAGTTTATTACCTCAAGATGAAACAGGTGCTATCCTCACGATATCCTGTTGCACAGGATCTATTAATGATAAATGATGTACCCAATAATTATGGTGATAAACAATATTGTTGTCCATTGCTTAGCAAAAAGTTTTAGTTTCTTTTATACAAAGTTGCTTTATCAAGCCCAGCTTTGTAAGAAAATAGAGGAATGCGAGTAAGGGCAAGGTGCAGGGCCTATACCCGATGGGACTAACGCTTGCCTGAATTTCTGATAAAAAATTCAAAAGGACTTTATGTTCTTGCAATACATGTGTGGTGCAGGTGTTATAGACGTGTTATAGTCATCTACGGCAAAGTCAATCAGGATCAGTCAGCTTCCACGTTACCCAAAAACCTTACTGAATTGGAACATTCTTGAAACTCGTTTTTTTATTGCAAACATGCATTATAGCGACACAAATAACATATAATAGCAGCTTGGGAAGTAACGAAACTTGTAGCATAAGGCTAAGGACACCGAAAGAGGGATAAGAACCCCGAATACAGCTTGACTGCCAGAAAAACCAAAAAACCAAAACCAAAAAGGATTCAAGATTATGATACACCAACCACAAATGGAAGATCAGGGAAAACCCCCAGAGCTCTATAAAAGTGACTAACGATCATCCCGATGAGTTAAATTATAAGCTAGAGACAAGAGAGGAAAGACATCCTTGTTACAAACTATCACCGCGACATGAAATAAATGGCATCCTCGTTGACGTTGCGATTTGTTTTCATTACCTCTACAGTCGAGTCACAACACCTCTTGCACACAGAGCACTTGTGAATATCAGGTGCTTGACCAGAATTCATTTTTCCTGGATTTCTGTCACGCCTTTGAAAGTCCCAGTAAATAAATTACATGATTTAGTTATTGTCCTTCCGTTTACTATAAGTCATGTCGGTCCACTAGTAACAAATAATTTGGCTCTAACCTACCTTAACCTAACCTACCCTTACATATCGGCAAAAATGTAGGTGGCGACAATGACTCGGGAGCATTATGACTTGCTCCACAACTTTCCCTGCTTTAAATGGTACTTCATCGATGCCTTTTCTTTTTTCACTGTTTTCTGGTTTTTGACCTTCAGAAAAAAATGACTCCAGGTGCATCAAGTAGGTTTGCGCTTGATTTCCGTTGTCATATGGCTACGATTGAAAATCAGGTGACTTACCTGGAGATATAAGTTTTGATAAGTAACCATTTGCTATGTTTCTTTCAACTGAGACTAAAGCATGGCTCTACTATTGCTGCCTTTGTTCCAAAATGACTATTTTGATGGGAAAAAGACAGCTGAAAACATAATGTTCGTAGAAAAACAGTCTAAACTCGACGGAGGGTAAGACGTACAGTAATTTAGTTTCCCTTCCTCAGGTGTTACAGACTCTTAACAACTTCCCTCCTATGCAAGGAGGACAGCTTCCTAGAAGGAAGAGCCCTACTAATTTTTTTTTTTAACCGACTTGAGTTAAACAGAAGTACCCAGTTGCTTTTTTTTATATAAAAAAAAGGCTCTGGACAATGAAAATATATAAAAAAAAAGGCTCTGGACACTGAAAATATATTGTTATCAATAGTGTACCCATACCGTACAGTATAAGGATTATATAGGCGAGGGTTGAGGCCCAAAGTCCGAGCCCCAAGAATGTAACGTTCCTAACCGGTGACAACGGCAGCTTCATTTTGCATACCTATCCAGGGGGCCAGTGATGAGAGAGGCTGACCCACGACAGGAAGACAGCAAAGTCTACAGGTGGAATAACGATATCTACTCGTAGATTACAGTTGTTACACAAAGAAGAAAATAAATACTGTGATCACCACCAAGTTTTAAAAAGTGGGAAATTCATTATCATTTTTATTCAACATGTGTTCGCATTCATATACGACAAGCCTAAGAAACCATTAGCTGGCCAGGCAGCAGTATAAAATGCGAATTTTAGAGATCTAGAAAGAACGTAGCAACGCACAGTAACAAGAAGTGATAAGCATTATATTTTCAGCTAAAATGTCGCATAGCCTATACCATCTTTATATATTTGTGTAATATATGTATATATGTATATATATATATATATATATATATATATATATATATATATATATATATATATATATATATAGAGAGAGAGAGAGAGAGAGAGAGAGAGAGAGAGAGAGAGAGAGAGAGAGAGAGAGAGAGAGAGAGAGACATACATAACTATCACAGATATAATATATATATATATATATATATATATATATATATATATATATATATGTATGTATGTGTGCGTGTGTGTATATACATATATAGTATATATATGAATCTTTACCGTAAATCTTGATTCTTCGAACAAGATGCATAACGAAAATAAAATTCACTTGTGTGTAGGAGTCGGAAATACTCTGAGACCTACGCACATAATGCCAGCATTTACGTGAAGAATCCGTATGGCGCTATGCATTTCCTTACATCCTTTAAATTAAAAAATTAACTTTGTTTTAACATGAAACATAAAATTGAGAATTATCGGTACTGACTTACGACGTCAGATGTATAGCAAAGTTCATCTTATGAGGAGTGAACATTACTTAATAATATAACTTCCCACATTAATTTTATTCTTCTTCCCTCTCTTTTTCTTTTCTTTTTTTCCTCCCCTTTCTTTGTCACCTTCTTCCTTCCTCGACTTTTCTCTGCGCGTCTCCCCTTCGCCCAATCTTTATTGGATGATTCTTGTCGGGTATTTCCTCTCGACCGAACCCTCTGCTTCCTGACTCTTTTCTCTCTGATATCCCGTCTCCCATTCTTCCTCTTTTTCTTCTTCTTTCCCAAGATCCGAGATTCCTGATCCTTCACAAACCAACAGGTACAGGAAATAATGCGGAAAATAACCTCTCAGAAACAATAAACCGGAAGGACTCAATCCAAACGGCACTTAACACCCGATTTATGCTCGGCTGAGGATGCCCGGGGGAGCAGGCGGAACGAACGATAGGAGAGAGAGAGAGAGAGAGAGAGAGAGAGAGAGAGAGAGAGAGAGAGAGAGATTTCATATAAAGATTACCGGTAAGAACTGTGATATTAAGATCGGAAATAATCTATTTTATCTCATAGTATTTTTCTGAAAGCATATACTCACCATTTTGAAAAACTCATGGAATCTGCACAGGCAATTTGGAAAATAAATTAAGCCTCTTGTTAAAACTCTATATAATGATGGAAACCTTACAAAAGAAGGAGTAATGCTCTTAAAAAAATGTATGTTATTTGCACATCGAAGCCACAAAGTACTGAAGAATTCCTTATTATAAATGGAGCTATATTGAAAATCAATAGCGGTACATTTCAATACTTAACCTGTTTTTCTTTCTATGGGCACGTTTATCAAGGTCTCCATATCCACGCTGTTCTTGAGGTATTCTTCGGAGAAAATGCGAATGGCAGCAGGTTTATAAAACAACGTGAGCAAAACAGTACATGGAATAATGAAGATCACAGCGCATATATATCCGTGTGTGTACATTTATGTGCAACGTATTGCATGTTAACACACTCGTGATCGCGAACCAGGACAAACATACATAATACATAAGCACTTTGTTTTACGGGTTTAATATAAATACAGTACCTACACTCCACACAGAGGAAGTTGACTACGCAGCCGATTTAAGCGAAGTAGATCGTAGCAAAGGCAATTCGCATTTTCTAAATATTTCAAATAAACGAATATTTTCCTCAATGTTTTCTCAGAACGCACGACTCCTGCATGGATACAGATGTCATCAATAAACCGCCCAACTGACTGACGTCACAGCACTTAAAAAGGAAGGACGTACATGGTATGAATCAGGGGAAGCCCAGCTGCGAGCATTTGCACATCACGGGTGCATGTCATCACTTCCACGACGCGTACTTGAGGCTCAGTGAGTCAAGTGGGTTAATGAAGCGCATTGCCGTTACAAGGAAGAGGGTCGTTTCGTCTGCTTTAGCGCATCATCCGGACGATCTGCTGCCGGAATCAAAGGAACACGGTGAGGCTTCGGTGATTGGTCTTGTTGTGTTGAAAGCATCTGAAGAATGAATGCATTTTGTATTAGGTGGGCAGTTTCTTTTCATGCGCAGTTATGCGTAATATCTCTTCTGAAAGCTTTTGAAGAACCCTTGATGACAAACTCTACTGCTTTGGTAGTTTTCTCTCGTGCAAAGCCCGACGGAACAGGCGACTTAATGTTTTTACCTGTACAAAGCCTGAAGAGAAGATAAAATAAAAAGGAGTCGGGGTGAGGAGGGACACCCTGAATGAAGAATTAAGACATGATCAACAAAGACCTAGGATAGTTTCTGAAAACTGATGCACAAATACCTATCTAAAAAAAAAAAGAAAAGAAAAAATATATCAGAAACTCAGATCTGATAATCGGTCTAACAGAGACGTCGTCGTTCTTTCGATTCTTTCACATTTGAATGGGAAAGCAATGTTGGCTCGCTCCAAAGCATTAAGCAAATAATACGTCGCTGAAAGAAATGGCACTCATACTCCAATCGAAAGAGGGGGAAAAATGAATGAAATTGTAAAACTATACGTTGGAGAACGGAGGGTCCAGTAACACATAAAGTTTATGCTCAGAAGTGAAAGTAAACTTCACTGTAAAACGGAAATGTGAGATACAAATGCAAAATATGAGACGCATTTTTGTAGAAACAGGATAACTGACCTCATGGCGAGAAGAGACAAAACAACGTGTTTCCTTGAAGATGAAAAAGCAACAGTAATCTGATCAATATCGTAATAAAGCTTTACTTAGGATAATGCAAAGAAAACTATTTGAATGACTGCATAAAAACCACGCAAATATAAATGCATTGTTAATGTAACCGAAACGCATAAAATATAAAATGAAATAAGAGTGACAGATTATGAGCAAGACACCTTGTCAGTAAAAGCGCATTATCCAGTATGGGACTTATGATGTCGATTTCTGTCACGAAAATTGTGAGCATTAACTTCAAAACACAGATTTAAAATAGTCGCTACTTCTATTTAAGAGGATGGTCTGACAACACTTGTCAAGAATGAATGGCTTGAATCGTTTTTTCCTTTGCTATCTTATATAAGAGAACATAATCTAAAGAAGAGGGTTTAGAGACAACAGACCTCCGGCAGGGTTAAGCAATTAAACAGTTCCCCTCATCCCACAAAAATGATGTCCCTTATCTCAAAAGACATTTTCCTGTTTGCCAGGCACGTGGCTCCTCTTAGGCAATACTTTCTTAAAGGTCGATACACCTTTCTGTGCAGCCCTCGTAACCAACAAGCCACCAAACCGATACAAAACCGCAATTTCTCTGTCGGAGTTAATCGTGGCAAAGCGTCTCAGAATGTAAGTTACCTCAGGGGCTATAAATTCTTACAGATGTATTCTATCATTTGTATGCCGCGAACAAAAACAACAGAAACAATAACAGCAAAAGCAACATCGATAATAATGACAATAATAATAATGACAGCCATGTCAAATTAATTGAGTACAACTGTGTAGTAGACCAAAAAATATTAGTAAAAATCGCCGGGAATAATCCATTGCTTCAGATGGGGATATGATTTTTTTTTTAAAGAACCCTCACGAGAGAGAGAGAGAGAGAGAGAGAGAGAGAGAGAGAGAGAGAGAGAGAGAGAGAGAGAGAGAGAGAGAAGACTGATTGTTTACATCAGAGAGGAGAACTGGCTGTATGCGTGTGTGATAGGGAGAGAGAGAGAGAGAGAGAGAGAGAGAGAGAGAGAGAGAGAGAGAGAGAGAGAGAGAGAGAGAGAGAGTTAGTTACTGTTTACATCAGAGAATGCTTCAGATGAGAGAGAGAGAGAGAGAGAGAGAGAGAGAGAGAGAGAGAGAGAGAGAGAGAGAGATTGTTTACACCAAAATTAAAACAAGTTCTGCAGCAAACACACACGCGTGCAGAAAGAGAGAGAGAGAGAGAGAGAGAGAGAGAGAGAGAGAGAGAGAGAGAGAGAGAGAGAGAGACTCATATGACCACCAATTAGATATCAAGAACCCGCGTCTCCTACAGCCCAACCAAAATAAACGAGCGCACGCACGCACGTACACCCACACGCAAATAAAGAATGGTAATATATGGATATGACAATTAAGGCGAAATGACCTACAGATCCAATGTTTGAACTAATGGCGAGTAAACAGGGAGGCAATAAAAATGCCTGATGAACAGTGTGCAAAACACGGGACAGTAAATAAGGGAGACGGAAGAAAAATGGATTAATGTATATTGATAAAAGGGTGAAAGGGCAGATTTATCATTCGCGAGGAGCCGTTATAAAGTTTGTCGATTGTTATCATAATGAAGACTTACTGCCGCCGTTGTAAATGAGCCAGTCGTCCAGTTTGCTAATGCAGTTAATCACGCTCAATTGAACTGAATTGGCCAGTGCGCGTTGACTGTATTTGCCATATCAACCAGTGCAGCAATCTTAACTCCTGTACTGACTGATGGAGCAGTGATTAACAATATCAACTATGTTCATTCCTCAAAAGAAGTGGAAGATATTGGATCTACAAACTGCTGGGGAGGTCAACTCCCGATGAGTTAATTCTCTCAGGCAAGAAAAGAATGGACGTCAACTTAACTCATTCTCCGAATAAGCAAAATGCATCGAATTCAAATTTGGACTGTCTGGAATGCCAATTCAGTCAACCTCATTCACTGCTGGAAAAAGTGGGATGTAAAATTTATTGATCAGTGAGAGAGGTAAAAAATATGTCGGGGAACTTATTCAGTCCTGAAACAAAAGAAATATATAAAACAAATTCTGAGTAATTACTGGGAAGTCATTGTTTACTACACTAACTCTTCAAGGGAAAAATATCCAGTTCACATGAAATTTTGCAAGGTGCTACAAGAGCAAGCCCATCAATCAAGTTGATCAATGGACATAGACAATTCCTTGGCATTAGCACGATGTTACAACGAATGCTTCGAGGGAATGATATATAACTCTTTTAGTTAAATTATACAATTCATTTAATCAAATGGTGTATTTGCTGCAATTTTTGTCATCAGCAGTACAGATCAACAAAAATGCTACTCTTCAGTAGCTGAACGAGGGAAGAGGATGGGCTGATGATGCGTAACAGCACTAGAGGTCATTTCCCTGAGAGCATATTTTTACCGAACAGTTTTTCTTGAAAGCAAATCTGTTTCTATACACCATAAAATACATATGCACATAATACAATACACATCCACGAACTCTGCAACAATGTGCGCGCGCGTGTGTGTGGGTATATATACAGTATATATATATATATATATATATATATATATATATATATATATATATATATATATATATTTATAAATATATATATAATATATATATATATACACACACACACACATATATATATATACATATATATATATATATATATATATATATATATATATATATATATATATATATATATATATATATATATATATATATATATATATATATATATAAGTACAACAGCTGAGTCACCAACAGCAGGAGAACCAGTGCGAAGAAAATGGGGCGAAAATGTAAGTTTGAGACCGACTCAATTTAGGTGACCGGGGTTTCGTAGTTCTTGCCATCAGCTTCAATTAGTGATAGCATTGTTCGTTTCCGGTTGGGCAGACACCCCGTCCTCCCCTAAGGATTCTTTTATACCTATTTGCAGAAGCTCTCGAGGAACGAAAATATCCTTCCTTTAGAGGATCTCTCGGCCGGTGAAGGACTTCGATTTCGCTAGCGATTTCCATTCGCTTCTTTTTTTCTCATATTTTCTTTTTCGAAATTATCAGAAATTTAATGATTTTTTAGGTGGGTTTCATCTCTCCCCTTCATTCGGCTTCATCTCTCCATCTTATTTTTATTCTTCTTTGACATAATTTCCTTACTGTTACTCTTAGCAGATTTATTTCTATCATCTTCCGGAACGAAACAGGACGTCGAGAGTTTAGATAGTAAAATAGGAGATGGTGGGTTGGGAAGCTGGTCTGAAAATTGCATGAACCTGTGCTTGACAGTTACTGTTCACCCCTGCACATTCAGTGAGGGACTTACCATCACCATCTTTTACGAGGGCATTTTCAGCCCGGTTCCCTTTTTGTATTTCGGTCGCCAAACCTTCTCCTCTTTCTTTGGAAACTTATGTGAATCTGAATCATTAGAGTGAAATATATAAGAAGAGGTTGCTTACTGTGCTTTGGAATTCTCTTCTATCCTTCATTTTCCATGAGCCTTATTAACCCCTCCTTTTCTACAGATGGGTTGTTCGTTTCTTTTTCTAGATCCTATCAGGCCTAATGTAGAGAAGTGCACTTGAATCCCTAGTTAATCAGTGGTGTGCAAACTGTCGGTGCACTTTCATCGTAGCCTCACCGGTAATGAACTGACTTACATGCCAGGAAAAATTTCTTTTTCTTTTATAATGGCAATAAAAGACAACAAACATGTCAACGCACTGCGATTAATGGAATAATAATAATAAAAAAAACTATCGCGTCAACACTCGCGACAAGTAAAGGATCGACTGGCTAATTTCAGTGTTATCAAACATGGCTTACTTACTGACACCCCTTCAACTCCGTTAATTCAGCAATGGGGCTATTATTATTATTATTATTATTATTATTATTATTATTATTATTATTATTATTATTATTATTATTATTATTATTATTATTATCCAGAAGATGAAACCTATTCCTATGGAGCAAGCCCACAGGGGGCACTGACGTGGAATTCAAGCTTCCAAAGAA
>JANJGK010000015.1:31542356-31544856 GCA_039081455.1 Macrobrachium rosenbergii | reverse complement strand
GAGAATTTGAGATTAATAAACATACGCAAGCCAAGAGAATATGTGGTTAATACCCATACCCAATCTGAAAACATACAAGATTTGTTTACGTACCTAAACCAAAAGAACATGAGAGCAGTATCCATACCCATACCAATAATACTTGAGAGCAATTCCCCGTATACAAACCGAGAGATGAACATGAGAGTAATAACCCTCCATGCCCGAGCCGTGAGAACATGAAAGTAATACCCATACCCAAATCGAGAGAAGAGTCTTGCGAGACAGATGGCAAGAAGGCTGGTGTAAGCAAAGGAGTGAAAAGGGGGAGTGTGGGTGAGATGAGGGTGGGGGTATGGGATGAAGGAGGGAGACGCAAGTGGATGAGATAGACTTTGCAGGACACGGCAGATGGGAGCTCAGTGTTGCCCCGCGCGCGGTGTGGGCTAGTTGGTTCTGGTGAGTTGCATAGATGTGTTCCCTCCGACACTTCTTCACACGGACACACTTCGACGCTACCGGAGGCTGCTCGATCTCTTTCATTCTTGTCATCAACCACGCTGCTGGCTCTGCCGGGACGTTCATCTCAAGCCACTTTCGCTCTTGGCCCCACAAGGCTCTGGGATAAACGACGTCCTTTTTTAAAAACCCCCGGTTGGTTTTTTTCAGAACATTCAAAACACCCTTTTTCTTTTTACATGTACAATATTTTTTTTTCGCCTGACTCGCTTTCAGAATGGCAATCGTCCCTAACGCTGATGTGACTCGCAATGGAATCTTTCGAGTGGTTGAAGGAGGGGAAAAGCATAAGCGAACATTGCATGCAATTCTCTCATACCATGGAGTCAATTCAATTTGAAAGTGCAAAGCTGATCAGCTGGCTTTATTGTTCTTATTAAAAGAGACGAATCCTCTGAGAAGTACGGAAGATCTTTGGAAACGGAAAACGTTTTATTAGCAGTTAAGGGACTGAATGTGGCAGTGACTGCAAACCTGGTTTTTCTATGAAAGTATTTTCCGATTTAGGAGAAAATGTTTTCTTATAGGGAAAAGGGTGAACCATTATCATTAGAAAAAAGGAAATGCTGAAAGTAGTAACGGCTGTGAAAAGCAATTAGAATATTTTAGGAATTTACGATAAATATGAAAACAATTCACGACTCACTGGGAAATAATACAAGCAGAAACAAACCCAACAAGCAAACACAATCTGACACAAACAATGCACGAACGACCAATCTATAATTAAGGCAGCTCGATTGGACATGTAAAGTCACGTGACATGGGAATCTGTTTACGCAATAATTTGCAATAATGAACATCTCTCTCTCTCTCTCTCTCTCTCTCTCTCTCTCTCTCTCCTTTCAAACTCCAACTTGATAATGTCAGAGTGAAATTCTTTTTCTTTGACACCTGGTGTGCTGATGGCATCTGCTGTTCATCTGTTATTGAGAAAAAGCGGAGACGGGTGGTGCACGAATTTTCTTTAGGGCGAAAGCTCAGAACAGAAGTATAATGAATGCAATAATAACGAGAGCCGTAAAAGCACGAACGACCACTGTCGCAACAACGAAACCAAAAATAATAAAAGTCACTTCGTATTTAACAATATTAGCAAACTATTTATGCGGTATGTTGAAGTGTTAACATGCAGAAACCAAATACTACTAATTACTGCTAGTAACAGTAAAGATAATATTACAAATAATAATCATAGCAATAAGATATAAAGGCAAACAAAACCCGTTATCTTTATTCCACCCCTCAAGGAAAAATATGTGAAACAACCGAAGTAAATCGAGAGAACAAATGGCCAAAGGGAATGCAACAACGCTTCCGATATTGCCCTTTTTCTCTGCATTCGCGCTGTATTTCAGAGAACACCAAGGAATTGTTTAATTAAAACCCGATGCTCCAGAATTTACCAATTATGGCATCTGGCCATAATGACGATCATTAGAACACGCCGGGAAGTCTATATATACTATACATTCAAGGACTGCTGATAAAATTGAGAAGCGTTGGAGGAATACATTTATATATATATAGACAACTTCTGATAAAGTTCATGCAATTGGAATATATATATTTATACACACAGACAGATAGACAGACAGATAGAGATAAATAGGCAGATAGATAGATATCACTGAAAAAGAAGTATATATTTTACAGAATTCTAAAGGAAACAGAGAGTTGGCAATTGAAATTAAGCCAGAACACCTCAACAGACACTTGAGTTAATAACATAATGCCATGTGTAAATGCATCAAATGCAACTTAATACAAAAGGGGAAACAGTTTCATTCAAAATCTTAGTTTCAGTTGTCGTCAATTATTAACGTCGCCCGTCACAGTAACATATGCTAAAACATGTCAGCGTAAATTCAGAACAGTTTAATACACGAGCAAATACTGATGTCCAATAATGGAAATGCAAAAAGGGATTAACACGCTGTTATTAATGCAACGGAAAATTGCGTTTGGGGAGATTTGTAAGCGTTGTTTGTGCAGTCTTATG
>JANJGK010000015.1:31504856-31537356 GCA_039081455.1 Macrobrachium rosenbergii | reverse complement strand
AAGAATCAAAAACATCAGACTTCGGAAGAGAATTCAAAGGCTTAGCAAGAGAGTAATAAAACAGACACTAAACCGAATAAAACCTTACGATAAGCTGAGCTTTAATCCTTTCTGAAAAAATTCATTAATTTAATGCATTTTTTCCCCTAAGAATTCAATTACATTTTCTTTCTTCGATGAATATAATAGAAAACATATAAACTTTGGAAGAATCAGGTTTACAAAGAACTAAATATTATTATTTACTTTTTTCTTTTAGTTTATCATAGTGCGGAACATAATTTCTTTATGGTGAGGATACTGAGTAGGGCAGAGTGGCATCAATTGTAGAACACACGAGAGGGCACAGGATTCAACCTTGCGCTTTATTTCTGTACAAAGGTCCACCGGTCGGCACCATTATGCCCGTATCTGGCACTGTCCTGAAATAAAAAGGGACGAGGAAGAGGGTGGGGGCCTAAATGTTGACAAAAAATAAAAGCCTAAGAAATTACTGTATTTTTAACGTAGGTATTGCTCTAAAATCATCTGCCCTACTAGTTACCAAGGAGTTAGAATTTCGGCTCATTGCAGAAAACTAAATGAAATTAAATCTACGTTTAAATGTATGATATTACCAAGACCGAAAAAGAAAGATCTTCGAACCTAACTCCAGGCTTCAAGTTACTTTGAAAATATAGTTAGAGAGGAATCATAAGCATGAGGGTACCGCAAATATGACATATATCCCCATCAAGATACTTATCGATGGACATATCCATAATAACAGCACACAGTGAACAACGACGCCCTTTAGGTGAAATTAGGGAAAAGGTGGAGGTGTCATTACTGTAGTACCCATTAATATCTTTTTCCTGCTTAAAAGACTTGAAAATAAAAGTTATTGCCCGCAACATAACGCCATATGTCCCATCCTTTTCCTCATGTATTTATATTTCTCATCATGATGTACATTTTTTACTATGGAAATAAAATCAAGCAGTTGCACGTTTATTGTAGACATTACCGCGGTAAATAGTAATACACATTACACTTAGTACACTCACTGCACTGCAAGAAAATTTTATAGGTCGGCACCGCAACCAACAGAATAAACTAAACAAATGCCTGATTATAACATTATCACACACAAGAAAAATATCTAGCGTCGTGGATATTATTCACCCAAGAAAAAAAATCATTAATAATAGTTTCCGGAAGTAATCTTCATATTGCTGATGATGAAAAGGAATATATACGGTACACATGTACATACATACCTATATATACATTTATATAAATATATGTATATATATACAGTATATATGTGTGTGTATTATATCATTATATGTACATGTATATACATACATACATCATATATACGTATTTATATACATACATATATACATATTTATAGATATAGATATACTGTATATTATGTATATATATATATATATATATATATATATATATATATATATATATATATATATATATATATATATATATATATATATATATACCGACTTGCGATATCGCACGGCACAGCGCCTACAGCCACCCACAGTAAATCAACATTTACACATTCGTATGTGCAAGGTCGCAGAGTTCCAAACTTGTTCACATGCAGATCCGGAGTAATTCACGTTTGGGAACTTGAAAATCAAAATCTACTAACAATTTCGCTTCACAAATTTAATGATAAATCTAGAGAGACACTTGGTGCAGGTTGAACGAATCTTACTTTCCACCGAAAGCAACCGTTATATAGGACCTGCAATTTCTAGGTAGTCACCTTGCCTGAATTCAAAGGTTGCTAAGTGCTGGAGATCTTTCTTTACAAAGGAAAGTGTGTGGTTACATCAGAGGAACTGATTAGCGGACTAGACACCTAACGATTGGGGATTCCAAATACCTATAAAGCTTCGACGACAGGACACTTTCGCACGTGCATACGAACAAAAATGTGCTTGTCACATGAGATATATTAACAACAAATGCAGCAGCAATAATAATAATAATAATAATAATAATAATAATAATAATAATAATAATAATAATAATAATACATTTGTATTTTCCCTTCCCACTTTTCGGAAATATAAATTCATATTTATATACAACCTGGAAAGTCAAGGAGAACCATTAGTATCGAGGAAGAATATTATCTATTAAGACTAATACGATACATCACCGTTTATTGAACAAGCAGTGAGATCATGGTTATATTTTTTAGTTGCGTTAAATGGGATGTTAGCTTTTTTACTCCATATATATATGTGTGTGTGTTTGTGTATATATATATATATATATATATATATATATATATATATATATATATATATATATACATACGTATGTATAACAAATATAATACATATATATACATATGTATAACATATACTGTATATATATATAATATATATTATATATATATATATATATATATATATATATATATATATATATATATATATATATATATATATATATATATATATATATATATATATATATATATATATATATATATAACACAATTGTCATATAAACCGTGACTTTTTTATATTCTTAAACAATAAGCTACAAAGCCGTTTAATATCAAATTCACTCAACTTCGGGTTACCGTCAATGAAAAGTCGACGCTTCCCAACCATTTGGGAGTTCGAGTCCCTCTGGTGACGCACCGCTTATCAGTTATAAATTCCCCTTCGGTTTTATTCCGAGGTTGAGTGGATTTCATATCAAACGGCAATTGAGGATTAATGTTTGAGAATATATATATATATATATAATATATATATATATATATATATGGATATAAATATATATATATGTTTATAAATGTGTGTATATATATATGTATATATATAACATATATATATATGTGTGTGTATGTATATATATATATATATATATATATATATATATATATATATATATATATATATATATATATATATATACACACACACACGCACACTGCATTATTCCTCAAGTGAGAACCTCTTCCGTTGTCTTGAAAATAAGGTCACACGAATTCATGAGGCTTTCATTCCCAATAAAACGCTGCTCTTTAACGAAATAAGCGGTCACTTTCAAATTTCTTCCTGTAATCACTACAATAAGGATGAAGTCTTTGTGCAAAGCACTTTCACAACCTAACAGCCGCTTCACCAAACTATACAGAAATCTGAATACTGGCATCTTTGTATAAATACGTACTACCCTGCGGATGCAAATTAACTAAAATCACGCCTTTGCAAAATAACAGTAACAGTCCTATTTTCACTTTTTCGTAACAGGTTAAACAAGGAAACATGCGACCTTGAAATATAAAATACATATTTTTTTTTATTTGCTGTGGCCCGCTTGGACCCATGAAATCATATACGTGTTGTGACAGCATGGCTCCAAGCATTCAAAATACACGAAGGAATGTGTTTTGCGAGAATGGGTTGGAACTGGGAATAGCCCCTTGGTGGGGGAGGGGGGAGGGGTCAGTGGGTGCCAGGAGTGGAATGCTTTAGGTACATGGGAAAGGGGCCTCTCAAGAGGGTGGGGTAAGGGGGAAACGGGAGAGGGGTGGGAGGGAAGTTGTGATGCCAAGCAGGGAACATATGAGACGCTGGTGTAAACATTAATTGGGGCTCTTCCCTCTACGGAGTGGACAATGGTGGGTGTTAAAGTCGCACTCTCTCTCTCTCTCTCTCTCTCTCTCTCTCTCTCTCTCTCTCTCTCTCTCTCTCTCTCTCTCTCTCTCTCTCTCTCTCGTTTGCTGTCGATAATCATTTCACAAACTTAGCTGTGCAGCTTCAAGGAAATCAAAGAGATTATTTGGAATGTTGACCTCCAAACAAACCACAAGCGACTGTCTAAAGCCGTACATAAACCTGACTATTTCAAGCAATCTCCTCTTACTGAACTATATCAGTCATGTTAAAAAAATTGAACGATCTCCTTTCTATCCATAATTTGTATAATATTCTTCGAAAAATGTAAGCGATATCTACCATATTAACCAGTAACCCCTCTCCTTCAAATTAATGGAGCAATGTCCTACAAATGATTTGACACGTCCCTCAAGTAGTATAATGACCTTTCACCTCCCAATAACTTGATACATATTTTAGTAATTTGTGCGATCAGCTTCAAACATTTTGAATACCCCACCATCAACTGGCGTACATAAACATTTTACAAAACTTCGCATAACCGCCCAACTTGAAAAAGCCGAGCAAATTCCCTTGAATTCATTCCAGCACGTTCCAATAATCGAAGCAGTCACCACTATTTTACTTGCGCAAACGCATTCACAATAATCTGACCGATCATCTCTCCATAATTTGAATGATGTTCAAATATTTTATACAAGTTCCCTCTCATGATTCTAAGCTAAAAGACCTCGTAAGCGACCCCGTTAGATACTCACCAGCGATTTCCCCAATTAATTTAAGGTATATCTTATTTCGAAACTTCAGTTACACATCATGTGCAGAGACGAAAGTACGACAGTACTGAGGTATTGTAAAAATAAAATAACACTAAAACCAAAGGTAGTCAAATTTACAACTGATAAAGATAACGACCATTTAAGTACAAAATACTTAAGAATAAGTTACAAGGCATTAAACTGCTTCACTGCACTTGGAGAGAACGAGTTATTATAACATCAGTCCTTAAAACCTTGTTCTATTTAAAGTGACCTCCTACAATTTAGAGTTTGAACACATTTGACGAAATACCTACAGTACTTAGAACCAGACCCTTTGATAGCATGATCATATTCGATTCTATCATTTGAAATGGGTGTCTGACAGATTCCAATTTATTACATCGTGTTTTTGTTCATTTACGTATGGTTTTTCCATGCGAAAGGACCTTTCATAGCTCTCCGAAAAGCTGGGCTGCTTTATAGGCGTTCTCGTAACAAGACAATTCATTGTCATATCAATATTCCTCTTTTTGATGATTTTGCAAACTGAACAGACCCTCTGCAGTAAGCACATTCACGCATTCGATCGTTTTGAAATCACAACACCTTTTGCTGTAATAGACTTCTGGTTTTGAAACCCCGACAAACCCTTTTTCAAGCGATGATATCTCTTTGGAAAGCAAGAAAAGGCTTTTTATTGCATGAAAAATTATTTTAGAGGTTTATTTAAACCACATCAGGCATGCTGTTTAAGAGACCTTCTATTGTAAAGAGTTCCTGTTCAGGTCAGGTAGTTTTAAAATGAATACAGACTTGGTCACAAAATAATTCGTCGTAGTGGTCGCTGTGAGGAAGGGTGGGAGTTGGGGTGGGGCGGAGAGGGGGGAGGGATTCTGAAATCAAGTCGCACGCTCTGGAATCCATGCTATATCGTCCCTTATAAATGTATAATGAACCATATGAGTTCCCAAAGGTTACCGAGATCAACTTCTTTTATGAATCATTCGGGTGCGGCAAAAGCTACATGAAACACATCTGGGGCACATTAAAGGTCACGAAGTGTACACAAGAAAGCACGTGCTTAGTTCTTTACATACTGACCGGTTGATTTACGTCATATACTACTGTCACACTATTCTCTGTGTACTTTCAAGAAAAAAAAAATGACTAAAACTTTATGTTAAAATCAGCCCCAAAGGCACGGTCGCCTGGGAAAACTGTAAACTTATTTGGAAAAGAGGAAAGAATTAAATATACGTATAACTGCTTAAAAATTTACAAATCGTATTTTTTTAAACATATTTACGGACATCTGCACAAAAAGGGTTAATTTGTAAATCTCATCTTTGTTTGTTTTTCCTCGTAAGAATTTTATCTGTGTCAACAACAGGAACAGCAATAACCATAGTACTAACACCAGGAAACACCATGGCAAATGAATGATATTAACGCACACATATATATAAATATGTGTGTGTATGTGTATGTGTATGTGTGCGTGCGCGTGTATTGTATTTCAAAGACGTGGTTCCAATTGTTAGATTTAATAAAAATAAAACTGAAGCGCGTGGAGTATGAACGTGACATACCTTATTTCAATCACAAAAATCCTCTTAAAACAAACCCTCCATGAGAGTGGTCGTTTAATAAAACTAGTGATCATCATTAGACTATCAGCAATAAAAAGATGTCTGAAAGAGCGACCCTTGGAGACAAGATTTACAATGAAAGGTGACAGAAAATAAAAAAATGATAATAATTGTACATCGATACAAGAAGTCAACAAATTACAAAAAATGACCTTTGCTTTCAAATGAATAAAAAAAATTGCATTTGAGTAGTACCATGACAATATTAATAATAATAATGATGACTGAAAACAGAAAATGAGCATATTAGGACGACGACAGTCACCCGACGAATAACAATTGTACGCAAAGCATGCATGAATAATTTTAATTTTCTTTTTTTCACGAATGTCGAAAAACAGGAGACGGCATTGTCATTTGCATTCCTCCAGAGATTTCATTCAGCCATGCAGGGAGACTCGATCAACTTTTACACAACACTAGATTAAACCATATCATTCTAATTACCTCTTGCCCCAACAATGATTTCGTTTCCTTCCGCCCTAAAGAAAATTTTTGTCGTTCGCACTGGTTATTATTTTGAATAGAATGTTGGTGTCTTCAGCCTTACATATTTTTAAAAAATATTTTCCTTTGTATAATGCTGCTCATTTCATCACTCGTTGTTCTGTTTCATCGGGTTTTTGCAGATTGAAAATGACAATTTTTCATTTCCTTGGAGCAACAATATGTCGAGACTTAGAGTAAGAATTTAATTTTAGAAGGTTATTCCGCACGGCGAAGAAAAATTTGTACAATGCTGCTCCATATTCTGTAATTAGCAAGGACAATGAGCCGTGCACTAAAAGTTTATCACTGTATGTATGTATGTATATATGTTATACATGTATGTGTATATATATCTATATCTATATATATATATTTATATATATACACACACATGCACCTTCACTCACATAATTTCTCTCTCTCTCTCTCTCTCTCCCTCTCTCTCTTTACGTGCATATATATATATATATATATATATATATATATATATATATATATATATATATATATATATATATATATATATATATATATATATATACACAAACGATTACAATATATACTTTATTGTATATGTTAAATTTATATATATATATATATATATATATATATATATATATATATATATATATATAATGCCACTTCCCCTAACAAGGGGAGGCTCCTGAGGAAAAACAATCACTGTTACATCCGTACGTTAACTGCTGAATCCTGTGCAAAAAAACTCCCACAACATTAGCCACTAGATACACCTGCACAGGTTCGCCAGCGCAGTGTCGAACACACTGCATTATTCAGTACCATCTCGCGCGAGATCTTCTGTTTCAATGATATAAAGGCCCTTATTTTCCATTCCTTAAACATCGTTTTTTCCTGCTCTTTCCACGTTCTTCTCCCTCAGAATCATACACCCTCTTGTCACCAACCGTCATCCTGCATTCATTTGATCATTCCACTTCATAACCCTGATCCATCCTTGCATCTATGCTGTTTTATTGTGTACCTGCACGTTTCTAAACCCATCAGTTCTAATGCTATACATACTATCATATCAAGTTCAGCATTTTTTCTTTTGCTGCATTCATCCTCCACGCTTCGTTTCCATGACAGAGACTTGGCTCAGGAACCCTTACAGACATTTCTACCTTGGCTTCTACAAGCGCCCCAATTCCCTTCCTAATCTTTTGCATATACACTTGCTTCCCCTGTTTCTCATCCTACCGTCACCTGCTAAGTTTGCTCTTAAATACCTAAGATCAAACGTTTTCATTCTTCCACCATCCATATTAACATTCACTGCACCATCTTCAATAAGTTTCTACAGTTTCTCCTTACTGTTACCGATCAATACTGTATCATCTACTAATACAAATTAAACCACACTCAGCTAACGACCTATTTTCTTATATATAAACAGTCCTTTCCTTTATTTGTCGCATATCATATAAACAGTCCTTTCTTTTATTTGTCGCATATCTTACACCCTAATATAAAACCCTCTTTTACACAAAACCAGTCGCTCCATATCTACACTTTCTTACGGTACGTACTGTACACTGCTTTTATCATAAAAAATTTCTTTCGTTCTCAAGTTTATTTTCCATACCTTATATCCTCAACACCCTCCACATTAGCTCTCTGCTGATTCTATTGGAAGCTTTTACTAAGCTCATGTATGCCAAACACAGGTATTTCCATCTATTTCTAGACTTTTTCCATCACTGTTTCATAACAAAACTTGATCTACACACCCTCTTCCTCGTTTAAATCTACACTGATCTGTCCTTAGCAGTCCCTTTGTCTTCTAGCTTACATTCTCAGTCAGAATTCTACAAAACACATAATATAGCTAAGTATACCAAAGTATACTTAGGCAACAGTATGCCCATACTATTATAGGCCTCTCTGTCACCCTTACCTACATAAAATTAAATAAATATACTTACCTTCTATTCTTTAAGGATCTTTGCCTCATCAAGACATACCTTATAAAACCTGGTCAGACACTTACAGGTGTTCAAGTGTAAAAATTACACTTGAATACCTGTACCTCCACACCTAGTTTGTAATCCCATCAACCCCTGGTGACTTTCCATTCTTCAGCCTCTTAAATATCCTCCTTACATCCCCAAAAATCACTTACACGAGTAATTACAACACACACAAACCTTCCCCATACGTATATTCTTCAACATTCAGCAAATCTTCAGATTAGGCTACTCACTATCGACCAAGTACCGCAGTCACCTCAGATAACGTATTTCTGTTTGCATCTTGTGCTATGTGAACCCATTTGCGATGTTAACCTTTCTCTCTGCATTTATTTCTCTGCGTAACTTTTCATTCTCTCGAAGGATTTTGCTGTTCTTATTACTTGCCACCTGTTTCTCTTGCAATTTCCTCTTGACTACATTCCCCATTCATCTGTACGTGATTTTCTCTTCTGTAATAAATATGTACATCAAATAATGTCCCTGTTTCCTTACAAAAAAATTTACTTCTTCATCCTACCACATACTGGTTTTACTTCCTCTACTGCTTACAAACAGAACTCTTGCAAGGAATTTTATGGGCTCCTCATCTATCCTTTCCATGGCCACGTATGTAACCCTAGCCCACAGTTCATCCAATTTCATCCTTATATACTCTTCTCACTTCTTTTCAAACTTACTTCTATGAATTACATTTACAGCCACTTTATCACCTCTCTTCTTCAATAATAAGTTTCGCTTCAATCAAATAATGATGAATTATACCTCCAGTACTTCTGTTTTCACCACTACATTCATCATATTGCTTTTCCATCTTTTCTCTTCCTCTGAATATATATATATATATATATATATATATATATATATATATATATATATATATATATATATATATACATATATATATATATATATATATATATATATATATATATATATATATATATATATATATATATATATATATATATATATATATATATATATGTGTGTGTGTGTGTGTGTGTGTGTGTGTTTTTGTGTGTGTACAGTACATTATATATATATTTATAAATATATACATATATATATGTGTGCATTTATAATGACCTCTTGACTTCTCAATCTGCTCACATTTTTTGTATACAACTACCGGTACAAGATTTGGCTCAAAGTGAGATATAAGCCAAGGTAGAGCTTCATATATTTCCCACTTGGATATAAGGCTCGTAGAGAAGCATATTAAAAAATTATAGGAAGTCACATAATTAAGAGGGCTACTTGTTGCTAATAAAAATCGGATGAAAGTGACCAGAAATATATATATATATATATATATATATATATATATATATATATATATATATATATATATATATATATATGTACATACACACACACACACACACACACACACATATATATATATATATATATATATATATATATATATATATATATATATATATATATATATATATATGGGGCTGAAATATTTAGTTCAGCCTTTGAAATGTCCATTATGCCATGATAATCTAAGCAATGAGCTAAATACCCGATAGTATGCCGACTGTGGTGGATAGCAATTACTCCTAAAGAAGGGCAGAAAACTGGATTAAAACAGCTTTTGCTAACATCCAATATAAATATGTACGGTTGTTTGTTTGGTCATTTGTATGTACACGAACACAGGTGCGCGCGCAAATCGACGTAGATACAAACAAAAAATAAATGTGATTACAGTTGTCAATCTAACGGAGCGGAAGCTAATACGCGTCAAGTAATTTAATCCCATTCAAGTAAAGGTAATGGATTCAGTGATATGCAATTCAAGCCGTGGGGGTTTATTACGAGCATCCCTCTTCGTGGAATTTTTCCTTAGGGTGCTCTGTTTGTAACGAAATAGCTCTCTTTTTGTATATACGTACAATGGCAACTTTAACTGCAATAACATTGTGCTAGGGAAGAGTACGATCCCATACAAATGAGAATGAAGGATATTATTATGAGAACACTTTGAACTCCTCGTTTACAAATATGACTTACACTATTACATTAATATGGAAATCCTGTTTCCTAAATCTCTCTCTCTCTCTCTCTACACAAACACAAACACACATATATAATATATATATATATATATATATATATATATATATATATATATATATATATATATATATATATATATATATATATATAATATATACTGTATATATTGGACATTGTTGTCTGTATCTTATACACATATGTGTATTTTTATAAATGTGTGTATAAAATAGTCTGTTGTTACAATAATATTGATAAATAAACTAACGTACCTCCCGGACATAGAAGGTTGAGTTGATCACCAACTCTCTTACGTCGACTAACCTGTCTCTTAACCAGAAGGAGACTGACTCATTAACTTGGAACTGTCTGATAATAACATTGTCCTTTGTCGAATTAGATCCGAAGCGGAAGTTCAAATGAATTCAGAACTTCATTAAATTTCGGCGTTAGAAACAAAGTCTAAATGTTACCATAAATTTCTTTTATTACCGTAAATCGCCGAAGAACGAACGCTTTTATTGGAAGCTAATCGAAACGCCGACTGGATTCGCACGCGAATAAACGCCTCAATCTTTCATTACCTTAATTAAAGGAATGCTACAGCTACCTGGCCATTTGTAGCGTTAAGAAACACGCCGTCGACTGTTTAAACACGCACAGCTGGCAAAGCGAGCTCCTGACTTAAATATACACAATTACTCAAGCAGAAATGCGACATTTACTAAATCCTGTTTGTAGTTGTTAAATTGCCAAATTTTATTATATATCGATAATCGCTAAACCAAGTTGTTGATAAGAAAAGGTTGCACTTATAAAATCATTTCAGTATTTACTGAGTAAAAAAGTCACTTACGCATAATTAAAATAATGTGAAATCATTATAAAATAAAAGGTTCGCTTTTAATGGACGAAAATTCTGGAATATTAGCAAAAGTTTAATCCTAGTTCTTTCCAAAAATGATGACAAATCCTGAATGCTGTCATTACAGCCTTATGTAATATGTTATAAGGTAAATAATAGGTTAGCCAGACAGTAAAGGTCTCTCGTGCATTTACGATACCACAACCGGAATTCTGACAAAGGAAAAGGTCTGTGATGCATAATGTAACAGAGAATACCGATAAAAATACCAAGAAGTGTTATCTAAATCTGAGTAATTGAATTCTTCGGTCAACATCGAGGAATTTACTCATCAGCAATTTATATGGCTATCATGACAGACTCATTCCTTTGGCGTTAGGCTCAGATGCCCTGTTTCCCTTTTTCCTTCGGATACACCAGATCATTAACTTGCTTGTTCCAACGGCCTTTTCACGATACCAGACACAAAGCTGAACATTCATACAGTTATAAGTCAACGATCGTGTTCAAGGTTAGCAACCTTTTCTTCTAAATAATAATTCATAAAATGATCGAGTGGGAAAATGAAAATGGAATCCAAGACCTCAGTTCCATAGAAAATTTTTATGTTTCTTTTGAGGACAGACAGGTTCCCGCTTCCATACAAAAGCACTGAAAAACAATAAATATTTTTCTCTCATAACTTCCTTTTCTGTCGCAGCCTTCGTAATCTCGAGGAAGATAATGATTTTTGGATAAAAGGAAGATGTAATTATAAAATCAGCTACTATTACAGATCCTTTGTGATCGTCAGGCAAGTTACTCTTCTTGCATATTAAAAACTGAAATAAAATACCTTTGCCGGTATTGCTAACGTTAGGACGGTCTACAATGTCATATTTCCTGTGCCAACTAATCGCTAACATTACTTACAGAGACAAAACATAAAGAAAAAGAATATAATGCAATGTTCACTTAATCTTTACACATGGGCAGTATTTACGATTTTTTTCCGACTCAAAGTTATTCAACGATATTTGCAAAGTTGATACCCTGTGGTTTTTGTGTCTAAAATGTTCCTCAATACCTGAAATAATAAAAAAAGAAACCTGGCATTAACATTCCATCTTATAAAGAGCCAGTAAACATCCTAAAGCTAATTTTTGCGTCGTTCATATAATTATAGAAACGTGTACAGATTAAATTCTAACTGTCAAACTTTTGCATCTAGTTTTCAACTGAGTTCTCACGAATGGATATATTTACAATAAATACTAAAGAATGTCTAAAACCCATGTTTGTGTATTGTTTTGGATTGCAAACCAGTATAAGCAAGCCAACGTTTTAATGACCTTTGGCAGAGCGCCTCTTCTCCCTGTTAAGTTGATACTGGATTCTGCGAACGACATAATGAGAGAAATGCTCTTCTTTTTCTCAAAGACGAGAATGGGAAAGGAGAGCAGGGTGAAGCGAGAGCGATCGGAGACCACAAACCTCCGCCAAGAGTGGCCAATACACCCAACAAAAGGCCCATCCCTTCCGAAACTTACATTCCTCTTTGTCCCATAATCTAATCACCTGTTGCCAGATGCAAGGTCCAATTGTGGTTAAATTTTAGTAAAACTGCATATAAACTTTTGCAAAATCCTATTAAAAAGTTAGCATAGCCAAAGGCGTAACCTTGGCGGAGGTAATAGGCAAGGAAAGAGGGGTATGACACGTACGGAAGTGATAGATCGATCTCTTTAAAAAAAATTAGATAACACGGCTTTCCATAAATGATGAATAAATAAATAGGAGAATTACTGCTCAACAGGTAAAATTCTGAATTTTTTTTTTATATAAAACACTTGTTTCTATTTGCCTTCCGTAGTTTTTACTATGACATTCTTCTATTTTGTTGGGACTGTAACCTCTCTATTATGTTTTCCCCATCGAGAAATTACAAAGGAACTTAATATCAACTTATTATAAAGGCGAAATACACAGATCCCGACAAAATAACACCGACAGAGTATTTTCAGAATCTGGGGTTTATCATCGCCAACAGCAATAGCTGCTAATGGAGGATAGTGCCCTTAACACAAAGTTTGAATACGATAGTAGCTATCGTATTCAAGCAGTACGAAACTGACTTGACCTTCCCTCGCGCAACTCTGACCTACTGTATTGTTCTCACTTGATAGAGTGAGGGGCTGCCTTGCCAACAGCACCATCCACAGTAATATTCTGAACCCTAAAAATCTCAATTATTTACGGAAAGGAGGTTGCAAGTGAGGCTGAAAAATGAGGTTGAAGATTCATCACAAAAGCAGAGCTTAAATCGATGTTGAAAGCTGTTTACTGAAAAGAGGGTAGAAGATCAGGGTGAAATGTAACTTTGTTTAGCTGACTGCTCAAGCAGAGTTTAAAGGGTACAGAGGTTCTTCAACAGTAGGTTTAGGGATGGATGTTTTAGCCTTTCGCTTCTATAGAGCGTTGAATGTGTCTCTATCAACGCATGAAATGACAGAGATTATACTTGCAGTAAATACAAATATGCAACCTCATGGCAGAGAGAAGAGGTACCAGAAGTGAATGAATAGTTCAACTGCAATATGAAGCACTGCATTATATTCAATACTACTTAAGAGGAAAACTCCAACATACTTACTGGCAGAGTAAATAAAAGAAACCATGACGCTCCAAAATATATTTTTAATAGACCGGTCGGGCGAAAAACTCGGACAAAGGAGGGTGCTTACTAAAACTTACAACAGACCTTACTGGTCTGGTGTGAATGGCAATGGGTTACAATAAGGCCCAAGAGCCGCTAAAGTGATTGAATATTCAAGTAGGTGAATTCAAGCTTATACGTCGATAACTGTCAAAGCAAGATGACATTCAGCAGACCATGACTTTTGTGTTATCAAGATGAAACCAGTTATAAAGACGAGTTCTGTCACTGAATATTTCTTATATAATTATGAGCTCTGCCTTTACTTTTAAAATACGGAAATACTCTGATATCATTCCAAACGCAACAATCAATAACTGCACAAATAAATTTCTATTTTCAAACGGAAAATTGTTTTACCTGTCGGGTCTCTACAACAGTTATTGCATATTTCATGTGACGCTGAATCTACAATGTCCGGCGAGTCTTATCAGTTGAACTTATTTACGAAATTTCCCTTTTCGTGTGGTTCATATATATATATATATATATATATATATATATATATATATATATATATATATACAAATAATGTATTCATGTATATGTATATGTAAATGTATATATATATATATATATATATATATATATATATATATATATATATATATATATATATGTACATGGATATATATCATGTGTGTGTATATATATATATATATATATATATATATATATATATATATATATAAATATATATATATATATATATATATATATATATATATATATATATATATATATATATATATATATATATATATATATATATTTATGAGCAGTACACCTTTTCCACTTCTGAGGGGGTGGCTCCAAAGTGCGCTAAGTTCCAGATCTTAGCAATCCTTTCAAGGACAGGTCCGAATTCACTACTTAGGCCAACAGTAGTAAAGCGGAGTTTTTTCGGAAAAAAGGGCGAATAGTTTCCCCTGTGTGGGTCTTTCTGTTTAGGCGAGGTTGAAACCACTGAGCCTGACACACACACACACATATATATATACACACACACACACACACACACACACACACACACACACATATATATATATATATATATATATATATATATATATATATATATATATATATATATACACTAGTGTGTGCGTGTACATACGTCTATATATGTGTGATCTGGACTTATAAAATAATATAAGATGTCAAGATACTTTTCACAAAGCTTAATTATCCCGAAAATTTGATTTAGGTTCTTTGGTAAAGTTGAATGTTCCTGTCTGTGTTGCCACTATATATTTATAAGCAGCACTGTCATATACAAAGGAAGAGGTCCAGGTCCGACTCCCGAGCGAGTATGGGCGGATAGACATGCTTTATTTAAAATCATTAGTGACTATGCTGGCCTAAGGAGTGTATAAGCTACACATTAGTTGGAAAACTGTATTGATCGCAACCAAAGACAATGCGATAAAAGGCATTCCCTTCTGAGGCTACCCCATCTACGGTTTAAATGTATGTATACATTATGTACACATATATATAAATATATACATATGTATGTATATATATGTATATATACATATGTATGTATGTATGTATGTATGTACAGTATATATATATATATATATATATATATATATATATATATATATATATATATATATATATATATATATATATATGAATCTTTATCACATAACCGTAACATTTTTTATACTTACAAATGTTAAGCAACGAATGTCATAATATCTCTTGACAACCCAGTGGTAAGAGAACTCGTTACTGGCGTAAGAAGTTGTTGCTTTCCTTGGATCGAATCAACCAGGTAACGAACCACTTATCAATCATAACTCCCTGCGGTATTATTTCCGTGGTAAAGCGAATTGGATATCAAACAACATTTGCAGCTTAATGTTCGTGAATATGCATACACACACGCACATTATATATATATATATATATATATATATATATATATATATATATATATATATATATATATATATATATATATATATATATATATATATATGTACGAGTCTCTTTCGGTGAAATATGCACCTAGCGGTTAGTCGCCCGTGGTGGATCATAGCCATAGCAGAAAATGGCATAGGGCTGGCAACGCCATCCCAAAATGTCTACTGATATCCAATAGGGTAACGTGTGGATCCAACCCCTTCCAAAAAGAATGGTGTGCAGACGAATATATATATATATATATATATATATATATATATATATATATATATATATATATATATATATATATATAGTCTCGGTAATTGGGCGGCTACTTGGAAATCTTAGCTTAATGATAAATAATATTGCCAAGACCAGGAAGAACATTCTTTATTACAAGCTTTCGAGGTATAAAACCTCATCATCAGGCTGAAAAAACCGACAAGGATGAGAATCAATAAAATTACAATAAAATGAATTGTCATAATAAATCTTCAGCAAAAATACTAACGAAATATAAAATGAACAAGTAAATACAAACTAAAAGGGTGAGACGTAAAATAACGAAAAATTAAAAACACAAACATAAAAATATGAAAATAAAACTATAGTGAAATGTAAACAAACTACCACTCACAAAGTAAAATATTTAACGACCTAACTGAGTACCTACTATGAAATTACACGATAGCTAGTTGAATACCAGACGAGTTGTTGTTCAATTCCGGCTTCATCTTTTTAATAGTCAGCGACTCTGAAATTAAAAGGTCCAGTCTATTTGAACAAAAAGACAGTACCCGAAAATCCAGGTCAGTGAAAGGATGGTCCTGTGCTAAACTGTGTTCTCTAATGGCAGAAAAGGGTGGTTTGGAAAGGGGAAACCTAGTTCTAATAGAAAGACCTCTGTGTTCCAAAATTCTGTGTCTGAGCCAGCGGGAACTAGATCCCACGTATCACAGACCACACTGCGAACAAGTGAACAAGTAAACGACACAGGAATTAAGGTCCACAGGCAGAGTAGGCTTCTCTCTCAAAAGTGATCCTTTTACAATAAGATCACTTTTGAGAGAGAAGCCTACTCTGCCTGTGGACCTTAATTCCTGTGTCGTTTACTTGTTCACTTGTTCGCAGTGTGGTCTGCGATACGTGGGATCTAGTTCCCGCTGGCTCAGACACAGAATTTTGGAACACAGAGGTCTTTCTATTAGAACTAGGTTTCCCCTTTCCAAACCACCCTTTTCTGCCATTAGAGAACACAGTTTAGCACAGGACCATCCTTTCACTGACCTGGATTTTCGGGTACTGTCTTTTTGTTCAAATAGACTGGACCTTTTAATTTCAGAGTCGCTGACTATTAAAAAGATGAAGCCGGAATTGAACAACAACTCGTCTGGTATTCAACTAGCTATCGTGTAATTTCATAGTAGGTACTCAGTTAGGTCGTTAAATATTTTACTTTGTGAGTGGTAGTTTGTTTACATTTCACTATAGTTTTATTTTCATATTTTTATGTTTGTGTTTTTAATTTTTCGTTATTTTACGTCTCACCCTTTTAGTTTGTATTTACTTGTTCATTTTATATTTCGTTAGTATTTTTGCTGAAGATTTATTATGACAATTCATTTTATTGTAATTTTATTGATTCTCATCCTTGTCGGTTTTTTCAGCCTGATGATGAGGTTTTATACCTCGAAAGCTTGTAATAAAGAATGTTCTTCCTGGTCTTGGCAATATTATTTATCATTAAGCTATATATATATATATATATATATATATATATATATATATATATATATATATATATATATATATATTCGTATACCCATGGTTTTGGGGACTGGCCTTTGCTGTACGTTGTTTAAGGACTTGATTAGGGTATTTGGGTAGGTCATCTCAAAAGGGTCACGCAACGTCTTAATACAATCCAGGTGCGGGGTTTTGATTTTATTGCTGGGCGTCACCCTAGTCATGTTTTGAGGAGGCCGTTGGAAAATGATATTGACTTTATAGATAGCTTTCTCAGTTATATGATCAGGGTACTTTAAGGATGACAACTGCTTACGGATTAGTTCCAGTTCTTTTGTGGGATTTCCCGGGAGCAAATCAGCAAGGCTTTTAGGAGTAACAAAATAACTAAAAAAGTGAATATATTAAACTGAAACCGTTGGTTTTCCGTACATGGTAAATTTGTATTTTATTGTGTCTCTAATTATCAAAACATCAAGAAAAGGAATTTTATTGTGTGTTTCCCATTCGACTTTGAATTTGAGGCTGGGAACTAGCGCATTTAATTTTGGAACAAAATCGTTGAAATTGCCCCATCTATTATCCCAAACTGTTAGGATATCCACATATCTCACTCTCTCAAAAGAGTAATGCAACACAAACCCTCAGTCAGATAAGGCCAACAGAGCTCAGCTATTTTTAACTACATGAAGAATCAGAATCATCGAATAAATCGGAATATGTCACGTATAATTCATTGCGGCAATTGTCAGTTCAAAGCCAGATGGTAGAATCAGCACTGATTAAACAAAGAAATACGATGAACTTCTTAAAAGTAGCCTGGGATTCAGATCTGATTGATAAAATCTTCCTCCAACCAGCGGTACACATAATTAAGAGCAAGCTTTCAACCGGAGAGATGTAGCGGCCGATTTCTGGAACATTCCTTCAGCTGTATAAATATTACCGTTCCCAACCTCTTAATTCATTACCTATCAATTGAGGGAAACCGTTGTTTCCAGTATATAACGATCTAAAAATCTGCCCTCCTTGGTGTTTTTATGGACAACTTTTATTCTGTTTTAACAGCAAATATTTGAGTTATATATATACATATATTTATATATATATATATATATATATATATATATATATATATATATATATATATATATATATATACAGTATATATACATGTGTGTGTATATATATATATATATATATATATATATATATATATATATATATATATATATATATATATATATATAAAGAAGTGCAAAAGAATCGAGAAAGAAAAAAGTGAAACCTAAAAAATAAATTATAAAGCTGAATGAACAGAAGGAAAATATTTGCTAATTTCTTAATGCCATGAATATGATAAACAAGTAACGGGAAATCAAAACGAATTCAGGAGTTGCCGTACACAGTGACCGCATTTCTGTGTGCAGATGAGCTGCAGGACACAAAGTACGCAAGCGCGTACCTCCCGGTCATTTAAACTATCTGATAGAAATCAATGATGATATTCGCATCATATATTACCACCAGGGTGATTAGCATATTTATTCGCGTATCTATTCCACTAATATACTGTATGTTGCGTTCCGATGCCTTGGTTCAAAATCGTCGGCTTTGCAGCTGCGATTTGATATTGGATATCAGTCTTGGGAACGGTTGAGGAATTAACACTTCATCGTGATTGACTTAGTGATATTTCCGCAAATGTCACTAGTAATAACTTTTAAGATCATGGGGAATTAGTCACCTGCGCCTGTGCCTTTTCATTGCTTCTCGATTTTGTGTTTAATTTGTTCTTGGTAACGTGGCGTCTTTATCGTTAGCAGGGAGATTACAAATACCCGAATTATATTTCAAAATACAGTTAATTTTCAACAGTGGTAAATTCCTCAATTCAATTATATGTTAGCGATAAAGGAAACATATATCTTTTTCATAGATTACCTAATAAATTGAACTCACAATATTTTCGCATTTCGTAATGATTGCTTTCATGACAACAACGAATACCTATATTTGTTTGATTATATAAATCTGAATTAATATTTTCTTCTAATAAATTGTTCTACGATAATCGACTTTTATAACAGATAGATAGAAACTCAACAAATAATCTAATTATTATTACTGCATTAATATCATCATAAGCTTATTTCAAATCCCTTATGAGAAGACGCAGAAAGTTAGTGTGGTATAAAAGCATAATTTCATTTTCATAATGGATTTTTTTCAATAATTCCCTCATTATGGTTAAAGGTAAAGATTACAATACGATTTTTACTGTAATTCTAGTTCCCCTTGTGTTTTGTGGTTTTTATCCAAGATGTTCCGTTTATAAATCACTACTCTCGATTCTAATATTACTTACATACATGTATGTATATAAATTGCGTGTATATATACATATGCATATAATGTATATATGTATATAAAATATATATATATATATATATATATATATATATATATATATATATATATATATATATATATATATATATATAAGCTATTATATATTCAAATATTAAGCCTTAGATACCCTTAAATTCGAATTCACGTTATTTTAGAAATGACTTAATTTTTTATTAATTAATCAATTATTGACGAAAGTGTTTACAGTAATGTACAAATATATAGGCTATAATATATAAATGTTACAATCATCTATAGGTGGGTAAAGTTTAAATACCTATCACATTCGTCCAGTATTATACAGATATATTTGTGCAAATACACTGTTAAAGGAAAATAAAACATTCAGGAGAAATCCTTTATGATTAATACAGATCTGACGGCGATTTATTCATCTGGTCACCAAGTGAGGCGGCCTAATGGATAAGCACCCGTCATCTCTGTTCCAAACCCTTGGGGTCAATGCACTTATCATAATTCCTCTTCGGTACAAGTTTTTCCAGAGATTAAGTGAATTCGATATTGAAGGGGTATTTGAGATTAATACTTTAAAGTATAGAAAAGATCACGGGTGAATTGAGCGACATAAGTGTTAAATATTTATACATATTTATACACACACACATATATATATATTACTAAAAGGACCTCATTCAAACTGGATGGTATTTAATGGAGTTTTTATTCAAAAAGTTACAAGCTTTCTTGGACAAACAGTCCACATTATCAAGTATCCGTATAATGAGCAAACGCATAGTCCGGCTGTATTTATATCTGTGTGCTGGGTACTTTTAATCCTATAATCGCCTAGCTCTTCCTGTGTGACCTCCACCCTCTCTTGACCTTGGTCTTTCTCTGATCCCTGGTTCCAGATGTCCGTTTTCCGTGCGTTCTCTTGCGTTTTTTCTTCGTTTCCTTGCTACAGTAGCAAGGAAACGAAGAAAAAACGCAAGAGAACGCACGGAAAACGGACATCTGGAACCAGGGATCAGAGAAAGACCAAGGTCAAGAGAGGGTGGAGGTCACACAGGAAGAGCTAGGCGATTATAGGATTAAAAGTACCCAGCACACAGATATAAATACAGCCGGACTATGCGTTTGCTCATTATACGGATACTTGATAATGTGGACTGTTTGTCCAAGAAAGCTTGTAACTTTTTGAATAAAAACTCCATTAAATACCATCCAGTTTGAATGAGGTCCTTTTAGTAATTCTACTAATGCACAGAACAATTGTGTATGTGATAAAGTTAATATATATATATATATATACTGTATATATATATATATATGTATATATATATATATATATATATATATATATATATATATATATATATATAAAATATACATATCATTATTATTACTCAGAAGATGGAACAAGCCTACAGGTTTCAGTGACTTGAAATTCAAGCTTCCAAAGAATACGGTATTCATTAGGAAGAAGTAAGAGCGGGGTAAAGGGAAATACTTAAAGAAGAGATCCCACTTATTAAAAATGAAAAAATAAATTAATAAATTAATAAGTAGATAAAAATGTATTGAAATGCAAGGAGAATAATATTAGGGTAGTAACACATTGCATCTTCGTTTGAACTTCTGAAGTCCCAACCGCAAGACATCCTTTGGAAGGCTATTCCACAATTCAACGGTGTGAGGAGAAAAGGACCTCTGGAACCGAGAAGTTCGACAGCGAGGCACATTTACTGCATATTGGTGCTGCTGCTCAACGAATCTGGTTGCTCTCGGCAGGTAAAGGGGATCAGGAATCAACTGTGAATGTGAAAGATCTCTCTTGAAATACAACTTATGAAGAAAGTGACCATCCGTTGATGGTTCAAGTCATAACTGCTACTGTTAGGAAACAGAAATCTACCACCAAGAACCACTCTATCTAAAAGAGATAAATCTCTGGCAGAAGCAGACATCCACACCGGAGAATAGCATTCCAGTAAAGGGAGTACAAATGACCTAAATCAGGTTGCATTGATTTTATCACTTTTATAAATGTATGGGGCTTTAAGAACAATACCTCAATTTCGAGCAGCATTTGCTGAAACTTTCATTAGATGTTTCTCGAAAGTTACACCTAGAATAGTAAAAGGTTCAGACTCATTCAGCAAAGTTCCATCCACCTGAAGGGGAAGATGGGGTGTGAAATCTGTGCGAGATCTGCTAATCAACTGGGTTTTCGTTTTACTGGAGTTCAGCCTCATACCCCACCGACTACACCATTCCCTGATCCAGTCTATGTCCCGATTGAGGCTGAGGGCAGCTTCATTTCTCATAAGTGGAGACTGCACTACACCCACAAGTGTTGCATCATCGGCATACTGAACAATCTTGTCTTCCAGGCCAACAATCATAACACCTGTATAAGCTAAAAATAGCAGTGGACCAAGAACACTACCCTGTGGAACGCCAGACAAAATAGGTCTTGATTCAATAAAGATCCCGTCCACAGCAACTCACTGCTGCTTACCTGTAAGGAAATCTTGAAGTAATCCTAAAACATATCCACCCACTCCAATCAACTTCGGTATATATATATATATATATATATATATATATATATATATATATATATATATATATATATATATATATATATATATATATTCGCTACCCTGTTCTCGATCTCGCTCTCCGTACGGCGATTAGGTTATTCAAACACTTTCAAATCGTGTCTAATATGACTTAGGTGTCAAGAATGTATTTAATCGCAAACAGTCTTTCAGCGTCCGAGTAAAAGAATATGAAGGCTATCAAGGAATTTTAGTTACATAGAAATGAGAAGGTATTAAAAAAGCTCAAACGCTCACACAAAACTGAGTAAATCTTAATGGCAACGTTTCCTTTATACCTGCACAGTATACAGTACACTGTCATGGCAGAAATGGCGTTATTTAAATGTTCTTTTTACTGATTCCTCTACTGATAATGAATTTACGTTCTTGAATAGGAAAAATACATAACTTGACCACAGAGCATTAGAATCGCTCCTATTTTATTCTCTCTTTCAAATATATAAAAAAAACTCTTTTGAATGTCCAATTGCATATTTAAAACAGAGGCAACAGTTCTATTCCCGCAATGCTGGCGAACCCATTTGAAGGCAAATGGAAGTGACTTAAAGAGCGTGCGGAAGACATAAGAAATAATATAATACTGAAAATCACATCTATCCTTAGAAACACAACACAAAAAATAAACAAATAAATAGACAAACAAAAATATTTATATCTGATATTATACATAAACGACAAGCAACTCAGTAAATATATAAACATAAATAATAATAAACTTCTGACATTGAGAGCAATACGAGACTACAACATTCCTTTTAACTGATGGTAAGAAGAATTAAGAGCTTTAATAAAGAATTATGTTACTTGATCTGGCTAAAGGCATTTACAAAGAATTTCTAGACACGCGGATGACGCATCTATCCTTTAGCTACTGTACGTTCTCCTTAAACAGACACGAAGTGGCACTCAGCTTAAACAGGGACCTTGGACAGAAGGGAAGGGAGAGGCACTGCTGACGGCCCGTTATTATATACAATCTCTGTAAGCCGAAACTTTGTTAGGAAACCGGTTTAGGACCCCAAATCCTGCTCGCCACTCTTTGCTTGTTAGGAACATTGCGTCATGGGAAAAGAGAGTGTGGTTTGATCTTTCTTAGCCTTTCATTTTTCTTGCCGTTGAGACTGTGTTGCCTGATATGATTTTTTAAGTGTTATAAGAGCATAGCTGAATGTGGATAGACTACAAAATGGGTTGAAACGAATCGTTTGAGTTTTCGAAATACCTTGAGTTTTCTAAGCGTTTCAGGTGGATGGTTGAGTTTTCTAGGCATGGTAAATGCATGGTTTGATTTCCAAAGAGACTGTAAGTATTTTGTATGCACTGTCTAGGCACTGTTACTGTAACTGTATAACTGAATCCTTCTGACTGTTGTAAGTGGTTTGTGGTTAAGAGTTGTAAGTTATTCCTTGATCTCTCTAAGTGCTTAAATGAAGTTTGAAATTTCCTGCTGTTTTACATGTATAGTTTGCTTTCTCTAAACAGAGTAAATTTATTATTAGAATTTTCTTGGCTTTGTAACTGTACAGTCGTAGCATGAAGTATGATATCCTTCGACGTTGTAATGTCACATTTTGATTTTCCAGATTCTCAAAAAAAAAAAAAGCTTAATTATTCTTCGTGTTACAGCCCGGCTTTAAAATTAAATTATTCTGCAAAAGGTTGTTTTTTTTAGCATTACAGTAATTGTTTTAGTTTGTTACTTACAATACAATTGATATTGTTTTTCATACTGCAGATAATGGTTTCTGAGCAACGCTCAGTCTGCCTCCCCCCACCCCTTTTTTTTTAGCTACTACTCCTTTTGTGTCTTTTCTGTGATATTCATTACGAGCAGTTCTTTAACTGGAAAAGGCATTTTTCCAAGTGACAGGAATTATTTTTTCAACCTCTAAACGGTGTTCCTAAACCTTTGACTTGTTATATATCCAATTTGCGATTAGCTCTCCCTTTTCTACCAATAAATCTTTTTCTTAGTCACTTCACAGTAATTCGAACTGATCCCATACAGTTTTGTAAGCTACCAAATCTTTTTTTCCCAAAGACACCACTTACGTTCGCAATCCATAATTTCCCTTTCCCCACTATGACACAAGTCTCGTTGGCAACCACTAACTCTTAAGCCGTTATCGGCTTTCCCGAATTCCTGCAGGTACATTCCGCATTCTTTTCTATTTCTTTTTCTCTTCATAGAAGGCAGTTGGGTCGGATTTAAACTTGTGAAAAGGAGCGAATCATCATGTCTTTCTAACAGCTTTCATTTTTGATATTTATAATAAGAGCAGGCAACAGAATATTCTGCATGAATGGGACGAATCTTTTTATGAAAATTGAGAGACACCGTTCACTCCCACTGATGATAATGTTTCCAGAAAACTTATCAGTAATGTACTCGTTTCTGCTGTATTTGACAATACTACAGAAGATTTATTTTACTCAACTTAAGTAAATAATGGTAAACAAAACTCAGTTTTGCACTGCACCACGACTATGAGGAACTTTATGACAAAAACATTGCAATATTCGAAGAATCTGGATGATTTGCGGGAGAGGTGAGGTTCACTCACTAGTGTTAGATGACTCTGAAACACACACACACACACACACACACACACACACACACTAACCGACATCACTTTATGAAAAACACACATTCACGGAAACAAACACTTTAGTAGTCATGCATAAAATTGTCCCAAGATACGTTCCATACTGCGTGGAGACCTTATGTTGTAAAGCTAAAAAAAAAAAAAAAAAATTGTTGGGCGAGCAAGTTTATAAGAAAATTTCTAGCTCATGTATCATACTGCTCAAGTTGTACCCATAAAAGCAACTTACGGCTAATGATATGGTCACGTGTCTCCCACATCATCTAACATAAGCAACATCACAGACGTCCAATGTCTCGACGATAATATTCCCCAAGCCGGTTGTTTCTAGCATTAGAAGTAGTTAGTGGTCATGGATAATGAAGTCCATGTTATACTTACTCCCATAGATCAGTTAGTTACGATGTTAAACGTTAATGGTGAAGGAGAATTCGCAGTCCGCGCGTATGTTGATTTTAAAGTCTATTAGGTAAATCGGTAGAAGGTTGATAATGAGGAAATTACTCTGAAAAAAGGAAAAATGTGATCTGGCGTCTGTGGCGGGCACTGAACACAAGATGTGCCTAAACAGCAATGACAAAACAAGCCTTTTTATTTCCAGATCTAATTCCAACATAAGTCTTCCCTTTGAAAACCTCAGCGGAAACTGTGCCGAAAAATTTCGGCATGCTTATTACAATATTTTACATCAGCTATTTGTTTACAGAATGATATTCAGTACCACAGACGTAAGAGAATACTGTTCTCTCACTGCCGGTTGTTGCTAGCTATTGATGTCATTGTCAACGTCTGAGGTGACCGATTTACAAAGTCGTATATTTCTTATTTTTAAATTTACATCTGATCTATTTGATATTTTTACTTCACTTAAAAATTTATTAATATTCCTCACTGAAATGTCTTCAAGTTACGACAAAGATCAATATACACGAAATCCCTTATCAGTCCTAACTGAAATAAAGAATTTTAACTTCTTCGGAAACGATGAGTGAAACTTCTATTCAGCAGTTCGCTGAGTATCCATGTAATCTGAATTTGTGTACTGAAATGCGGAAAACAGAGAAATATGCTTTCAATGTAGATCTATTTAACTGTTCATCAAATTCATCCATATCTATTGCTGGAGATCGTACAATGACATCTTTACCCTTTCCTATTTCTAGTTCCGTTCAGATAGGTTCTGGTCTCATACCTGCTCTACTTTCCCTGTTTAACAGTAACATAGTTCCATCGACTTGTCCGCATCTACAAGCTTTTCAAATGAGCCAACTCCCTAGTACCTTTTCTGCCTTCGCCTATCAGCCATCTTTCGTCATTCTCGCTTAAGAATGAATTACTTACTCCATCTACATCTAATATCTCTGTTAAGAGCATATCTGAAATGGGATCAGGTAACTCAAAAAGGTTCGGTGGCCCATGGCACAGATCTGTTTAATGAAAAGGAAATTCTATTTCTTTCTTCCCCTGAGTTTTCGGTCACCTAAATTCTTTAAATACTTTAAAATTTGTGCTGTCAAAATGACATTAATCTCTGAGCTAATTCTGCTTCTAAAAAAATCCGAGTTTCAAGAACTTGACTGGTCCACATTTTAAACGAAGCTTTCATAATTGGAGCGCACTTCTTTTGGTTTGCTTTTAACAGATCTGAATTACAGGGAACGGGTCGAGTCAACACCCTACTTTAATAACAAGGACAGTCCCTCTTTCTCTCAGTTTCTCCCTTAACGTCTGCCACATTCCACATCCTACATTTACTTTCCTTGTCTTCTACTGACACACATTTTGTATAACTTCCTCTTTCAAAAGACGGGACACTCGATTTCTTAGGATTTATGCCCCACCCTTTTCACCTCTGTAGGCTTAGCTTTACTAAATTTAAGAAATTACATTGAAGAATTTCGTTTAATGGATTTTCAAGAGAGACTACTTGATTTTTACGAGAGAAGACGAGGAATGCTAAGTCTCCACGGGCTCCTCTGGAAACTATATTGTGGCCAACAAGTACCCTATGGTCCGCTATTTGAGAGCCACTGTGTTGGAAAATAAAAAAAAAAAATAAAGTAAATAAAAGGAGAATCACTAACAAGTTGCAGGGGTAAGATCTCCCAAATCATTTATACCGCTTGAGGTTATTTTTGAGTACTTCTCTAGTAAGGTTACTACAGTTACTACTCACTCCATTGGTTCTCTAGCCTCATTGTGACCTACTGTTTATCCCATAAGGCCCAGATAAGTTTGACGAAAGTTTTTTTATTTGTTTATTTTTCTTTTACTCCTCTTTTATTGAAATTAGTCGGTATTACGTGAAAGGTTATAAGGACACTTAATAACATTAAGAGCAAATAAATTATTTTTTCCAAGTACTATAAGGTTTCTTGTTTTTATTAGATAGTGTTAATTACCATTATGTTTTTTAAATGTGTCAGTTTAAATAGTGTACTGAAAAGGTGAAAAAGAATGATTTCTTTGCTTTGTTACTGTTATTTTCATCTTGGCTGACCTCGTCCCACGGCACAGGCATAGGGGCTAGCAACCTCACCTCGATAATTAATGCTCAGAAATGTGCCACAGGCACGTAGGAGATAGAGATGAATTCACATAATCATATTTCATCTGTGAGGTCTTAGAATTAATTCAGTCTATTATGGAAACATACTCAGAGCCATATGTTTGTCCTATAAACAAATCCAATGATTGGAAAACTGCTCCCTTTATGTTTAATCTACGTTCTGAATAGAAATGAGCATAGTTCATATCATTGGCTGGTTTTGCTATCGAATATTTATGGAACATTTGGAGTTAAATTAATCCCTCCAATATACAAGTCTACAAATAAAATGTTGGACTAGTAACTGATGTTACAGCTGCTGTCGTCGATGAACATTCATCTACAATTTTTTTGTATTGCTTTGGAGCTGTAATGTCAAGTCAAACCATCTTGACCTAAATAATTTGTTGTCAGAAGGTCATCGAGCAAGTAACTCATTAAGAAACAGGCCTATGTCCAGTAACTGACTTAGCGTAAAAATATTATTTAATTCACACTTACCGTCAAGAGATCTAGAGATTACAAACTTACCACCAAAATGTTCCAAGGATACAGGTTATTGCCAAAATGTCTACGTTATTAATTTAGTATTAAAGGATCTTTGACTAAACTGTCAAAATAGTTTGAGGTTTCTAATTTTTCGAGTTAATTTTAAGCAGCTAATTTATGATCACGTTATTTTCAGTAAATATTTTATTGTTAAAATATCGTTTGAGTAACTACGTTAATGTCAAAACATTAAGTAACTGATGAGAGTCAAAATACCTTAACATGACCTACTTATCGTAATACTCTTGTAAATAAGTGAAGCTATTCTTCGGATAATAATTTCCGTGGCTAATTATAAGAAGTTCGTTACCAGAATATTGTAATTCTAATCTATTGCATAAAATAGCACCTAACCTTTAAAAATATGAATGAAAGAAATCTGATAAAAAACGGTGGGTTTTTAGTCAAAAAAACTTTTCATGTCTTATCATCCCTAACTTTTTACAGTTGCTGGGAATAATGCATTACGTTGTTCCATGCTTCCGATAAATACCACTTGTGAGTGTATATACAGAGCATACGTACCTGATATGAACCGAACTGAATATAGATTTTAGGCCAAAGGTCAAGTGCTGGGACCTATGAGGTCATTCAGCTCTGAAACGAAAATTGAAAGTAAAAGATCTGAAAGGTGTAATCATAGGAAAACCTCGTAGCTGCACTATGAATCAATTGTTTGGAGAGGGTGCAAAGTAAGAGGTAAGAAAAAGAATATGAAAGGAGGTACAGTAAAAGAAACTAAAGGGGTTGCAACTAGGGGCCGAAGGCATGCTGCAAAGAACCTTAAGTAATGCCTACAGTACACCGCACGAGGTGCACTGACGGCATTGCCACTCTACGGGGGTACCTGATATGGAGAAGCAGGGATAAATATCTAAACACAAAATCACTTTCTTTCCTTTCCTTCTTTGTAAGCAAATGTGTATTCATTAAAGAAAAAAAATCCTAAAAAATATACCACAACTTTACACTTTTCATCCGCCTTCACAAACATTAATTAGTCTTTTGAGTGAAACATCCACATACAAAATATTCACACGCGTTTACAAATACATGTGTCTATACACATTTACATATAGAGCACTGAATGTCTTTTACCTTGAAAAGAGAGAGAGCCCTGTACCATTTAATTTCGATATATCATCAAATTCATAGATTTTCAACTTACTGGTGGTACTGCCATCTGTCCAACCGGTGTCAGTTCTATTTGAATATTCATAATGTCCGAGAGAGAGGAGCCTTTACTTTGCGATTTCCCTGCGACGTAATTAAGGCATTTTCACTCGGAGTGAGATTGCATGACATTTTCGAAACGTTACCAGATAACATTTGCGCTCCGTGTTAAGACGTCAAGACATTTTTCTAAATGGTTCTTGCTATTATCTGTCTATGGCATTATTTGATACCTACTGGGATGGCAAACAACATTTTCTGTTTATTTACTGACGAGGTATCTTCTTTTATTTATAAAATAATGTTGTACAGCACTCAACACATTCGATGACATGGATTGCATCGCAATTAATCATTTAACTGACATGGCGCAGAGCTGTTTTAAAACATTCGCAGTCAGCGTATTCATCTTTCATAATATTATGATTGTGCTCTGTAGATTTATTTACATATTCACTAGTCCTGAGAAGAAAAATCTTTACAAATGTTTGACTTGGTTTATAACAGCGAATTTTATTCATTAGCACGAAATACGGCATTTGTATGAGTACCTAACTTGGTCTGGTCTATATTGTCTCCTGGATCTACTTAAACGACCCATGTTATTATTACTTACACATATGCTGACATTATCCATATTTTTTATATATGCCTATCAAATATCTATTACTTACAATTATAATATATATATATGTATGTATATATACTGTATATATATATATATATATATATATATATATATATATATATATATATATATATATATATATATATATTACTCTGACTCCCTATTTTATATTTATATAATCGAACTTCCCGACAGTATAGTTAGCAATCCATCTTATTCTTTATTTTAACAGATGAAAAGCGCAGATCTCTTACTGTGTTCGAAACCTGGGAAAATGGATAGGTACTGCTCGGTAGGTGTGCACGCCAGAAGAAAGCGTGGTATAGGTTTATCGTCAGTGGTGACCAGCATATATAATTATCTATTTCAAATACGTATATGACCATCACACGTCTCCAGTGATTTGTTGCATATATTAACTTTATCACATACACAACTGTTCTGTGCATTAGTAGAGTTACTAAAAGGACCTCATTCAAACTGGATGGTATCTAATGGAATATTTATTCAGAAATTGTTACAAGCTTTCTTGGACAAACGGTCCGTATTATCAAGTATCCGTACAGATACTTGATACCATCCAGTTTGAATGAGGTCCTTTTAGTAATATATATATATATATATATATATATATATATATATATATATATATATATATATATATATATATATACATATATATATATATATATATATATATATATATATATATATGTATATATATATATATATATATATATATATGTATATATATATATATATATATATATATATATATATATATAAAAATATATATATAAATATATCCTTCAGTCTGAAAATGCCTTCTTTGTTGGCACGGGAGAGGGACTGAATGAAATCATTAATCTCGTCAGGAATTCCAGTGATTGCAATAGCTGATGTGGCTCAATGTAAAAATATTGCGATGCTGTAAGCCGACTCGCTTATTTTCTTTCAAGTAACAGTACTTGTGTACTGTTACTTGAATGAAAATAAGCAAGTCGGTGATTTCATCTAAGTGGGGTCTTTTCGCTTCCTTCCGAAGTGTCTTCAGGTGGTGACTCCTTCTCTGTAAGATATTTTGCTCTAAAAGAAAATCTAGCTGAGAATGATGATTATAGGCTGTTGCTGAAGATTAAGCTAGATATATGCCAGCACATGCTCTTGCTCGTTGAGCAGCCTATAAAGACAGGAGGCTGGTTGGGCTGGGATCTGTGGCTGGGGGCCAGGTTCAGCCTACGGGCCTTATTTAGTGACCTGAGGGGGTCATCCTAGGAGATGATTGTCTGTTCTTGCCATCCTTCGTGCTTCTCTGGTCAAAGACCCTAGGCATTGATTGGCTAGCTGAGTGATGGCTGGAACTCGCTGGTGGGTGACTGATTCAGGGTGGCATGACTGAGGGGTGTGCTGCGTCTGAAGGAGGTACTCATCCTTATGGTAGTAATGCCCCAAAAGAGCATGCTGCTCCTGATGGGTGCACTGCCCTTGTGGGCATGCAGAAGGTAATATGATGATACAAGGGTGCTGACAGGTGACTGACGCCATTTCTGCAATCTACAGCCTCCTGAAGTTTGACTCTTAGTGAGCTATTTGAGTCTGTTGAATTAAATTCAGCAAGGGTGGCCTCACATTAAGAACTTCAGTGAAGTGTGGAAATATCGACCCAAGGTTTCTATGGAACTGTAGACAGCATTGCAAGATAGAAGACCTCCCAGTGTAGGTATTGGAACTGTCACAGCAGCTTCCTGACAAAAAAAAAGGTAAATACTTCATAAAAGATGGCCTCTCTGGGTAGACATGGGTGCCGTTGTATTCTGCATTAACAAGGATCTAGTGAGGTTGGATTTGCAAAAGATTCATAATTGAATGCTGGCATCCTTGTTAGTAGGGCTGACTCATCTTCTATTGTTGCTACTAAGCACACCACATTCTAAATGGGGCTTGTTGCAGAAATAATTTTTATAAGTGCTGTGTTTGTGCTGCATACTAATCTAACTTTTCCTTGATTATCTTAAATAAGATGATCAGGAGCCGGTGGATATTCTCAAGTTCCTTGTGGTTCTCAGTCCAATTAGCGCAATGTACTAGGGTTCCGTTCATGTAGGAGATAGCAACATATTTTTTGTATGAAACAAGGCATTCCCCTCTCGCACTGAGGCAGTGACCCACATTGGTGGTTTAGGTAAACAGCTAGGTCGAAAA
>JANJGK010000015.1:31489856-31499856 GCA_039081455.1 Macrobrachium rosenbergii | reverse complement strand
ACACATAACATAGCCATATACAGTATATTATTATACGTAATAATAATAATAATAATAATAATAATAATAATAATAATAATAATAATAATAATGGTGGTGGTGTTTACATGTGCACTGTGGGAATACGTGCACGTCCATATGCATGTGTTAACATACACGTTCATATACATACATGAGTGCACGCGCATAAATTTCCATATACACAGTCACTCATAAGCAAACACATGCAAATGCATTACATCTTTATCCGTTTTAGCCATACTTTAACGCGTACGTTATTTACCAAACAAAAAAAAAGACTGCATTTAGTTAAAGAACCAGACTCGGTGCGAGAAAGGGTGAGGTCTGTCAGAAGGTCAGGAGAAAAAAAAAATCAGAATAAATATTAAAAAAAAAAATGAGCTGGGAGATAAGAGAAGGGTCGGGAATAACCAACAGTTTCCCTTCTCATTCCTTCTTTGTTCTTATTAAGAATCTTTTTTTTTTTATTTTTTGTCGCTGGAGGTGTTATTTGTTTTTCATAAAAGGGGTTCGTTTCTTGTTGCGCTTTTGTCCTCATTGACGAGTCTTTGACACTTTCCGCATCCCTCATGTTCTTTTATCATGAAAGTCTCGTGGTAATTTGAGGACGAATTATCGCTAGCAGAGCAGGGCTTCGCTTTTCTTTAATTTATAGTAATGGGATAGACAGCCTACTATCAATTTCCAGCCCAGCACCGAAACAACTAGAAAAATTAAAGGAAACAACAGACGTGTCAAGAAAAATCGAAGGACTAGAATTCCAAATCTTGGCAGTGGGAGGAAAGAAATATTCGCTGAACGTGTTTTTCTGGGATTTTCATGGAATAAATGTGGGAACAGGCAGACTACGGGGAGGAGGAGGAACTCCCTCTTTGTTGACGAATATTTGCGCTCCCCGCCCCATTCCCTTACTTGCATGATTCATTACACTTTAATAATAATAATAATAATAATAATAATAATAATAATAATAATAATAATAATAATAATAATAATAATATTATTATTATTATTATTATTATTATTATTATTATTATTATTATTATTATTGTTTTTCTTTTTTTGTCTATTACAGTCATCCTATTCGACTGTGTGGTTTTTACAGTGTGGGGTTCCGGGTTGCATCCTGCCTCCTTAGGAGTCCATCACTTTTCTCAATGTGTGCGCTGTTTCTAGCATCACACTCTTCTGCACGAGTCCTGGAGTTACTTAGGCATCTAGTTTTTCCAGATTCCTTTTCAGGGATCTTGGGATCGTGTCTAGTGTTCCTATGATTATGGGTACAATTTCCACTGACATTCCCATATCCTTCTTATTTCGATTTTCAGGCCTTGAAGCTTATAAATTTTTCTCCTTTCTCACCTACTCTGGTGTCCCATGGTATTGCGACATCATTGAGTGAAACTTTCTTCTTGCTTTTGCCAGTCAACGTCACGTCTGGTCTCTTAGCAAGTATTATTATTATTATTATTATTATTATTATTATTATTATTATTATTATTATTATTATTATTATTATTACCGTTTATCAAAATGAACAAATACCCAAATGGAAAAAACCCAAAATGCCGGCAAATTTCATGGCAAGCTTCAACAGAACGCTGTAGAGAAAAATAACTAGATTCATGAAAACTGACTTCTGATAGCCAATTGAATTTTGCTTCCTTGCTGGTACCATTCCATGGGAGTAGTAATTCCTCGTAGCATTATAGGTGTTATTACACCTAGAAGATTAAGAAATAGGTCAAGAAAGTAAAAAGACAACTGGGTAATATATAAAAAAACTGCTTCTCAATACCTAATAATTTCTCCACTAGTCCTGTTTAACAATTGCCCACATACCTTATGGCAGGATTACTACTGGTTATGATATATATATATATATATATATATATATATATATATATATATATATATATAATTCTTATTTTTTCATAAAAAAAGATTTACATCAAACCACCAGTTCTATGTTTTGATGTTATACAAAAAACCCAACCCCACTAATCGTATTTTAACGACCTTTATTTTTTATTCCACTAGCAAGTCTGAATTGTACTTTTCCAGGCTGAATGTTCATGCAAAAAAACTCTTTATCGTATACAAGACTTTTGTATTATTTGAAACGTATTTCTAAAAAATAATTCGTTATTCATTTCACATCTCCAGTAGAATGCCTTCATAGTATCCTCTCAATTAAAACTCTTATTATTATTAATGTTGTTGATGTTAACTCAGCTAAACATTGAGCTTTATAACATTTATCAAATAAACTCATAATTAACCAACAGTATAGTGTTATTCATTACATTAATAGCAGCTATACCTGTCAAGGGATGAATAAGACAGCTACTAGTTCATAAAGATGTGTTGAAAAAATCCACATCAAATTACTTTGGAACATGTTTGATTTCCTGGTAAGTGGGAACTATTACGATAAATCTTAATATTAATCATTTATCTACATTATTTTGAAGCATGTTCAACCATCTATTTCCTAAATTTTTAATTATCCTATTTCCTATCAACTGTCATTATCTGATATTCTTAATAAGAAATATCCTTTATACTCCCAAAAATCTGAGTTCTAATTCATCCGAATTGTCTGTAAACATTTCTGATATTACGAACTCATGTGAATTTAACGGAGCCATTTTCTATATCTAATTATTTACATCTATTTTTCTTCTGCAATATTCCAAATTGTTTCTGATTCTGCTTTCAGTCACTCCTACACGAGATTTCATGTCAAGATTGTATAACAGAGATTATGAAATCCGTTTCATTGGATTAAATCCTCCGAGATTCTTGTTTATAGATGGTGATGATAATGGATTAATGAGAGGTTGTATGTCGCAACATCATTTTACTCAGTTACTAAGTTTTGTGTTGATTACAAGAAACTGAGTACTGAACAATGTGCTGATTGTTACCATTAAAGTACAGAAAATAAAGTATGATAATGGGTATGCTGATATCCTCAACCAAAAACATTCGTTGTAATAATTATAACGCATGCAGCGTCGATACCATTATTTTCAACCAAAGATTTCTGCAGTAAAGTTAATGCAGTTCCTTTGTCATTACTTAAATGAGATGCCTGGAATAATTTGTTAAACGGCCCGTTATATAGGTCAAATGTTAAAGCAATATCATTCCACAAATTTCTTCTTTTCACACAGTTAATTCCTGATCTCAAAAATACTACTACTACTACTAATAATGTTGCTGCTGTTGCTTCCACTTTTAGCAACGATAACAGTAATTACATTAATACTCTCATCTTGTTAACTTAAGTACCAATCAACTTTCTAAATGGCTTATTTATGGTACTTTTTGAACTAATACGTCTTCGATTCACTGCCTTCTTTCTTTTTATTTGGAGAAAAAAAAAATAATCACTGAAATAAAAAAGAGAAAAGGAGACTCCCCATCTGTCTAGATAGCCATCATTGTTATAACACCAATCCGGCCATTCCTGGAGTCTCTTCAGCCGAGTTAGACCTTTGCAAAGATTCCTTTACGTTTGCATTTTGTCTCTGGGGGAATTGCTTATATGCAAATACCATAACGCATCAGGCAGCATATTCCTCTACCTATATTCATGCAAACTGCCAAGAAGAGAACGATACCTTTCCTTCTCCTTTTCAGACGAGAAGTTGCGACTGCATTCCCCAAAATAAAGAAGAAAAAGATGATGGAAAAGATTGGACGTGAGGGAGGAGGGGGTGGGGACATGGCGGATGAGGAAGGGATGGGGGTAAGAGGAGGAAGGGAGATGAAAGAGAAAGGACAGAAGATGGGGAAGAGGAAGCAAAGTCTGTTAACTACAGCGACTGACAGCTGCTCAGTCAGTGGATCACTGCGGCTGTTTTATTTAATTCTCCCAATAAATTAAAATATCAACGATTTCCAACTGATTTCTCAAGAAACTATTCTCTCAATCACGGCAAATACGTAACATGTGTGTTTGCGCTTTCCTAAATCATTATAATCTGACCATGTTTAAAAGGCATGATTGTCTTAGTTTTGGGGGTTTCATACATCGTTGCACGGTGGGTGCTGAAACATTTCAGTGGATGAAATATACGCTGTGTTACTTACTTGGGGAATACTTTTATACTCGTGGTTCATCATGGTTCTCATTTTACTACTGAATAGGTTGAATACATTGTGGCTAATATTTACTAATCACGCAAGTGACAATAAAATAAAATACAAAATCATAAGAAATTGCGAAGATGAGGAAAAAGAGAGTAATATAATTATACCTTATGGCAACAGAAAAGCTGCAAATCATGAACATACGCTGGAGTGAATACTGATAGAAACAATTCTTACCAAAACGAAATAAATGTGTTTTTCAAGGATTCAACTGTATTTGACAATAACTAGTTTTGGTACTGATCATATAATTTATTCTCATTTTTTTCTCAGGGAACACCAGAGAACTGAAGCCTGACATCTTATTCACTCAACCAGGATACCTCACGGTCCAGTAAATATCCATATTTCTCGTAAGATTCTCAGTCCGCTTCGTCAGTATATTAAAAACCGATTTACTCGAACTTTAAAGACTGTTTTACATATGACGTTTTGACTTCACACTGCTAAAATATTGTTCTAATATATATTCTGAACACTTTTCATTGAATATTAGGCTCACAAATAAACGCGCCCACGCGCGCGCGCACACACACACACACACACACACACACACACACACACACACACACACACACACACACACATATATATATATATATATATATATATATATATATATATATATATAAATGTATCTGTCAAGTTCAGTAATTTGCTAGCAACTTACTGTATATTTTAAGGGACATAGACCATTAGTTTATTACAATGGGAGTTGGAGACCTTTAGACATGGATATTGGTAAGAACGGAATGAAAACATAAAGGGCATAAGACAGCATGTGAAGACGAGATGAGCGAAGATACTTACCGTCAAAGGTTAAGAATAATAAAAAAACCGAAAAAATAATGGCCGAAATGAGTAGTATCTGGTTAGAATGGAAGAATGACAGAAGTGGATGTGGAAAAGGTTAACTGAAATTCTAGAAGTGAAAAGGGTTTGCAGGAATGCAACAATATATTGGATTATGCTGAGCAAGGCTTAACTGCTGGAAATATTCAAAGACTGTAATGTGGAAACAGTTGCATGAAGTTAGTAGCAAGGATTATTAAATGCTGGGCTTTTTGTACATCCATGAGGATGAAAATTATAAGTTATTTTGGATTGTGGGGAAACACTGAGGCTTCACTGTGAAGAGTTACAACAAATTAAGGAGGGAGTTATGAAACGTAAGTATTAGGAATACTGCAATAGGCTTACACTTACAGTGAATGAGAGGTTGCTATGAAAAGGGAACTTCGCTGGTGTTAAAAGCGATTTTAGTTCAAACTTCCCACTTAAAAAGGATAGTGTGAGTGCATAATGACTGATTTCATAGAAATATGACCTCTGACATGGACTGGTCGCTAAAAGTTCGTGGGAAGAAAATGTAGCTGTATACAGGAATACAATTAAACGGGCCAGGTGCTGGTATAAATGGGATAAGTATAAAAAATATACTTTCGAGATCGATGGATACCTTGAACAGTTATATAGTGTTTGGTGGACAGATCGTCCGAGATGCATGTCAGATCATGCAGAACACGAAAAGCTTTTTCGTTGCAACTGAAGGTGAAAACCCTGACAATTAACGTATCTCCGCTAACGTGATTTATGACAGTGTTATTCTCACAGAGAAGTAAGGAAAAGTACCAGTTTCGCTTACTGTAAGTAAAACAGCCTTTGCGGAGAAAGAATTTACGTGGCCTCGTCTATAGCAAGTAGTTTTGCCCAGCATTGACTGACTCTTCTATCGTAAATCAAGCTTTCGTCTTTCCGACCCTTCTTCTGAACTGCCCCTTCTCCTAAACTGAAATCCGTTCCTCCTCTTTCGCTACTGGAAAAATTGACTCCATTCTGACACTAGACTGTGTGCGCAAGAACAGAAGCGTATATTAGAATATCTTTCCCTTGTATGACAGACAGTAGGTATTTGTTTTTCAAAGGCACTGACTGCAATTGTCACATCCCTACTTGTTTGTCAAGCATAATCAACTCTGCATCCAATATATAATTATTTTTCGCCTTTTTGTAAGGGGAGGGGTTATGGCGCGGAAATGTATTAATACTACTTATACAGTAACTAGAACGCAAAAGTCAAATGGAACCCGAAGATATGATAATATTGAAATGATGTCACGACGGCTTCTCAGCGTTTCAGAGAGAGAGAGAGAGAGAGAGAGAGAGAGAGAGAGAGAGAGAGAGAGAGAGAGAGAGAGAGAGAGAGAGAGAGACTCCAATAAATTTTAAGCTTAAAATGAACCACGTAATTGTATTTCGCCGCCTACGCAAATTAATCAGGACCTCAAATGTAAAGCTCCAGTTTTAGGATGAAATAGCAACTAAAAAACCGAACTCCCTCTGCCTCTCTCTCTCTCTCTCACTCTCTCAATATATGTACATATATATTTGTATATATATATAATATATACATATATATATATATATATATATATATATATATATATATATATATATATATATATCACTCATCCCCTTCCCGCTCTCTCTCTCTCTCTCTCTCTCTCTCTCTCTCTCTCTCTCTCTCTCTCTCTCTCTCCCCCCCCCCCTTTTTCCTTGAGTAACCTCGCTTCGCCATCTATCACATTATCGTAACTAAGGGTCGCATGCCAGTGATAAATCTCGCTTTAATCACCGTCGACAAACTATCTTATTTGACGAACTCCACCTCATTTGATAAACTCTGTTTTCGTGATGTATATATATCAGCCTGCGGGTTAATATTTTATACCGGGGTTTAATCAGACGGCCATTCCGTCTCCCATGAATATAAAGAGTTGGCCAGTTATTTAAATGTGAATTGATAGAAATGACGAATTCACTGAATAGCACAGAATAAAAAAGGGGGGACTTGTTTGAAATTAATTTATGGATTGGGACGCGACGGGGAAAAAATATGCGTAAAATAGTCATACGCGATAGAAAACGAAGGTCACAAGCGTACCACTAAACTGATACCTAATATTAATTACACCGTTTGATATGACGCTCGCAACTTTCCATATTTGCTTAGTCCCGAGTAATTGAAATGGCTCTTTTTTCACCCCCTTTAAAAAAGTTACGCCAAAATCTAATCCACCTCATAAAAATCAACAGCATGTATATCTTTTTTTTTTATGTTTTCATACGCATTGAAAAAAGGCGCGGCTGACCATATACTATTTTTCTCGCATTTTTCCTCAGCGTAAAATTTCGCAGAACGAAAATCGCAGAATCTTCGCGAATTAACAAAAACGTCATGCATTTCAATGAGCTGTCGGACCCACCTCGAGTCTGAATGATTTTCCTGACACAGAGGACGCCAATATTACATGCACTTAGACTGAGAAAAGACAAAAAAGAGAAAAAAAGGGCTATAGAAAAAAAAAAGAAAAATGATGCTGGCCATTCTAAATGCAATTTGGAAATGCACCGCAAATAAATGACTATGACTGCGTCGGGGATATTGGCAGTCACTTTTTTTCGCGTTATTCCCCGTATGCGAACTTTATTCGATCCGACTTAATAATGTTTTTACTCTTTTCATTTAATGGGTAATTTCCATTGGTAGTGCGTTGACAGAGCACAAATGAATATTCAGGCGAAGGGTATTCTGTCCTTCTCTATTCCTCTCTATTCTATTCCGTCTTATCAAAGGCGCGCTTCACGTCCTTGCATTTTACTTCGATTAATTCTCCTCTAATAAATCTTTCGCTGTATCAAATTCAGCCATCCGTCCATTATTAACACTCGTAAAATAAATGAATTTCGAATCCACATCTTATGAGATTAATTAAAGTTTTTTTTTTATATGGTTTTACTTTTTGTTTAGGAAAGGGAATCAAATTATACTGCAAATGATGAGACGTTTGTCTCCTCGTATCCCTCAGAAATTATCAGTTATTACGTCTGCTGCATCGTTAGACAACGGGGTTTCATATTAATAACCAGTTATGCATTTTTGTTTTTGCAAATAGGCATGTTCGCCCTTTAAGGCGTACTAAACAAGGTTATGACATTTAGGAGCTTCTTCATAAGTATGTGCGCAGATTATGATTACCAACAACAACAACAACCAAAATAATAATAATAACAGATATTCACTACACGATTTTTTCCTTTAAAGAGGGTGGTTTCAGAAGGTGATAGCCTCTAGGTTCTAAGCAAATTTTTGGAATGGAGCCGAGAGACCCTGCTCCTTTTCACCCACGTTTAGACACCACCCCCACCAGCAACCCAGCCTACTTACTTGGGTCCAAGGAGTTCCAGCTAGATTTAACAGACCGCTCCTAAAGCGTTGCGCTTGTTTAGGAGTCGAGCCCAGGACCTCTTGCTGGTGTAGCAACCGTCCTAACAGCCTTTGGATTACGAGGACCAATAATAAATAAATAAATAAAATTCTGTCGGCATCCCTGTGTTTACTGTGGGACGCGTACTCTAGCAGTGATGACATATAAACCTTGAAGACTTTGATGGCAATTTTTTCTCATGAAAGCTAACAGAAAAGACAAATTAATGTCCTTGTCAAGCCCAGGACTAGCTGGGAAGAAAGGTAGAGCAAAAAGTGGGATGAATCCCAACATCGACAGAAAAAGCATCGCCCCTTAAGAGCAGGAATATTATAGAAGTATTAATATAAAAAGCAAAATGGCAATACTTTTTCATAACTGTGTCAGGGGCATTTTTAATTTCAGTGTTTATTCTGGCCTGCTTCCAAGATAGTGTTGGCTCATAACTGGACCCTTTCCTTTATTTTCATATAGTCATTACTGTTCGAAAACTGGAGCGCTCCCTCTAAGAGATAGGTTTGCCACTAAATGAAAATTAAAAGCCCAGTAGCACTTACAAAGACTTAACTTGATTTGAAAAGCATGTCTGTCCCGGTCCCTTCGCCTCTGATAAAATCTGTGACCATAGGGGCTTTTAACATTAGGGGCTTTTAACATAAGTTTTAGAGATTTTTTTAAGAGGATTTTTTATTCAATCCAGTTCAATTCTAATGTGGTTTCTTCAAGGAAACTGAAGGTAAATGAGAAGTTTGGCCTTAATTGTTGGACATCCTAGGATTTAAGAAACTAGAAGAGACACTAATCAAAGCTATTAACTGTGGCATTCATAATCTTCACAATGCGTCTTTCACTGCAGACCCCGACTAATGTCAACGGGCGAAACAGCAGGCTGGGCTATGCTGACAAAGGACGCTTCTCCGCTCACAGAATCTCGATGGAGAGCGGATGGATATAGGCTATGCAACGTGATTTACGGGCTGCTCTAGAAGCAAGAGCCCGTGCTGGCATAATGCCAGCTTAATCATGAACATCAACAACAACAATGTGCTTTGACTTATCTTCCTGTCAAGAACACGATTTTCATCCGGCTGAACGGCAAGAGGAAGAGATGTTGAAGACGTGACAAGGAAGGAGTGGGACCTAATCTCAAAGAAAGTGACAACCTTAACTCTTAAAAGAGAGGAGGCAACACAAATCACGGACACCAAGAAAGAGTGCCAGACTTTGGTAAAACGAAAAGTAACTGAATCGAGTAATCAGGCTGTTAAGATTCGTGTTTACTTATAAATTCGCCAGTTATCTCTCTCACAATGGAACCTTCTCTTCAGCCTTTCCTGTTCAGCCTACATTCAAACAAAATTAATACAAATGAAAAACAATCCCTTATGAAAATAAATGCAGGTAAAAACTGTGAGAAAATCTACGGTATTTACACTGAGAGTAAAAAAAGCCCAAAAAGAAGCTTTCACGAAAAACGCCACAGCAGCAGCCAAACTGATTAAAATAAAAACAAGACAGAACAAAATATCACGTGAAAATCTATGGAATCT
>JANJGK010000015.1:31467356-31487356 GCA_039081455.1 Macrobrachium rosenbergii | reverse complement strand
TTTATTGAACATTGTGTACCTCTTAATGCACTACAAGAAGGCACCAAACTCTCATCGAAGATTTAATGCAATTAGGTACCAATCTTTTGTTAAAGTTTTCAGTTGTTGCCCTAAAGTTTTCAGAACTAAATGTCTTTTTGCACCCATTTCAAAATATCAGTTTTTCAATGGGATGATTCTTTAAACGAAGAACACCAAAATGAGCAATAATGCATATCTACACTAAAACTGGAGTTCTAAAATAACAAGAGTGTCGATTACGTTTTTGCTGTTTAGATTTAGCCGGGGCACTTGCACCATGGTGGCCCTTAAATAGAGACAGAGGTGCACATAAGAAAAATACGAAAAGAATAAGAGAAGGGTAAGTAATATGAAAGATTTCCAGGGAGATATCGAGCTGGCGTGGTGTTGATGCTAAATTTCCAATCGGAGAGTGTAAAGAGAAACACAAGTATATAATTGAAATATACATGTGCATTTATTATTGCTGTGACTTGTATGAATGTGCTACTTCGAGAATATGGCGAAATAGTGTCATATTTAGACTTAAAAGTTGCCAAAAACTCTGTAAGGCATATTTATATCTTGGTCAACAAAATGTAGTTCTGGAAATATTTATACAACTACATTTTGTTGTCCAAGACATAAATATGCCTTACAGATTTTTTGGCAACTTTTAAGTTTAAATATGACACTATTTCGCTAAATTCTCGAAGTAGCACATTCATACAAGTCACAGCAATAATAAATGCACATGCACAGTTTCAATTATATACTTGTGTTTCTCTTTACAAAAAGTCACTCTCCGATTGGAAATTTAGCATTAACACCATGCCAGCTCGATACCTCCCTGGCCACTTCTAGTGGAATTTCAAGAACATTTTGTGAAACGTGTTGGTCTATAGACGTCTTTTATGGGAATATTTGAAAGCATTTTCGTGGCTTGTAGTTATTCGAAAAGCCTGCCTACAGATGTGGATCTGATGAATTTGTAGTCTGTTGCTTGTCTGTCTGTATCTTAGTAAGTAGGCTACGTATACATGAGTGTATGTATGTCTCTTTTCCCTCATGGACAACCCAGGGAGCCGCAAGTTTCTCTGATTAAAACGGCTTGTTCGTCAGTTTCAATCATTCTGAATAATTCGCGGCTAAATTACTTCCTGACGACTCGTGTATTCGAGCTATAAATTTCTCTTTTGGGGAGATGATACGTCCAGATAGTTTTCACTATTAATTATTCTTTTACTTTCGCATTCAATATCCGTAAAGGCTACAGTACTTAGATTACAGCCTCACAGTTATTTGAAAAACTGCTGTTTGTGCAGGCAAGAGCCATCAACGAATGAAATAGGGGGGGACAAATGTTTCAGAAATAGGAAAAACTTTAATTCTGAAATCTACTCAGAAATAAATTTAGCTTCCATATCTGCGTTCAGTTTATGACAAAAAGGTAATTTACATACATTCATACACATGCAGACGGGAAATAAAATTAGGCTATTTAACGCATCTTCCAAATCTGGATTGAGACTATAAAACGAGAAATTAGAACATATGTAATCTCCAAAAAGTATTTTCTAAAAACATTCTCAATGTAACGGCACCTGCGATGAGCGACCCAATTACACAAACACTTGCACACACACAAACACACACTTATATCTATATATATATATATATATATATATATATATATATATATATATATATATATATATATATAAATAAACGTTTGTAAGTACTGTATATAGCCTATGTAGTATGTATGAAGTTGGATCAAAATTTTTCTAAGGCCATGCTGAAACGCGTACTAGAACACTGCAGATGGGAAAGGGACTGTTTACGAGAAAAAAGTGGGTCTGAGACAAGGTGTGTTTATGTCTCCACGGGTGTTTAACATTATCAAGGGTGGAGTAAAGCGAAAAGTCATGTTAAGAACAGATGTAGGTTCATAGTTGAGTGACATAATAACGAATCGCAAACAAAGTATGAAAGGGATGATGTTTGTAGACAATAATAAATATGTTCATTTGAGTTAATGAAGAGATACCAGAGACCCCAGTGACAGTTTGAAAGTGGTGGGAAAGAAAAACAAGTAAAAGATGCGCCAAAGTTTCTTCGGCGCAATCGGGGTTTCTGTACAGCCGCTACAGCATATAATCAAGGCCACCGAAAATAGAACTTTCTTTCGGTGGTCTCGGTATAATGTTGTATGAGCCGCGGCCCATGAAACTTTCAGCCACGGCCCGGTGATGGCCTGTACTATATCGTGGCCAAACGAACGATTATGGCTAACTTTAGTCTTAAATAAAATAAAAATTACTGAGGCTAGAGGGCTGCAATTTGGTATGTTTGATGATTGGAGGGTGGATGGTCAACATAACTATTTACAACCCTCTAGCCTCAGTAGTTTTTAAGATCTGAGGGGAACGGAAAAAGTGCGGACGGACAGACAAAGCCCGGCACAATAGTTTCCTTCTACAGAAAACTAAAAAGTTGCAACTGAATGTGAGCAGAAGTAAGGCGGAGCAAAGAATGTTAACAAGGATGGCAGAAGAACGGAAGCGGTCAATTGTTTTAGATATTTAGAAATAAATTTAGCGGATGATAGCTGGATACTGTGAGTAAGGAAACCAAAGTTAGAGTGCATGTAGGGATGATTGAACAACTCTCCTTGGAGGAAGTTGAAGCAATTGAGACGAATAGACTGAGTAGTACAAATATAGTAAGACGAATTAAAAGGTCGAGATAGGTGAAGATATGAAATGATAAAAAAAGTTAACATTGGTGAAAAAATGAATCACTGTTTTGAGATGGAAGTGAAAAGCTCGCTTGTTGCAGAGGGATTTGATGTATTGTTGACGAATCCTTTGTGTACCCATGAGGCAACTAATGCTATCAAAAGTTTATTTTTGAATAAAGATAAATGTAGCACGGGCTATTATCTTCTCGTGAACTTGCCGTTTATAATCTTGTCTTTCATAATTAAGTATATCCACCTCTCTCTCTCTCTCTCTCTCTCTCTCTCTCTCTCTCTCTCTCTCTCTCTCTCTCTCTCTCTATATATATATATATATATATATATATATATATATATATATATATATATATATATATATTTGTGTGTGTCTGCGTGAATAAACCGAATACATATGGCGTGTGTGTATATGTATATGTATATGTAATATATATATATATATATATATATATATATATATATATATATATATTGTGTGTGCTTATAACAGCACATTCCTCACCTCTGGAAAGTTGGTAATGATACAAAAAAGCATCCTTATAGCGCCTACAATAAGGGCGCAGCACTGACTCTTCAGTGCTGGGTTGGAGGTGAGAGAGAGAGAGAGAGAGAGAGAGAGAGAGAGAGAGAGAGAGAGAGAGAGAGAGAGAACGCGTCTTGAACGTCGAACGAGGGGAGATGTGGAACAAGGGGAACAGAAAGAGGGGAACAAATGACACATGAATGCGTTTGGAAAGAGAGAGAGAGAGAGAGAGAGAGAGAGAGAGAGAGAGAGAGAGAGAGAGAGAGAGAGAGAGAGAGAGAGAGAGAGAGAGAGAGAGAGATGCAAAAAGCAGAAGTTCGCTAAATGAGGGAAAACGAAAACGCAAGTTGAAAACGGAGATCATAAATATGGATAGCAAAAAAGCCCCCTGGAATGAGAGACAAATTCGATGAAAAGGAAGAACGGTTAATGGCCGAAGAGCGCGAATGAAGTGGATTCCCCGATCGCGGAAAAATCGACGTGATGTATAGGAGGTTAACGCGAGCGAGGAAACAAAGGTTAAATGATACGGAAGAAAAAAGAAGGAGAGAGAGAGAGAGAGAGAGAGAGAGAGAGAGAGAGAGAGAGAGAGAGAGAGAGAGAGAGAGAGAGAGAGAATAAAGGGGAGAGTGATAAAATGAGAGTGAGTAGAAGTGACTTCGAGACTCGAGTCGGGGAAATTGATATACAAGGGTAGGATATCATAAATACAGGAATAATATCTAAATGGATAACAAGGCCATAAAGAGACTTTATGAAATGGAGGAGGAGGAGGAGGAGGAGGAGGAGGAGGAGGAGGAGGAGGAGGAGGAGGAGGAGAAGAGAGAGAGAGAGAGAGAGAGAGAGAGAGAGAGAGAGAGAGAGAGAGAGAAATATAACAAAGGAAGGAATAAACGCCGTGCATAGGGTAATTCGCACATTAATATTTATAGGTTTGCAATGGCTCATAACGTCAGGGGCAGGAAAAGTGGAAGGGAATACAAAAATAGTTTGTAATATATATGGATGCATGAATGGACAGAGAGAGAGAGAGAGAGAGAGAGAGAGAGAGAGAGAGAGAGAGAGAGAGAGAGAGAGAGAGAGAGAGTGCAATTTAGGTAAAATGAGACTGGGAGAATGAGCCATATAGGAAAAATGAGAGAATGCTCAATCTAGGTCAAATAAGAGAGAGCAATTACGTCAAACGAAAGAGAGTCCACGCCACAGGACACACGAGAGAGTTCTAAGCTAAATGAGAGAGAGAGAGAGAGAGAGAGAGAGAGAGAGAGAGAGAGAGAGAGAGAGAGAGAGAGAGAGAGAGATAAAACTATCTCTCAGGTTTGTTACATTTAGGTTCTCATGCCCTTCAAGCATGTTTTAATGCAAAACCAAAGGAACAGACGAATTAATGCCGAGAAACATAAGTAGGACGAGAATTCCATAGCGTGAAAGTAAAGTGAGAATAAAGTAAATGTCACTCTCTCTTAGTTAATAGTCAACTGGGATGGAGGACTTCATGTATGTGTAGATAGTTCGACAGGATTCATGATGACAATATCGGCCGGACGCCATGACAGTAATAAAAACTTGCTTACCTGACTTTTTAATGACAGAGAAGGACTTAAAATGAACATAACTGTATTTCCTCAACACTTATAAAAACAATATTAATTATAATATTAATGTTAATAAAGAGAAACCTCAAGGCAAAGATATCTCCTACCAAAAGCACGTTTTTAGAGTGCACAGTTTTCAAAACGAATGTCGCTTACTAAAATTAGGGAACACCCTCAGGCAAGAGAGAGAGAGAGAGAGAGAGAGAGAGAGAGAGAGAGAGAGAGAGAGAGAGAGAGAGAAATTTAATGGCATGTAGGTTGCCTCTAGGTCGGGGCTTAAATTTAGGCGTTGGAGCCTAGCACCTGATAGGTGTCCAATGGAGACATCCCAAGCTCGAATCCAAAGCGCGTTTTGACCCCATGAATGATGTCTTGGGTGTTCAATGTTATCAGTAAGTACACACAAACAGTGTGGATAAAATAGAATGAATGCCCTTTATGAACGCTGTGCACATGAATTATCTGCTCGTTCAGCTCATAGCTCTCTCTACAAAGCCGCGGTGATGGGAATCTAATGACCCTTTCCCTATCTGAAATACTTCACAACAGTCGTAATTCCGCCATTACCCAATGGTACAGACGCTGGCATTTAGGGGAAGCGTGTTGTTTGTTGATATTTTTCATTACATTGGTTCTTCGGCAATTTACATCTTCACAGTGAATTTAGCTTTACCGACCATTTCACGATCTTAAGGGATTCCTTTATGATATCTATCACGGTAACTTCTCGTATTATTTATCCTTATGGTGAACCAGGTGTTAATTTTATTGACAATATACTGCGCTTTGAGGTACATCATTGATACATCATTGGTACATCATTGTACACGTTCCTGGTGCGAATGCTTTACCTACGGAGAGGTTTACTAAAAACATAAACAACATATTACAGGAAAATATCTTTGAGAAGTGCTAGTAGAATGAAAACTAGTTTGCACAATTTCCCTAGAAAAAAGGCAAATTCGATTATTTTAAACAGAACTCAGTTTGTCACTTAGTTATAACATAAAAATAAAAAAAACTAATTAAGACAAATTGGCCAAAGGGGCTTAGCAAGAAAAGACTTACGCGGGACAAATGCGTAAAAAAAAAAAATCATATACTTTCCAAGAGTTCAAACAAGTAAAGGACCAACATATAGCTAAATTGTAAGAGAGTTTTAGAAAGAAACAGACCAGCATCAGGGTAAACTGTCAGACTTTTAACAAGAACAAGAATAAAGGCAAACATAAGAATGACTTGGAAAAAACTAACTAATGCACACCCTGAATAGAAATAACCTAAGGCTAACTTGTCAGCGAGTTGTAGAAGCATCACGCAAACACCGCACATAGGACCGAGTGATCAGGGATTTCTAACAAGAAGACGAGACTGACAAACGATCAACTGATCAAGCAGTTTTAACCGGGAGAAGAGAATAACATAATCCTGACTGACAAAGAAGTTTTAACTGCAAGAGACTAATATAGGAATAATTGATCAAAGATTTTAAAGAACATAATACTGATTTGTCAGTTTAAACCTTGACATATGAAGTCTAAAACTGATTAACAACTGTTGGTTAGGAGTTTTCTCCCATGGAGAGAAATAAATGATGAATAGTTGGCTACAGATAATCGAATCTACACACAAGGGGATAATGGAAATTGTCAATTTTTTAAATGTCCCTTACGATAAATATAAGCGTAACCTTATTCAGTTATAATTACTGTTCATATCTTTCTTCCCTTTAAAATAAGTATCAGCAACAACCCTCCCTTCGAAGACCCCCAGAACAAAAACACACAAATACAGGGAATTGAACCACATTCTTGAGACGGTTAAGCGCATCCAGGCAGAAGCAACAGACGAGTCTTCCAGCCACATACATAGGCAGTACTCCTCGAATGAAATCTGTTCCCTTCAGACTAGTCTGCACTTGCTTGGGAAAAAGCGCACATAAGCCTCGAAACTCTCAAAACAATGTGACAACCAAAGTCTGAAAAAAGAGCACAACGCTACACAGAACTCCAAGGAAGGCAAGGGATGGTGACAATGGTGGGGGAGAGGAAAGGGGAAGGGGGAGGGAGAAGGGTTGTTAGGAAGAGATAACACTACCAATGTTTTTTCCTTATATTTTTTAAGTCTATGTAAGGCTCTAAAGAGGAAAAGGAAGCGCCCGAGCGGGGGTCTCAGTATACCATATATGGTCCTCATATTTTGAATATAAATTCACGATTTTATGCTAAATATTCTATAATATTGTTTACTGACGCTGGGAGAACTCTTTGATTATTTTCCATCCGGCAGAGAGGAATAAAGACGTTCATATTTTGAGATAGCTCTTATTACGTTTCCTTATTCATACTGGGCTGGCAACAACGACCCTTAACTCCTCCCTATATATCCATGTATGCACCGTTCACTGTTGGGCGTGTATACACATATATACAGTATATATATATATATATATATATATATATATATATATATATATATATATATATATATATATATATATATATATATATATATATATATATATATATACATACGTATACACACACACACACACACACACACACACACACATATATATATATATATATATATATATATATATATATATATATATATATATATATATATATATATATATATATATATATATATGATTATAATCACTTTTGTACGTGATTCATTTACCACACATTACCACAGGTGAAAAATAAGAGACAGGGTGTAGGTCCTGACCGGTTTCGACTTTATTTCCAAGCCATTGACGAAGGACTGATACAGAGTATTAGAAGTCACAAATATATATACTACAGGAGCAGTACTGACAAACATACACAGCCGTTAGAGACTACATATTCCCCCACAGGCCGGTGTCAAGGTAGGAATGGCCTTCAAAACTCATTTGGCTAAAAATCACAATGTAGGCTACTCTCAGGGGACATTACTGATAAACATACCGACCATAGGCGACATCAGATCCACACCTGTCGCCTATGGTCGGTAAGTTTACCAGTAATGTCCCCTGAGAGTATATTGTGATTTTTAGCCGAATGAGGCCACTCCTACCTTGACACCGGCCTGTGGGTGGATATGTAGTCTCTAAAGGTTGTGTATGTTCGTCAGTACTGTTACTGTAGTATATATATTTGTGACTTCTAATCCTCTGTATCAGTCCTTCGTCAATGGCTTGGAAATAAAGTCGAAACCGATCAGGACCTACACCCCGTCTCTTATTTTTCACCTGTGGTAATATGTGATATATATATATATATATATATATATATGTATTGTATCATGTGTACATATATATATATATATATATATATATATATATATATATATATATATATATGTATGTATGTATTGTATCATATATATATATATATATATATATATATATATATATATATATATGTATGTATGTATTGTATCATATATATATATATATATATATATATATATATATATATATATATATATACGAGTATATATATATTCATAAATATGAACATGCATGCGATCCAAACTACACAGAAGGAAGACGAATTAGTATTTAAATTACGCAGAAAATAATTACACTCTAAACCGACATGTACAAAACAAAAAAATCATATTAGAATTCTACACTGTTCATGAACGGTGTACATGCGCCAATCAGCGGTATAAACGCACTTAATAGAACAATGAAAGGGAATACAAGAAATGACTAATGAATCAGATGAATGATTCCGTACTGTATGTAACGGGTAGAACTAGAGAATAATAAAGTAAGTTATAAGTGGTAAAAACTGCTCATAAAAATAAAAATAGAAAAAGTGTTTGGAGAGAATGGGGAGGAGAGGTTCAAGGAGATAACTTTCTAGAAGAAAAAATGAAAAAGATACTTAATGAGCAAGAGGGTTAAAAGACAGGTTTCAAAGAGATACGTTATAAAAAAGGAGTCTTATGTTTTGAACTCGCTACTTTCATGTCCGGTTGAGTACTGATGGCAGGTGAGTGGCAACGATGACTGATGCTACGCGCGCGCAATCAGAAGAATCTTTGAGAGTAATATTACAAGTTATAGTAAAAGGTGTAAAAATTGAAAAAGGAAATTGAAATATGACCTGTAATTAGAATTACTACTATTTCTACGAATACCATCCTTCATTTTTCATTCAAATGATGGTAAATTAAACACCCTTATTTACATCGTCAATGAGTCTGCTCCAGTCTGATTCCATTAACTGTGCTTCCTATTCCTTTCTTCTCCTCTTCACCACTTAACTAATTCAACTCTAACCTAGTTAAGGAAAGGTCTTTCTTCTATCGTTTTTCAGATGTTGTAATCAAAATTTTGGGAATAAAATTTTGGAACCAAAATTTTCGGAGGGTCTCTTTACAGCCTGTGATTAATTTCTCGAGTCATTTACTTCGGTGTGTGTCGAGGAGATAAGTAATGACCATTATAGCAACGCCTATGCAAATGGATTGTCATTGCCTTTTCGCTCTTTCCCTTCAACGTGAAATGAGGAAAGATGTGGACTTACCCGGGCCGTTTTCAAGCTTCAAAAGTTTGGGTGGAGTGGAATAGAGCCAGTTTTGACTCGGCTGACTGAAAACTGGTGAAACCAGTCTTGAGTTAAGGAATGGATAGACACAAGATGAAGTTAAAGTTAGGTATACCTTAGTTTTACCAGACCACTGAGCTGATTAACAGCTCTCCTAGGGCTGGCCCGAAGGATTACACTTATTTTACGTGGCTAAGAACCAAGAATCAATTGGTTACTTAGCAACGGGACCTACAGCTTATTGTGGAATCCGAACCACATTATAGCGAGAAATGAATTTCTATCACCAGAAATAAATTCCTCTAACTCTTCACCAGCCGGCCGGGGGAATTGAACTCCGGCCCATCGAGTGACAGTCTGAAGCTCAACCGACCCAGCCAACGAAGGGCTACAAGATGAAGAACAGTTGAGGAGAGCAGAGTGGGGAAGAGTTGCTTTATTATTTGTTTGATACTGAAAGATGTATTCCGACTAGAAATTTCATATTTGCTTATGTAATAGATATAATTATTAGAAAGACTAATCTATAACGATAAGTTGCAAATAAATGAGGGAGAGAAAGGGAGATTAGGATATGGATTTAATACTATTTACTTTCTAATCTCACAAAAAAAAATGCTCAGCTAAATTTCACATCATTAGCGAAGTCAGTAACAGCTGAAATGATTACCTCATTCAAATGATATTTTAATGAGTTAGTATAGCCTAATGTGCGTGAGTATGTGTGTGTGCGTGTGTGTGCGTGGGAACATTGAGTGTCAGTTTAATTAGCCGAAAGCCCCGTGTTATAATTACCAAAGCTAGTCGTCTGAACATTATCAGTGATGTCGTAAAGTTATAAGCAAGGTACAGATTTTTGTCATTAATAATGTATGTTTTAAGAAAATACATTTGCAATAAAAATTATAACTTACATATACAAACATACGCACACAAACATACACATAGCAGCACTATTTGACACACGAAAATGGATTTCAATTTGTTTACGAAGAAGAGAATAAAAGAAAAAACCGAAGGATGTGAGGTATATTTCCTCTTTAAAGTCTTACGATTACCTCGCGGAGGAGCTCTGAAGAGAAGGCTGTAACTACAAAGAAATTAATACCCAGCTGTATGTCTGTCCATATAAAAACATTACCGACCGGATTAAAAAACTCAAAATGCAGAGTAGATATATTATGAGGGGACTGAATATATGAAATTAGTCAATAAGGGTTCGTACAAATAAATAAATAATTGAAAAATAATTAACTGATTAATCATTTGATAAAAAAAATTTGATTAAAAGATAATCGCGAAGTTATAAACGATATACCTAACTGTGTATTGCAGATAAATGAGCTCGAAAAGAAGTAAAATGTATAGCTTGAAATTTGTCCCCTCAATGACAAGAAAAAGTAAAACCCCCCAAAAAAGGAGACAATTTCTGACCCCGGGTTCGAAGGCTAATGGCAATGGCTCGTCCGGCAACTGATGGCCGATAAAAATATATCTCTATCAGGAGACTTTTCTCTTAAATTAATTCTGAATGCGTCCTTTCTCTTTCTGTCCTCCCTTGATGGAAAATAAAAAGATGTTCGGAAACTTTGTATCATCTAGATTTCTTTTCTGTCCGTTCCTTTTGCTCGGGTCATGTGTTTCACTACTACTACTACTACTACTATTATTAATAATATTAACAATAACAGTATCAACAATATTAACAATAACAGTATCAACATAAGTAGTGGCAGTGTTTTAGAAATATCATGTGGTGTCAGTGACCTTAGAAGGTGTGACCCCAGAACACTCCCAGTGATTAATTAATTGTGGAAATACAATGAAGTCATCATCAGTCATATGTATTCTTTTGTTTTAATAATAAAAGTATTGTAAAATTGATGATAACATTAAAACTTAGAGGTTTTGTTGCTTTGATAAATCTACAAATGCAAAAACGATAACAACAACATTACTAATGAATTTATGCTGTTACACTAAAATAATTACGATTAGAAAAAATGACAAAATGGACGATAAACGGATTTTCTTGTTTTCATAAAAGTATGATAAAAAAAAACATACTTTATAAGTCACGTACATAAATCTCCAACGGGCCTCTAAGCTCACTGTCGGAAAGCTTGGGGTAATCAACATAAGATATTGCACGACAATCTTAAATTTTTAGACATGGGTCAGTGGGTCAGTGAAAGTAACGTGTGGGGTATGGACCACCTCACTGGCTTCGCATTAAAACTGAAATGTCAACACTTGGTAATGAATCAACAAAAGATATTTACAGCATAAAGATACACTGTATTATTTTTAGATATGAACTCAACCTCTTATCATCCCAACTTAACCTAACTTAACATATGAGCTTACATTTCGATGGAGTTCTCATTCATGTTTCTATACTCGTTTGGATAAGCTCTAGCATTATCTTATTTCAAAATCTTTATTTTTGTAGGCATATGCTGTACATCAGAGAAAAAAGCAGATGAACTAACATTAAAGGTGTCAGAGACATGAGCTTAACAGGATGGTGTCAATCATCTGTGACACAGAAAGAACAGTAATCTACATTCACACCTCTTCACTTTGACATCCAAATCTTACGACTAAAATTATAATCGCTGGATTGCAAGGCATATAATGATCGTCTACGTTGTTTGGTCAGGGTTAAGAGGGCCACACCGCATCTATTATTTCCTTTAAAAACATACCTCTCTTTGGGCTAGGGTCCGTAGGCCTATTGTCATGACGCTGGCTTAATGTAAGACAACCAACCAATCTAAAGACAAGAAAAGAATAAAATTCACGCGTTTACTCACTCATTCTAGTTAATATTCCATAAAGCAAGTTTACAAATACACGATCTTTGCAAACCTCTCGACATCTAACTTGTTATTTCTCTGTCCTAAAACTTCTGACACTCGGGAGAATACTAATCGCTATGGCACTGAAACATAGACAGTATTGTCGGAAATTAGACACCTATATATATATATATATATATATATATATATATATATATATATATAATATATAAATAAATAAATAAATATATATATATATATATATATATATATATATATATATATATATATATATATATATATATATATATATATATATATATAAACTCTCACCTCCTGTCTGAAGTGGGATACAGGAACATTATGCAACTTAGACCAAAGAATGAGTGGCATAGGGGCAACGTTGTTTCTTGGCAAGAGCAGCACTGTTTTTTGACACGACGCTGAAACAGTAACAGCTGCATTTGAAAGTTTTGAAGCTGCTATTAGTTCACATTAGAAGTAAAACATAAGTAACCTGCAAATGAGGACAGGATGCTCATCTGCTTTATGATATTAGGTCCTGTGCAAGACTGCTGCAGACTCACTCACAGTTCTTCATCTGTACCCAACCTAATAGAATTTATTTATCTTAAAACTATAAATCAATGTTTCGACTCTTCTTACTGCTTATCTTATGTGGCACATCTTACCTTTTATCTTTTTTATAAAATGTCCCCTTGACACTCATTACGCCACTATGACTTTCATTTAGCTAATCACTGATCCAAAGACATCGCATGGTTCCTCGCAACTCTCCTGTCATTCTCAGTAGCATGAAATAAGCTATGTGGAATGCATGTCTTTATTTGACAGCAATGCTAGACGGGGTTAGTATCATACATTTTCCTGCTTTATATATTAGTATATCTCAAACAGTTACGGATAAGATTTTTAAGCAAAAATTTGTTAAAGTCCCTGGAACACAGCAGAAAAATTTGCAAAGGATCCCAGTCGACACCTTTAAACAGTGAAATAAAGTACCTACATGTTTGTCGTTGAAGTTTAACGAAAGTATCAAAAAATTCTAGACTAAGGTCAAAGGAAAGTTAAAGGAAATTTATAAAACAATCCAGTTCTAAATAAGGGTTCAAGGTCATGTTGCCAGAAAAAGTATTTTTTAAATGGAATGTTGGCATAAGATGGGCCCTTGCCCAATAGGCACCATCCGGAGAGGTTTTCTTTTTACTTTTACGTTATTCACTTTTCAAAATAATTTTTTTTCTAAATATGGGATCAAATCAGAGAGAAAATTACTAAGACTGGTTAAAACCAAAGTGAGACTCCTAAACAGTCTGGTTCATATCAGACTGAGAATTCTAAAGAGATTGGTTCAATTCGCTGGGTGAAATCTGAAGAGATTAGCTAATAAACTGAAAGCAAAAAATTTTAAGACATTGCTTTAACTGGGAAGGAAAATTCCGAATAGAGTAGTTCAACGCAGAGAGAATTCTGAACAGATAAATTTAAATCGGAGTAAGATTTTGAATAGATTGGATGAAGTCCGAGAGAGATTTTGAATAGATTAGTTCAAATCAAAGAGAAATCCGAACAGACTGTTTTGAGCAGAAAGAGAAATCTGACTACGCTGATACAGATCAGAGCGAAAACTGAACACTTTGGTTCAAATGGATGAAGCTTATTAATATATCGGCTCAAGTTTGCGGAAATTTTGAAAACATCAGTTCAAATCATTGTGAGATTTTGTAGCTCGATAGTTCAAATCAGAGTGGGAATTCAGGCTAGACTGGTTCAACTCGGCATGAGACATTGAAAAGAGGTTCAAATCAGGGGTTGCATTCTAACATGATGAATTATCAGGTACAAGAATTCCAAGCAGATTGCTTCAAATCGGAGCGAGAATTTTTGAACACTGCTTCCAAACGGTGCAAGACTATTGGTGTGAAAATCCTGAAGAGATTGGTTCAAATCACTGCGGAACAGATTTGCGTGCGAATACTGAGCGGCTAGTTCCATACGCAGCATTAAAAGCTTCCGACCACGGGAAAGAGAATCCAATAGTAGTCTCACCAAAGACCCGTGTTCAATAAGCTCCCATTCACTTTCAGTTCTGCCAGGAACGATTTTAAAATGGTCAGGGTGTGGAAAGGGTGTACAGATCCGTTCACACAACGAATCACACGAGGTGAACGCTTTCTTTTTTTCTTGAAAGCTTTGGAAGGGAAAGTGTTTAGGGTACACATCACAGCAATATTAGTGATGAACTATAGCCTCTAGTCGCGATTCCTTGCGTGAAGTCTAACAGGTAAATAGTACGAACATGCACGTATGTCAAATACGATTACACAATACTCCTACCTAACTAAGAATGTAGATAAAGCTGAATATTAACACACACACATATATACTATGTGTGTGTGTGAGTATATATATATATATATATATATATATATATATATATATATATATATATATATATATATATATATATATATGAATTTTTGTCACATGCACCTTGACATCTTTTTGTATTCATAAACATCAAGCTACAAATGTCGTTTAAAATCAAATGACATTTGTTGCTAAGTGTTTGTGATATATATATATATATATATATATATATATATATATATATATATATATATATATATATATATATATATATATGTATATATATATATATTACATATATATATATATATATATATATATATATATATATATATATATATATTGATATATTGATATATAATATGCGTGTTTACTAAAACGACAGCCAAGGGCTTAGTCTTTGATTGCATTCCTTACAAAATGAACTTTAATTGTTAAGCGAATAAAAAAACTCACACTCCCAAACATAACGTCATTAGCATTACATCTGGTTCTCTGTGTGCAACAAACACCGATAATCCCTTATAAAGTTCGGTGAATGAGCTCCAGATAATAATAATAATAATAATAATAATAATAATAATAATAATAATAATAATAATAATAATAATAATAATAATAATATCTTCACAAAAAGTAACACTCTCGTATGATAAAGAGGGACTTGTAAAGTGGCGCAGGTTTCCGCTTGTTCCATTCCAAAACTTTCACGACAGCTGAAAGTTAGTGAAATATATCTATTTCTTTATTTTTGTTTCTGTATGTCTGGCGCTCTAATTTCTCCATTAAGGGTAATCTGTTTTGCGTGAGCTTTTTGGGCAATTCAGTTGTCCATTTGCTTGTTTTTTCCGACTAACAATGAAATAATAATAAAGCTTAGCTTACAGAGTCGCCACAGGAACTCTCAACCAATTGAAGTAGGTTTCGTGTACCCACCTATGGTCAAAACCTTGGAACTTGTTTGGAAGACTATGAGCCCATGCTGTTATCAGTCATAAAGACAAATGCTTCTACGTATGGTTATTCACATATGAAGCCCGTGGCCAGTGTGATCTATACACTTTCGTACAATCAACGGTATCACAAATTACTTTTCTATACCTTTGAATACTTAACATTTATATTCTGCGGATTTTACCCGGTTAGGGCACAAGACAGCGAATTAGTGATTACTTACGTTGTTTGACACTGATTTTGACATGGACAGATTGATCAACTGAATCTTTTACCCCTAAGAACCACACAGCCTTGTCTGGCAGCCTACATGCAAGGGCGCCAGTTCTACAACCACCGACTGCAACTCGGAAAGTCACACAAATGTCAGTAATAAGGCCACTGACAGTCATGCCCATCCCATTCTGGCGGGCAAAGGCATAACAGAAGCAGAGCTGTTGTGAATGCGCCTTAAGCCTTTACACTCACAATTGTTCGACTGACAAAAAGCCATAATTGATGGTTGCTTGCGCTCTTAAAATCCTGCAAATTGTTCACTCTTAAGCAGTCGCCTTCTCTGGTCTAAAAAAAAAAAAACGACTTTTAGTCTCAAAGACAGGAGGTGGGACTACCCTGGTCTTTGCACTTCAGATGCGCTTCAATGAGTATATAAACTTTCCTCACTGAAACGGTTGCGATTTTTGTTCTATCCCACCAAAGGCGAATAAGGTAATCAAGAACCCATTACTCTGAACTGGCTATCAAAAGTAAAATATATATAATTAATAGTTCATATAAATTCTCGACTGTCTTCATTTTTGGAATTTTTACGACATCCAGTCCAGGAGGAGGAGGGTCTATCTCTTCCTTCGGGGTTCAGTTCCATTCCTATCTTTCTTCCTCTTGCTCTCATCGGGCCAGTCTACATTAGGGCACCAGACAGCCTGTCTTGCGAGACTGCATTTACACAGCTCTATAATGCCAGTCACGTTCGAACAAAGCCCAACATAACTGAAGCTTAAGTACTACTGAAGCGGAGTGATTTTAGTTCTTATGACCATTCCACTGCAAATCGTATAACATACGAGGTAAGACTTGAGGTGTTTTTTAGAGGCAGAAAGCTAGATTAAACCGGGTCATTTTAGATTAGCAGTCTTCCGGGAACCCAAGATAGAAACCAGTCTTTGGACAAAGGAACCAAACTGTGATCTAAAAAACTGGCATCTCATTGACTTCTCCCCTTCCTGACATTGGATCAAGCACAATATTAAAAATTATATTGAACTAATTTATTATTTGTTGTTCACACAAAGCAACTGATACTCTGTGATTCAAATTAAACTTAATAGAAATTAGTCTTCATTTACACTGAACAATGATTAATGAACTATATCATTTCCTCCCACGTCTTGTTTTCATCTTGAATGTTATTCTTTGTCTTAAATCTTGCTCTGAGTTTGTTTTCGCTTTCCTGCAGTATTTATTTTATGTTGCTTAACAGAGCAAGGTTCATGGGATGTCAGAGTGCCAATGCTTTGCGACTGTGGTATACAAACATTGGTTTGCCATAATCACGAGGATCGGGGCAATATGGGTTTAAAAACTCTAATACAGAATATGTGAATTATCGAGATACTGCGGATAAATCTACAACGTTGCTATGATATGATGAAATAGTGAGTAAAAAAAATAGTAATACAAAAGAAGAAAAAACTGCATATGAAATTTGAACCAAAACGTTCAATCATTGGTTTCCTTTTCTATTGTACACTAAAGTTCGACGACATGCTCCCATGTAGGTGAAACATGGTAAAAGTGATGACCGTTGAGTGTCGAGAGCTCGACTGTACATTTCCAACTATCTTACAGTTTTGCCGAAAAAATAAATCTTCGAACGAAATATGAAATCCAGTATCAACTTCTCTCATAACATCTGAAGCAGAATAACATTTCACTTTGAGCATCTCCCTTCACGTTCTCGGCATCCATGACCTTGAAAACCGGGCAACGTGTGCCAAGAGAAACTCACAAAAAATAAAAAAAACATAAATTTCTTCACAAACGTACTGTTTAGGTCCATGGGAGCGTAACAGTGAACTATAACCGTGAACCTTTTTAAACAGAGTTTTCCATTCGGAAAATTTATTACAAGCTTACATTTTTTTATTAAGTCTTCCATAATAAAGAATCTGACGTCTTAATTCTGCGTGAACTTATGGTCTATTGCGGAATGGCCAAACTGTCACTCAGTGTCATAGGCTTTTATTTTTTTTTTTTTTAGACAAAAAGCTGATGGGGACGAGAAACCTAAGGTACGAATCTCAGACCTGCTTGATATGTAAAAACGAGGGGGAAGAATGCCGAGGCCTAACCCAGAAGGATGCTATATTTTTAGCTGGTAAATTGCCAAAAGATATTTGTTGCGAGTATTCACTCAAACTGAAGAAATGAGACTCTTCAAGAACTTGCAACTGTCGACAAGGTCATTAAATTTGGCTGATAATAATAATAAATTTCAGATAATATTTTTTATGCGTACGAAGTTCAAAGCCTCGGGGCTGATAATTTTGGAAATAACGCCTCAGCCGCTGCTTCCCAACTCGTATACCGCTAAGTATTAAATGAAGATGACAATTAGAGAAAAACTGTACCTAAAAATGAAAATTCCACGTTTCTGCAAGACCGCCGGACTTAGTCGCAGAGCCGCAACCGCCATGCCGTTACATTAGAATATTAGACTTTAGTATGAAAAATCAAGAACTTTAGAGCAAAATGGAACGCTTACCAACTCTCGTACAGTACATCTCTTTACTTTAGTAATGAGGCTGATGACCCCCATCACGAATTGTCAACCTTTCCTCCTGGTTCAGTTACTGGAAATATGCATTACAAGGAATCATAATATTAGGAAACTTGCTTCCAGCAAAAATCAGATTCACACTCTAGGAATTCAGGCTTGCAATTAAAACAACCTACATTCTGTCTGAACAACTGTCTATAGGCAGCCCAGATCTGATGGGAACAATAAAGACAATGGGTAAACAAAAGGAGTAAGGCCCGAGAACAAACGAAGCGACAGACCCGGCTCTTGCTTGGGAGATTACAAGACTTAAGGAAAACAGCAGAAGGGGGAGAATTCTGCAGCTTGCCAGCGGAGAAGAAAACTGTCTACGTGGCGTATATGTGAGACGTGGCAGCCTGCCGGGTGTCACGATGCACCTTGATTAACTTCTCTCTTCCTCAACAGAATTATTTCATTAATGCATGGCCAAAGATTTATCCGAAAGAGGAGAAATATCTGTGATATGTCAGGGGCCCTCCAGAGGAGTTAAAAAGAGCCATTTCAAAAGTACATAAAACTGGAAAAAGGAGGACAAGCAGCAGCTGCTGTCTGTTTATCCTGACAGCCGAATAAACTAAAGACTAGTCATAACAGCGGTCATAAAACGCCTTCGTTAGCACCCGACACCTGCCAGTTGGAGGGCCATATACTTCCACTTCTATTCTGCCGCTTCTTTCGTTTCAGAGCTCACTTCTTTGTAAAGAGCATGTTCTGCCTTCTGGTGCCACTTCCTGCTCTTCTGATTTTAAACGATGTTATTATGAGATTATTTATGAACCCGTTTTTGCTTGTTTCTAATATATTGCGGTATGTTTTGGATGGATTTCATGAAATTTTATGGAGGCGTTGGCTCTAAGCCAAGGACAAAGTGACGGGATTTTGAGATGGATTTGTCATTTTTTATGGTGTTGGCTAAGGTATTCACCCAAAACATCAAGATTTTGTGTTAATTTCCCAATCCCTTGTACATAATTCTTTCGTTTTTCTCCTTACAAAATTCTCTAATCGAATTCTTCAATCGCGTTACCAGTTCCTTTTTAAGCCTCTTCAAAAAAAAAAAAAAAAAATTAAGTACACCTTAGTAACCAGACCACTGAGCTGATTAACAGCTCTCCTAGGGCTGGCCCGAAGGATTAGATTTATTTTACGTGGCTAAGATCCAATTGGTTACCTAGCAACGGGACTTACAGCTTATTGTGGAATCCGAACAACATTATAACGAGAAATGAATTTCTATCACCAGAAATAAATTCCGCCTGAGAACGATACCCACCCGTCCAATGAGGAACTATTTAAGCCTCTTCAACTCAATGAAGTTTTACGCATACTAATTTTTTGATATTTGATCACTGTCGTGGCCCGTGTTTAGGTTCACCTAACGCTGTGTCAAGTCAAATTTCTCGGTGGTGTTGACTCGCCACCACAGATTTGTTCAAGCATTTGCGAAAAATGTATAATTCTAAGCTTCTATGCACTTTTTCGTAACACACACACACACACACACACACACACACACACACACACACACACACACACACACATATATATATATATATATATATATATATATATATATATATATATATATATATATATATATATATATATAT
>JANJGK010000015.1:31454856-31462356 GCA_039081455.1 Macrobrachium rosenbergii | reverse complement strand
CAGTGGCTATTCGACACCACGATAGATATTGCGCCCCTCACCTTCATCTATGCCTTTCTGTCCTTCATACAGCTTATGATTTGAGTCTTCTAACTTATGTATTTATTTAATTTTTGAAATTGGGGTGTAAACGGAAGCCGAATTATGGCGCTTGATTACACAATCTACAATATCGAATATAACATTTGATTTTAGGGAAGAACAGCTAACATGGAGCACAAATTTATTGATTGAATTGTGCAAAAAGGCAGCAGGAGTTTTGAAGACATCACAGATAACAATAAATATGACAAATGGAAGAGAAAACTTCAATAATTCAAATTAATAACAGTACTGTAGCTTCAGATCTCAAGCCAATGAAAATAAGAAATGAAGCAAACAAACGCAGGCTTTTGAAAGGAACAGCACGGTAAATAGATAGAGAGTAAAAGGGGTTGATGGTTGAGAAATATTTTTACTGCTATTATTCCTTGTACGGTTATTAGCCTATTGGCCATTTCCACGACTACGACTCAGCTGACTTGCCAATCTTTCATCCTAGTCATTTTTATTCTGATTCAATGACATTTAATAATAATAATAATAATAATCATAATAATAATAATAATAATAATAATAATAATAATAATAATAATAATAATATCAGCAGCGACAGCAACAGTCCCAGTAGGGTACTATATCAACAAACACATGAATATTAATACCAATTTTCTCGCTTGCGGTAAAATAACTTATTCCTAAAACATGTCAAAAATATTGGGCAATAATTCTACAATTATAATAATACAACAGCATGAAAATTCTATACAATGGAACTCAAAAACCTTCTTCTTTACTTTCAGGCAATCTACTGCTGGAGGTTACCTGGGGAATGTGAATGTAAAGAAAACGGGAAGCATGGTTCGAATCGTTCCTAAACGAAAGGAAACCAAAAGAGGAAGAGTTTGATGTAAAACTACCTTGAAAAAAGGATAAATTCGGAGCAATGACTACTTGCACGAGGTGTCCTGAAACGGAAAACATGTCGAAAGTAATTTCAGTGTTAAGAGATGGCGCGTAAGTGAGTCAACCTTTGAATATTACTCTTAAGATGAGTGACGTAATTACTGAGAGTGATAGTCCATTTGCAAAAGGGTTATGCCTATGGAAAATCAATTGAATGCAATTTCCGATGAATTTACAAATCCCCACGGACTCGAGTCGCGCCATGAGGTCTAAAACGCGGTGGCAGGCTGGAAAAAACGCGTCGTCAGCAAAAAGCGAAACAGCGGCCTCGTGTCCGGACTCCGTTCGTCGTTCTACCTCATTAACGTCTCCGGAAGTCTTGCATGCGGTGAACATTTATCTGAATTCCCTCAATTCCTCGCTGATCCACAGTGTCTGTTTATCCTATGGTTCCCCCTCCCCTTTCTCCTCTCTGCTGCTTCCATGCTTGTCTTCTCCATGTCCCGATTTCTTCTCTGGATCAAACGTAGCATTCAAGGACTCTGAAACGATTTGCCATCGGAGCGAAATGACCAGTGGGGAAACGGCTGCGAAGTGGATGATTCCTAGTGAGTTTTGCCCGGCACAAATAAACGATTCCGAGAGAGAACAAAACGCCATTCCGTCGGGGACAAGAGCAGCGATAACGTGTCATTCCTCGGAACGAAAGACCGGTCCCAGCTCGAACAGTCCTTCCCCGCCACCTGCCACAGCACTCGTAGATTTCCCTAACAACTTACGGCCGGAGGCAACTCCCCTTGACAAGTGTCATTCCCTGGGGAAGGGGATAACGCCCCCGGCAGCGTGCCATCCGGCAGAGCGGCCCCTCCGATCCTTCCGCCATACTCGGCTAGAACCCTCCGCCTCCTCCTCCTCCTCCTCCTCCTCCTCCTCTTCCTCCACGTGGTGGTGGTCTGCCGGTGACTTAAACACACCTGAGAACTCCGTCGGTGATGGTGGAGGCAACTCCCACACCCGCCTGGCCACACCCACACCCACCCTCCCCGGCCAGCGATTGATCTCCTGTAGGCGTGGCGGCAGAAGAACCATGGAAGTGGTGGCCTTAGAGCGCAGATCTGATGCGGTGGGGGAGGCCTCAGGATGTGGAGTCGGAGAGGGAGGAGGAAGGGATGGACGAGAGGGAGTGGGTGGAGGAGGGTGTTGGGGAGGGGCCAAAGTCTCTGAGTGGTGGAGAAGACAGGAAGGAGAAGGAAGGAGAAGAAAACGAAAACCCGGATGGTTGAGTTTCTCCCTCTGGATCACTATGGCTCTCTCCTTAGCCGTCGCTTCGCCTTCGTCAGGTAAGTCCACATTTTCATTCTCTCTCCTCTTGCTTCTCCTTTTTCTTATTCTTTTCGATGTTAATCATTTTCATGGTAAAAATTAATTCTTTTTCTCAAGTTATAAATGATCAAGAGATCTATGTATATAATATCAAAATTATTTCATAACGGTATTAAAAATAATGTAATAATGATCGGAAATGCATTGATGCTGTCTTTTTATGTTCATAATATACGAATGTATATTATGAACAAAATATAACAAAATAAGACTAATAGCCATAAACCGAGAAGAAACTTTCCTTTTCAGGCAATTTTTCTAACCACCTTTTAACAGCAAAGATAATAGTTTGTGAGGAACTCTTTTCAGCAACATTTTTTTCAGAGATCTGTTTTGTAAACTTTGGGACCTCTTTCTTTTTTCACCAAGACATTTTCCATGAATTAACTAAGTGTATATACATATATACATACATACATATATATACATACTGTATATATATATATACATATATGAATATATATATATATATATATATATATATATATATATATATATATATATATATATATATATATATATATATATATTATAATATATATAATTACGGTAGTCGTTCCAATTAACCCTTAGCGCTACCACTGTATCACACTGTGAATATCCACAAATTCTTTAAAAGAAAACATACCTCTGTAAATGACATTACAACTAAGTTTACTGAGGCAGCAGAAATTCATTGCCATAGCAAGATAATGATGTCATAGGAACTGCCAAGTAGCAATACAGAACAACATAAACTGACTCCGTTTATTTCTTAGAATCTTTCATCGTTTTCGAAAGGAACAGCTCGAAAATTTTGAACGATTTTATTTAATTAGCATAGAATTATTAACAGATATTTCGCATAAACTGACATGCTTGTAATTCTTTGCCTAGTATGTTTACCAAAAGATGGGTTAAAAGAGTGAGAAATGTAGGTACGGTATAGACGTGGTGGAGAGGTAAGCCTAGGTGGAAACCTGGATCATAATATTTTGAGGTGGTCTGGTAACGAGGAGAGAATACTGGAAGATGGGCTGATGAGAGATCTAGGCAGATGTGTGGAAGTGCTGAAACGGGAGGGCGCTAGTGTCAAGAAGGCTCGAAAGCGTACGTAAGACAGGGGTGAGTGTTGCGGTGACTTAAAGAAGGGTGGGATCGACAAGCTGTTGATGAGTCTTGTGTGTGTGTTTGTGTGTGTATGGCGCAACTGATCTAAGGAAGTTTCTGCAAAAGAAGCTCATCCTTGGTTCAGCAGTCAATGGGTGAATGTTACAGTGAAAGCTGTAAGCGTGAGTGAGCGACACCAGACAGCTATACCTTGATGTTATGCCACTGCAAACTCTAAAAATGTTTACTTTTTTTGAAATGTCATATATCTGAATAAAACCTTACGTAATAATACATAAATATCTACCTACATACATACACACACACACATATATATATATACATACATACATACATACATACATACATACATACATATATATATATATATATATATATATATATATATATATATATATATATATATATATATATATATAGCAAAAGTCTACACGTGCAAAGAGAATATAAAGAAATATCCTAACATCACAGAGGAGCTACAGAGGTAATAAATGTTAGATCTCACAACTATCAGCTGAAATATTCCAACAATGAATGATATCTAAAACGGTAATGATGATATCGGAGCAAATTACAGAAGGAACCCTAAATTATGCGAGGCAACATAAAACATGAGCTACCCACATGACCGTTTTGCTGATGAAGATGATATTGTGGAAGTCTTAGTGAAATGTTTTGCGCTATTTAGTTATGAGGTTCACTGAAAGCTAATGGTTCAGTGGAAAATGTTTTATATATGGGTTTGTTTGTGTTTGTCTTTCTGGTTCAAGTTAATATTACAAAACTGTTCTGACGAATGAGAATCAGCATCAATATAAAAATCTGTATTCATTTCATCTCATCATACCAAGGACCTGCAGCAAGATATTGTGGACCAGGTCTATGTCCATCGCAGTTCTAAAGATTTTCAAAATGGTAATCCAGAAGCACAGCATCACCACTCACATGAGTATAAAAACTGGTCAACTAGGGTTTAAACATGATAAGAACACTAGACGCCACTGTTAACTCTCACTAAAGCAAGCTAGCAATCATTATCATACAGCAAATATTGTTCAGAAAAGCAACCGAACACCCCTCCAGGTGTTGCCCACCACATCAGGGGATGCCCTACATTCGTCGAAATAATATTAGAACAACGAACGGAACGCTCTCCCTTACCCTTCTTGGTTAAGTTAGCGGACATTCGACTCACTACTGAGAGGTCCTTGGTTCGGTCACCAGCGAGGACAGAGCAACATGAACCCCTCCCCGAAAAAAGCCCATGAGGACTCGACTGGCCTTAGAGAATTACTCCCTGGTTGCAGGCCGGGTTTGAGAGAGAGAAAAGAGGAAAAAAATGATTGACGCGAGTAATCGGTAAAATACTGACAATCAAATCACTCCATAATATGAAATGGGAGGGCCTTTCTCTTTCTCTCTCTCTCTCTCTTTCTCTCCATGTTAACATCAGCGATCATTACTTTAGTCACTGAAAGCAAAGCTTTGTATATTTTACGGGAAACGAGATTAAAAGAAAAAATTGGTTTCGATCTTCCTAGATATAAAAAAAATAACATTCAAAATCAAAACCACAATGATCGAACATTGGACTGGAAAATATCAAAAACATATGAAAGAGAAGCAAGAAGCAAATTTTCCTAAAAATTCAAACTACACATATTTTGTAGGTGAACATGACTATTCTCTTCCATTATCAATGCGGAGGCCCTACGAGACACACAAACATATACACACACACACACACACGCAAAGCGGTGGGGGGTGGGGAGAGAGAGAGGGGGGGGGGGGTGGGTTGCTTAACATAAAAGAACCGCTAGAACCGCTTTAAACCAAGAGAAGGTATGGCCGTTAAGGAAAACAGGAGGAGGCAAAGAATTCCAGGCCACTGTTTACAGAAAGAGTGTAATCCAGGGATTACTGGTCCCTATCGTAATAGCTGAAGCGGTGGCTGAGAGAGAGAGAGAGAGAGAGAGAGAGAGAGAGAGAGAGAGAGAGAGAGAGAGAGAGAGAGAGAGAGTGAGAGTCTGGAGGTTTGTGGTGTTTAAAACTGTTACAAAGAATATGGTCTTACAATCCTGTATAGTGATTTTGTTTACAAACTGGAATTCTAATCGGAAGAACTTTTAAACTTGTTCCATATCTTCCTCAAAGAAGTCATGTTTTTGGTTCGGTCTGTATATCTGTCAGTCTGTTAGCATGAATTGCGCAAACAGTTAAGCTGGTTTTTTATGAAAATTCCACGAAAGGGGGACCTCGTGAACGACAAGAGGTTCATTTTTAAGATTTCTTGATTTGAATAAGGGGTCTTTTTTTTTTATTGGAGGCGAATTGTCCAGCATTAGCGGAGGTTTGCGATCTCTATTCACTTCTGTTAAATGTCTTTGTTTCCTTTATTAGATAAAACCATGACCTTTATTTTTCACATGCGGTATACAAGATTTCGCCAACATTATGTTCCCAACGCCGTTTTGATATGTAACTTTCGCTCGATCGGAGAACAGAACAAGAGACTAAGCGTAGATTAACAGTCACATCGAAGTCTATGAAGCTTTTAACACAAAACCCGACGGGGGCATTATTTTTGTTAAAGATTTAGCTGGCATTTTGCCAGCACGATTTCTCCTTCGTAGAGCAGCCCGTAACTGACAGGACGGATAGCTATATACTCCTTACTGCCCAAGGACTAAAAAAAAAAAAAAAAAAAAAAAAAAAAAGAAGATAAGAGAGTGGAGTCTAACAACGAAGGAAGCTGTGGCTCTGACTCTCAATAGAGGAGAGGTTATAGTTTAACATAGGTTACTGAACTCTAACATTTACTCTTTGGAAAGCCGTACAGAGAACTGAAAATCAAACTGTCTGTCTGTCTGCCTCACTGCCTTTCCAGCTATTTATCTTTCAATCTATGTTTGTCTGTTTTCGTATGCGTCCGTCTTTCTACCTATTTTCTTCACAGCCTTGTTGCTTTTATATCTGTCTATCTATCTATCTTGTCTATCTGCGCATAACAAAATTCACGAGCAAATGTTTCCGCTTTAGTTCCGGAAAAGACTTTCCCCTCAGCTCAGAAATGACTGAAGACGAACTGCGAGTCCCGCAGGAGATGTCGAGCAGACCCGCGCCGTGATTAATTAATGAACAACCTTCGACATAAGAGGGTGTTACGCAGTGCCCGACACCTCTGGGAGGAAAGACTCACAGATGAAAGAGGAAGAACTAAGGGATGAATTTGTGTTATGGGGCTGACTGACAGGAAAGGAGAAGGAGCCGGAATGTCGCCAGAATTACATACAACAGGATACGGTTATGGTACAGAGTCAATTGCGGTAACGTTCTAGACAATTAGTTAGCTTTTATACTGAAAGTTAGTTGTGGTTATTCCAAGAGAGGCAGCCGTCTTCGCGTTAAATTAGTTGAAAGCTTCACGCATGTTGGTTTCCAGCGAATCACAAGCTTTTATTCTGATCTTACAATATTGCATCGTTACACGAGCGCGACTTCTTGCTCAACGTGCATACATAGAAAACAATTCGGTTAATGGAAATCTGTATTGTATTTCAATTTTTTTGTGCTTACAATCAGGAATTTTATGGACATTACATTACCACCCAACAATTTGGCAAATCATATAAGTGGTTTAAAAAATTTGAGCTAAGAAAGCAAATTAGCATCACTGTATAAATCCATCACAGAGACTATGAGAAAACAATAGGAAATTTAGAAGGGCAAAGACTGATTCATAACAGGAGACTAAGGGAGAGATACAGCGAAAGTGGGGCTAGGGGTGCTGTTAATCAAGTTTTTGGGAATGATTTTCTAGTAACATACACGTTCCTTAATAAAAATGGCAGCTTCAAAGAATTACGTCCATAATTATTACTATACTCGTTCCCATAGTTGGTGAGTGAAGAACGCTGGATCTGCAACTTAATTGATAAATAAATAAAACTTGAATAACTGATAAATGTTTTAAAACTTCATTAATTTACAAATAAACAAAACGGACAAATAAAAATAGGCTTTATAAACAATGATTTTCAAGATTGACGCCTAGACGGAATG
>JANJGK010000015.1:31442356-31447356 GCA_039081455.1 Macrobrachium rosenbergii | reverse complement strand
CCTCCTCAAAACACCCCTTTTATCAAACAGGGAAGAGATCTCCACTTTTTCGGATTCTGCTTCGAACTGAAGCGAAAGATTGGGAGGTTTTCGAAAGATTCAAATAACCGTAAGACATGACAGGTAATGTCACAAGCAGCAGGTTTCCGGATGGTCTCTCTTCAACTTGATCCTTTCTTCTTTTGTTTTTAAGTGTTATCATAACATAGTGGATGTGAACTTACTAAAGCAATAAAATTTTGCACATAATTATATTACACTTAAGTACTTTAACACTCACATACTTACACACACACACACATATATATATATACATATAATATATATATATATATATATATATATATATATATATATATATATATATATATATATATATATATATATATATATATATATATATATATATATCAGGTTTGCCATTTACAGTCACCATCGTCAGTAAAAGAAAATACATTCTTACACAAAATTATCAAATATTCTTCGAGCACGTAACTTTTAAAATATTTTTTCATCTTTTGTTCACAATGATATTTAAATAACAGAATTTTTGACCCTTTGTAATGATAATATGTAGCAATAAAAAGCCTATTCATAAGCAAATTCACTGAATTACTTCTCATAAGTATGCATAATAACACGATTATCTCTTCTCTTGCAAGGGTTTCAAAACGTCAGAGAACTCAACCATTTACTCTAACAATTTTCATTAATACTCTCAGAATACTTTTCACTTTTGTTTTAACATGAGTCTTTCTTTCCTGATTGCATACGAGGTTTTTAAAAAATGCAGAACTAAACCTTTCCAGTAAAATCCTATGACATAAAACCACTTGGTATCCATAATGTTAGGGTATAAGATAGAGTTTACGGGTAATGGATCCCATACATTCTATCCAAAAAAAAAAAAAAAAGCATATACAGAACAACACAGAGTACTTGATATAATAAAACACAGTGCAACTGGAAAATTACTTTAGTATTGTCGTCATTTTTGAAAGGGCAGGTTCTAAAATAACTAAGTGCTGTTCACACACTCTCAGTATCAATCTTTTATATATACCACCATAAATACGTCGTTTGCAAATATTTTGCTACAAGCCGTCAAACTCTTCATTTCAAACCTATAAGCAAAATTAGTATTTAGGTAAATTTTTTTAAATTAATATTTTTCAAGTGCAGCTAATATCCTTAAGTAAACAGTGTAATCAAAATAATTTTATTCTGACAAATAAATTCTAAACTATATAAAAATATCAATTTCCATGAGTAGAAACCGTAAAAAATTTTTTACTCAAGTAAAGAGAAAATATTTATACAACTGAAAAGCCAGATATATTCACTCCTAAAAAAGTAATTTTTTAAACCATCAATTTACTAATGTAAAAAGAGCTAATAAAAAATAAAAAAAAAATAAAAAATTTCACACGAAAAAATGTAGAGCACAACAAATAATTTCCACAAGTTGGAATGTGCCAGAAATCAAAATCAATTTTCACTCGTGAAGAACGCCCTCAAAATAAAATGTTAATTTCCACTAACAGCCGACAGGAAATTTTTGACTCGTACAACTGGATGCTTTCCAAATCAGTTTCCATTCTTTCTGTGTCACGTACATTTTTTTATCAGGTTTTTCATTCTTCTTCCTTCATCCTGCCATTTCTGTTTCTTTCAATTTATTTATAAATAAAATATAATATAATTTATGAACCCGGCAGTTTTTTCTTCCTGCATCAAATTTCTTTTCATATTTTGGTTTCAATACAGATAAATTAAGAAACTATACAGAAAAAAATTGTAGGAAAGGTACAGAAAAAGCAAACAATTACTGCAGCCATACATTAAAAATTGGTATATTGACAGCATGCACTGAATAAATATACTTCCTTTCTGCCAGGTCGGTTTGTTCCTGTGCTTCCAAAATTTGTAGCTTCTTTAAGGTGTTTTTGAGATTTCATACGGTTAATACAGCAGTATCCCACCTCATCGAGGAAAGACTCAGCTGTGGTACTTCTATGTGACTTCAGTTAGTTAACTACGTGACTAATGTCATGTGTTTCTAGCGTGGCGGATCAGTTGGAGTCCCTATGGTTTTGTGTTTCAAATGTCACTTATTTTCCTCGTGGCTCTGACCAGTTTTCTTTAGGTTAGACCAGTCTGATCCTTTTGCTTATCAGCATGCTTTCCAGGTGGTACCCCTAATGACTTGCTCTTTCGTTGTACTCGTTTAAACTTGCGCATCTCTCGGGCTCTCACGCCGACCAAGATGAAATAAAAAACGCTTCTAGTTAAAAACAGTCGTGACACAGACAAGTTAGCTATCCAAAAAAATTACAGATTGTAAGTGAAAGACAAGAGGCCGACCTAACCAACAGAGAGAGGGTCTTCAAAAGTAAATATGCAAGAATATGATGAACCTAAGTGACTAATGTTTTTCAGAAGTTAGACGTTTCCCAGGTGCTAGGTAACCTTGGTGGTTTGCAGTGGTTCCGGTAAAAGAGGTTCTTTTTGGAGGCAACAGTAGCTTAAGTCATATGGTTAACTTAGATTTCCCTTTGATATTATTGCAAAGAAAAAACAACTATCATATAAGAACTATCAATCGCCAGATCATTGCGTCTGTAAAATTGTTTTCAAGATCTTAAACCACCACAGTTCTACAGTACGAAGAAGCGGCTGAACACGAGCCCACGTACACACTTAAGTCCGGAAGGAAATATGTTGATTAAACTGGCCGTGTTCTCTCCTGAGAGCTGAGGAGACAGACGAGCGAAACAGAGAGGTAAAATGACACAGAACTAACCAGATTTTCCTTCATGACCACGCGAGCGCACACACACACACACACACACACACACACACACATATATAACAAAATAGCCACACAACTTCGTTGCGTATTTTTATTCACATTTCTCGTATTAGGCTTCAGTAAGACGAGATGGTTTAGATTCTAGACTTTAATTTACAAAGTATATGTTTTCGAAGACATACGGTCTTCTTCAATTACTGATGCACTGAGCTCAGGGCATCGGTAACTGAAGAAGAAGACTGTATGTCTTCGAAAGCCTGTACTTTATAAATGAAAGAATCTAGAATCTAAACCATCCCGTCTTGTTGAAGATATATATATATATATATATATATATATATATATATATATATATATATATATATATATATATATATATGTGTGTGTGTGTGTGTATAATGTATATACATATATATGTATACATAATATATATATATATATATATATATATATATATATATATATGTATGTATGTATGTATATATATATATATATATATATATATATATATATATATATATATATATTTCTCGCGAATATATGTAAATATACATGTATATTTACATATATTACATTCTATTTAAATAACAGAAAAATCAATTCACTTGTGTGTGCAACTGAAGATGTACGCTGCGCGTAGCAAAGTCCAAAAGCGAAGAGAGAAAGGAAGGGAAAATACTGGCCATAACATATTCTCAAATACCATGATTTATGAACGTCGACACATGTGCACTGGAACTTGATTCTGTTTCAAAAGGATGAGAATAAAGAGATCCAAGCTTTTTTTTTTTGTGAGGTCAGCCACGGCAATATAAATCAATAGGAAAGAACGAGGATAAAACAAATGAAAAAAGACTATTTATGAGTTGGGAAACTTACACTGGTATTCTTCTACAAGACTTTACTATCGTCCCAAACAAGATAACAGCAGCATTTAAAGATCTTACTAAACATTCTTAAGAGAAAATTCTGGCTCATGATCCTACTTTTACTCAGCTTAAATTAACCTATAATGCATGTAAACTGGTGTCGCAACAACTATGGATCGACAATGAACCAATGGTGATCGCATAATTCCTGAGTTGCTCAGTTTGCAAATTCCATTTTATTTATTTCTTTCTATTTCAGTTTTCCTGAATTTCTAAGTCAAACAACTTTTGAATGCCGAGTCAATCTTTAATTTTCATGGCAAATTGCCCCCCCCCTTTTTTTTTGTAAATCCTAGTTCGCTGTCAGTCATACTGCTCTTCACCATATATTTTTGAAGCCAAATACTATTCTAATCCCCAACCTATTTTTATGGGGTTTCTTAATAATCCTCTAACATCACCCTTTTTTAATGGGGCTTCAGACTGTTTTTATAATGGGGCTATATATTTTTGAGGCTAAAGACTATTCTAACCCCAACCTATTTCTATGGGACTTCCAGAAGTTTTGAAAACTTCTTAAAAATTCTCCTCCTAACTTCATTCTACTTTTAATGGGAGGGGGCGGGGTTGATTCCTCTGTGCTCTCCGCTAGCTTCAGTCTATTTTTATGGTGCTTCTTAAAACCCTCTTTCTAACATCAGCCTCGTTTTATTGGGCTTCCTGAATGCTCTCTTGTCAGCTTCAGCATATTTTTATGAAGGCGTCTTAGATACTCTCCTAGCTTGAATACTTTCATTCTAGCTTCAATCTGTTTCTTCGTTCAAGTCACAAATATTATTCGTGACTTTCAAGCACAAAACAGCTGGGAATAAATATTTCTCAAAACAGTAAAATAGATAACACTGTATGAATGAATGATAACACCAAAATAAGACAAAGATAAAAAATGAATTAAATACTGAGGACGCCCTGTAAAAATAGCCTAAGGGTAGGAGGTTTTATTTAAAAATCCCTATTATATACGTATGCTGAAAGTAGAATGAGAGTATTAAAGAAGCTCTCATGAAAATAGGATGAAACAAGAGGAGAGCCCCAAAAAATAAAATGAGAGTAGCAAAAGTATTTTAAAAGCTCCATACAAACAGACTGTGGCTATAAGGAGAACAAAAAGGATGCCCGGAAAAAGAGGATGAAGTTGAATAGAGAGAATGAAAGAATATCGATTAAGTCCCATAAAAACAGGATGAAGTTAAAAGCACAGTATTAAGAAGTCACGAAGAAACGGACTGAAGCTAGAATGAAAGTATTCAATCTAGGAA
>JANJGK010000015.1:31412356-31437356 GCA_039081455.1 Macrobrachium rosenbergii | reverse complement strand
AGTTCTAATCGCTATGCAACATGCTTACACGATTAAAGAAGTTATACTCTCTATGGAACATGCTCTTATGGTTATGTAAAAAGTTTTAATTACTTTTGTTGAAGTTCGTACGCTCATGTCAAATTGTTCCTCTAATTTCTTAATATATTCTTCTAATTATATGAAAAAAATCTTATAGTTAATATTAAATTTCTTCTTAAAGACTTTTTGTGTGAAATGTTCTTAACACATGTAAATTACTTTCGGTAAATTTGGGAAAATATGATGTAATTTTGATATTATGAAAATGAATTCCAGCTAATAGCAGAAGAAATATTTAGGAAAATACTCTACGTCAATATTAATATTCTATTTTTATCATTATTCATAATGCATATACCCGCGGTACAAGTCGAAAAAAATCATATCATGAATTATATATATATATATATATATATATATATATATATATATATATATATATATATATATATATATATATATATATATATATATATATATATAACATAAAATGTGTATGACAAAATAAACTGATTTGAGCATTTGTAATAGCGAATAATCAGAAATATATAAAACAAAATATAGCTAATCAATAAACAAATACACAAATAAATAAGCCCAAAAAGTAAATAGAAAAAAGAATGTGTCGTTTTTAGAACGTCACAAAATATACTGAAGTCAAGTGAGCAAAACATATTTTATAGGGACTGCTGAGCATCTCTTATCTATCGAAGTGGCTAACATTAGAAGGTCTAATCCATGTCTAAAAATACAATACCGTCAACATTTCTTCAATGCTCTTCTAAGCTACCAAAGTCTAATGTGGAACATTAGGTTATGTGTATCCTTAGTCTTTGTATATCGACAAATTTATATTGCATTCTCGCAGACGCAGAAACACACACACACGAAAAATATGAAAAGATGATTTAAGAGTAACTACCTTTAATGTGTTAATATCAACACAATTACATGGTGAGCGTTCACTTATACACACACACACACACATCGTAGCTAAGTTGTCTAGTACCGAGCACGAGTTGGCAAGGTCCATGGTTCGATCCCCAATTCCGAATGAAAGCAGTGTCAGCTGGGCCAAGAAACTTTAGCTCCTACCTAGATTTCCTGTCTTGCATAAGTAAGGAGGACGAGTTGGTTTTTTATAGGTATAAAGTCGGCCAGTGGTTAACTAAGTTGTAAGAGCCATATTCTTGTTTACCAGATTACTAAAATTTTCTTTTCCTTGTTTACTTCAAACGTGGGCTGCCTAAAGGCTTTAGTTTTTTCCTCATCGACCTTGGTATTAAATGTTTAACTGTGATATTTATTTGGATAGACTACGACCCACACTGGAGTTTTATTTAATCAACTGTAGAAAACATTATTACATACCAACCATCAATGCAACCATCTCTCCCGAATTATCCCTGCATTTTCTTCCACTTGCATCCATGTAATCCAGAGAGAGAGAGAGAGAGAGAGAGAGAGAGAGAGAGAGAGAGAGAGAGAGAGAGAGAGAGAGAGAGAGAGAGAGAGAGAGAATAAAATACAAAACAGAAATAGTTGATTCAGTTACATTCACGTATTAACCAATCAATCTTCTCTATGCACACCTCCAGTTACTGTATGCAAGACCTCTAGCATCGGAGCTTAATCTCAACTGATTGTTATTCACACGATATATTCTCGGCACTTCCCACATCCCTGACCATCAATTCTACAAACTGACATTTCAACATCAAACATGTTAAGTGCAAACACTTTAGTTTAATTGAAAGCCTTGATCATTTGTTTCTTTTATACATAGATAACCAAGTTTGTAGAAAGGATGTACTATATCAAATGTACGCGTATGAGTGTGTGTTTGCGTGTGTATAAGCGGAGTGTTTGTTCCTCTAGAGAGACTGGTCCTCTGGCATAATATGAGATATACACAGCACTAAAAGCTAGTAAAACGATCAAATTTATCCAAAATTAGCAGAGCATCATGTGAAAAAGATCGAAATGGCGGATTACGCTGGTACTTTATGATTGTTCTTCATGATACACAACAGTTATGTAAGGATAAGGTTAAGAAGAAAGGAATGATAAGAGTGCTTCAGATATCTTACTATTTTTGAGGAGAGTCAGATTATTTGAAGTGCAGTTTTAAGGTAAAGGATAAATTGTGAGGACGAACTGGAAACGCGCAGGGGGCTGCAATCCACACACGAATGCATCACGAAGGAAGGCACTCCGAGAGATCCTAAGTGGTGATCTAATTTCAAACTGAAAGATGTTGGTCATGGGCCAGGAATTACACGATAATGTTACTGACCGACTCTAGTGACCCATGTCCTCCAAAGCTCTGCACTGAATTTCATAAAGCTTTTTAAGGATGTTGGCCGACTGCCAGGAAGCGATGTATCAGATTTTGTAGGAGGGAATACGTTGTGATATTCGAACTTTTTTTTTCCAAGAAAATTTGTGCTACGTTTAAGACTGAACTGGAAGCCTACACGTTGTCTTTGCTGATTTCTGAGGAAGTGTGATTATATTAATGTTTCGCATACTTGTTTCATTAATACAAGGCAGTATATTACTCCTTTAAAACAAATTACGATGAAACATTCGTTGAAATAAGACGCAAATCAATCTTTATATGACAACGCTCATGTACTATAAATCTATCAAACCTATACGCATAAGATGTATTTGCCAAAAATCCAATTTGTGAATTACTATTAATCTTGAAGGAGGGAATTGGGAATTAGGTTACAAGAACAAACTGAAGAAAGAAATTTGTAACAAACCGTATTGAGAATCAATTGCAACTGATCTGGACCCTTACCAATACTGGGGAACCCACAGGAAACGATAATAAGATGCTAAAAATAGTCACAATTAATTTAGAACCCTTTCATGACTTCGATGATGAATAATTCTCTCTCTCTCTCTCTCTTTCACACACACACACAAATACCGAATACTAATCAGAAGAGGAAAGGACAGGTTGAGAAGAAGTAAGGAAGGGGGCGATAAAGGGGGAGGAGAAGTAAGGAAACGAGGAAGGGAACAGGGAAGTGAGGAATAGAGAGGGGGAGAGAGAGGTGGGAGGTCAGAGAGGCGTATGCCTCTTGTGTATTCTCCATGAGTAATGGGGTGGGCCAATAGCCATCATTTTAGGCCATCTGTCTGTCAACGGGACAAAGACTCTCGCGATGAAATTGAAACGGTTTGTATATATACTTCTGCGACCGGGCTATAATTTCGGATTTCGGCTGGAACAATACGAGAAAGCGATATTGTCTATCAGGGGACGTGAGGAAATTTAATTCGAGACTCTGGCAGGCCAAGAGAGGGGTTTTGAATATGCGGTGGGGAACAAAGGGGCGAAAGGAGGGATGGAGAGGTGGGGTGGTGGGGGGGGGGAGTATGATGGAAGGGGGTGCTACTCTCGAACAAGAAGGATTATTTGGTTTCGAGGAAGCAAATGAGGCATAGTTAGGATTTCTTGGCTGGAATGTTCTTATTTGGGAGTTCCCAAAGGACAATTCCAAACGCTTTAATCTGTCTCACTCGTTATGAGATATGAGGCTGGGCAGGCACATGAGAGAGAGAGAGAGAGAGAGAGAGAGAGAGAGAGAGATAAATGGAAAAAGTAGATTACAATTCTTGGAACAAGGACACAATTCACCAATTAAACAGCATAACATTTCTATGTTAATTTAAATCACCTTACTTATATACTCCAAAGGGATAGCTTTTCACAAAGAGCAATGATTGAATATGAAGGGTTTGTGGTTGTGGTTTTCTGTCATCTTGCCTCTGGAGTTGGCAATGACAAGATATTTGTAGCAAGTACAAGGAAATTTGATTAACCATCCTATTCCGGAAAAAAATACTTGAAGTGACTTATTCATTATTATTAAATTTATTTACGTTTTCCAACAATTAACGGTTTTTTTTTTTTTTTGCTATTGTTCAATTTAAACTGGCAAAAGTCTGCTTCGACTGGAAACCAGTTTCCATTCTACGCCTCATAAATAAATGTATGAAATAGAAAAAAAAAAAAACTTAAAACAATTCCATACTAGGTGCATTACGAGAGATAAAGAAGTTTGTGATCGCTGCTTCATCATTCACAAAGGACTGGGTAATCGGATGAAAATACACGAAATCTACGGACGTGTAAATAATATAAAGGATAGAGCGACTTGGCAACAGACGCCCGACTTTCCAATTACCAGATCCCTTATAGTGTGGCAGAATAAAGATTGAATATCGACCAACGTCGCCCGAAACTTTTTCTTGTAACTTTATTGAACAAGACAACAGAATTTTAAACTACTCCAGTGATTTAAATATCAAATTTAACCCAGCTTTCGATTAGACTCTAAGGCAAATTACCGTAATCTTTTTAGTTAACAAACGGCTTGATGAGGCCTATGGAACCGATTTCTAACTTTTATTTAATAATTTTCCAATTGTTATAATTTTTTCGAACTTACTTGTGAGCCGTTCATAAAAAAAAAGGATTAATAATTCATGAAAAACTTTCCAATACGACAGTTTATGGAACCAAGTAAGATTCATTGGTGGTTGTGACTAAACATTGGTAGCCTCTATCTCGCAATCTCAAAAACGTCATTTACTATCAAGAGAGTTTAGTTTGAGCAAAACATCTTCATTGTATTATAATTCTGTGAAACAAACCCGAAAATTTTTAATATCGCCTCCATACGCAACTTTATCATTTATATTAAAGAAACTATTTTTTTTTCTCTTAAGTACTTCCCTCATCCGCAGCTTGCTTTGGTCTTTCACTGTTATCAACATTACATATTCAAAGTGTGGGTGTTAAAAAGAATTTCGTTAATCAACAAACTGGCAACTTGATTAAAGCTTATTTACGCGTGCTTCCTCAGTGATTAATGAAATGTGCAGCGTCGTGTACTTAGAGTTTTTCGTTGAAGCCCTCTTGGATCCCCTTAATTTGACAGAGGATTATCTTCCCTCCGTCTGCAACTGACGCCTCTACCCCAACCCTTCGTTACTTATGGATTGCTTTTATAAAACTCTTCGAAGTTTCACGGCGTCCTTCTTTCTTCCTGGTCTTTGAAAATTATATAACACTCAGTGCGTATTCATACTATTCATGCTTGGGAACACTCGATATGACTCATGAATTCATGAGCCAAAAGAAAGCCTAGGAAGAGGTTTAATAAGACTTGTTCAAGTGAAGAAAGTTAGTGAAATTTAAGAGAGACTTGAATAACTAAATGATCTACTCTCATTTACATACTGGACTTAGGCCACGAATTCAAAGACGAAAACCACGAGGTTACATTTTTCATTATTCATGAAATAATCATTATGAAAAGAGAAATTGGAATCGAAATAAAAGGTCGTGTCAATGAATTATCCCTATCTGGCATTTTAAGGAGTATTTCCCGGCTCTTACTTACCGTAACTATTAGCCGTAAGGCACTGAGAATTTAAACAGGAAAATGATGAGTCAAACCTTAGACGGTGATACAAAGATATGGGATGTGTTTTTTACTTACTTTACTCTTACCCTTCTCTCCATTTCTCCGTGTTTCTGTGGAATGATACAACCGACAAAAAATAGAGACAGCGTGCGACCTTACAAACCTATTATATTTTTAAAAATAACTAAATCTGAGTATACGACATCATCCACAGAACTACACAATCAAAATTACACTTTAAAGAGTGTGTATATATTATAAACACCAAATACTACTTAGAAGTCACTCTTCACCTGTATCCTCCCCACTCAGGAGCAAGGATGCAGCATCGAAAATTTATACCTAGTTAGAGAATTAACATGTTCTCTTAATTGGGGTTTGCTTTCAATTAGGGTTCTTCATTTTTAATCTATCGTAGATCAAATACTTCCTTCATTTGTTTAAGATAGCCATAAAAGGTAAAAAACGTCGTTAGCATCTTAGAAAAACAGTTTTGATAAGAAGGGAGTTGGTTGATTAGTCTACATCAAGTTGGCCTTATGCTAGAATGGGTCTTTGCCCTAAGTGTGACGAAGACTGAAAGGGAGGAGCAAGATCTAAATCATACGAAGGTGTGTGCACAGCCTGACAGAAACTCAACCTCTTCTGTGCACCTCAGCCTGGGTCTGGGGTTAAGACAAAGCAGAAACAAGTGTGACCTAAAGGAACTTGGACATGCATACAGTTCAACACAAATTTTTTTTCAGTTTGTCAAAGTGATTTCCTTGGTATTTAATAACAAAAGCCTGACAACTGTACAGTGTTCGCCTGTTATCACTTTCTATTTGTTTATTTTTCTTTATTTACAATACAACTTGCTTCATACTGTTGACATGTCTGCCTTCTAAAGACAATATAATAGTGTTCATCATAAATTTTAGACATTATGATTTCATTCTTTAATGTAAAAAACGCATCAGTAAAAATAGAAAATTGTAAGATTGCTGTAAGTTTAATTTAGTCAGGGTATAATAATAATAATAATAATAATAATAATATATATATATATATATATATATATATATATATATATATATATATATATATATATATATATATATATATATATATATACATACATACATACACACATATATATTTTTAAATATTATAAACGAATAGATCTCTTTCATGTTTTATAACCTTAATTTTGCTGTACGCTTATCGCCTTTTGTCATTCTCTTTTTAATTTTTTTCCTAATTAAGCTTAGGATGAAAAAAATACTGATTTTCCTCACGGTACCTGTGTTAAAATAATGATTCATATTCTTACTGGTTATAGTAATGGCAACTGTAGTAAAACCAAGCAACCATGATAAGGGGATGGAAAACGTGAATGAATCTACAGTAGTTCTTACTGAAACACCACCAGACCTGATATGTGCTTGACACTGCTCAACATACCTTACTGGGTAGAAGAGCTGCTGTTGCAAAATAATAGCAGAAGTGTCGGAAGTATAAGTACAAAGACTTTGCACCAGGGAAAAAAAATGTGTATTCTGAATATTTTTCACACTCTTGTCTTTCTTTTATCTTCTGAAAATCCCTCAGTGACACGCTTTACTCGCTCAAATAAGAGATACTTGAAAAGTTAAGCTGATTAAAATCGAATTTCCTTATTAACTGAGTATCTCAGGTGCTCGATGTGCTTCCCCTTCCCAGCCGGGTGGGAAGGATGACTTAGACTTAGAGGGTCTGGCATATTGTATGGTGCACAGACCTTGATCTTCTTTAGATCCTGGGGGAGTAGAAGGCCTGGCGTGCACCTCAGGACTCTTCCAAAACAACAGAAACGGGGAGTGAGTTAAAAAGACATATGCACACTGTCTTTATTAGAATGTCAGAAATGCAGAAACGATGAAATTTTATGACGTCACAAACTTAAACACGAATAACACACAACCAATAACCCGGTATTACAAAGGGTTCATGACTCGAAAATGATCGAAAGTTTTATCAAGAAGAAGGTAAAGGATGGAATCCAAATCAATAAGGGTAATGCAGCTGACAATACCCGGAGATCAAGGGGTCAGAGTCCCTAAAATGCATTTCGCCTGGATTGTTGACAGAACTTCGCCTTTAATGCTAACGGTCAATGACCATAGAAGAGAAGGAAGAAGAAGAAGAACACTACGCGGAATTTCATAGTGACAGGGGAAAATCATTTTTCCCCATTCTCTCTGCAACACAAAACACTTCTCTCACAGTGAATGTCTGTCCAATTCACAACAAATAAACTTTTTCGATAGAAAATATGAAGTTAAATAAGCAAAATTTGTCGGCAAAAATTCAGGGAGGTTACACATGCAACTGTATGAGCAGGAGTTCTGAGTAACTATTTTGGATAAAAAAAAAAAAGGCGACTACAGGTCATCACTCCGAGGAAATATTCAAGTCAATTGGAGTCTAATAACTTTGTACTAAAAACTGTATCTAGCGAACAATTCATTTATTCTATATTGTTCTGTATGTTAGCTCACGAACCCACCTAAAACCTTGCTTTTCAATATTTCCAGGCCACTTTGTGTTGTCATTCGAGACGTTTGCAAAAAGGAAGAGGACTGGAATTCATTTCTTTTGTCTACGAACGCAAGGCAGCCACACACAATACTTGAGCTAAATGTACAGTGACTAATTATGACATCTTTCAAACACTGTGGCACATGCCTGTTAAAGCCTTATCCTAACGCTGACATCAATCCAGAATACAGCTGGAGTTGACTGATTTTACGAAATTCAGGTTGTCAAGCCAAGCACTGGGGCACTTTCAACCATGCGGCTTTTAAGACAGAGGACAGAGGAAGTTGAAGTGGTTGGACAGCAAGATCAAGAGATCCACAAAATAAGAGAGAGAGAGAGAGAGAGAGAGAGAGAGAGAGAGAGAGAGAGAGAGAGAGAGAGAGAGAGAGAGAGATATCTAAAGGTGGAGCTGAGAGAAAACCCCACAGCTTCGCTAAGAAGTAATCGTTAGGAGAGGCTGGGACAGCAAGACTGACAAAAGAAAGCAGAAATGGCGGTAAAGTAAAAGGCTCAAGAGTGGGTGCAACTAGTGGCCGAGGGGACACTGCAAACATCCTTTAGTAATGCTTACAGTGTACCACGTGAGGTGCACCGACGGACTGACTCCTAACGCTGGAATGCCACTAGGATTTAAACTTTAAGAAAATCTACTCGACAAGAGTAAGACGGAACGACGTGAATGTATAATGAAATAATCCCACTTCCCACGTACGTAGCTAAATCCTTCGTCTTTAAACTTAATTAAGCAGTAATATCCATGGACATAATGGAGTGCAGGCTTATTTGATTTATGAACTTACATCTTGATCGTCGTCGTGAAGAGAATTTACGCTCTCTCGAGTATATCACTCATATATACTTGAGCTACCCCGTGTGTGTATAAGCAGCTGTGACAAGACACTTATAATTGGAAAGTTCGCAGCATGGACGCAGATCCGTAATTCAACGATGAACAAAAAAGAAGTTTTATTCCGCTTTTATAATAAGCCCAATCCTTGACAAGAAAAGAATAAAATACACAGAAAAATTCTGTGAATATTGCACACTGAAACTTGCACGACAGATTTTATAAATAGCCTTTAAAGCGCCATGATCGGGCAATGTCTCTGAGGAGATTTAGAGGCTGAAACGAACATCACGACAGGAAATGATAACAGTTACATCCATCTCTCAGATAGGAAATAACAATATCATATGCTTAATGATAATCATCATCATATGATTCTACTGCAACTGTAATTGCTGTTAGTAATAAACATAACGAAAATATTATTATGATGATGATGATGATGATGATGATTATCTCACAAACAAAAAAGCTTGAAGAATACAGCAAGATTTAAAAGCAAAACTTGAAAAATTTTAAAACATCATTAAAATAAAAGATCACTTATGAAGGTATTAACATTCTTAAAGGAAAATCTGGAACAGTTGTTACACCGCTTTCTCACAGAACAGTTACTGTTTTTTAAATTCTGGAAAACACAGGAAGGTAAGGAGTTCGGTGTTTAAGAGGGGGACGATCGTAGGGACTGAATGTACTGGCTGACTCTTCAGCCTCCAATATCTACAAGGTGTCTCTAATGAAGGCGAATTCAATGTTAATTGCCATGAAGTTTATCCTTATTTCTCCCTGAATTCAGTGCCGATTCTGGGTGAATTAAACTTCAGTTCTACGTGCGTACGATCTTACTTCATCTATAAGCACAATGACCCAAATCAAGATCAGCAATTGATGAAAGTGATAATAACCTTCCCTTCTCAAATTCGGGAAACGACAAGGATTAGAGTGAGTACTCAAATAACAATTACGGAATCCAACTAAAAATGATATCTGGAATATTTAAATTTTTCATATTATTTTCAATCATCGGTGATGGGTGATGAGATCGGGTCTGTATTAGAATTTAACTGCTTGGATTTTAATTCTCGTTAGCGTGTTATGCCAGCTACTCACAGTAAGAACTTATCACATCAAAGATTATAATATTAAAAAGTAAAATAACATCAACAATATCAACGACGAAAATTGTAATTATAACGACTAAAGCAACAGGTGACACATGACCACTAGTGAAAGTATAATTCTTTGCTTTTATTTCTCACTAAAAAAAAAGTCATCCGTTTTTGAACTTTACGTTTTTTATCGTTTTTGCTTCTTGTCTTTCTCATGTTTCTGTCCGAACGATTTGCATATCATTAACCAACGTTTCGTGCATCCATGTTTGTGTTCTTTCTTCCCTTCGTGGCTTAAAGTTCTTAACCACATTAACAGATGAAATGCGCTTGCAAATAATGTACGCATTATTATATTAGGATGGTGGTCCTCACCATTATTATTACTGTAATTATTCTTACAGTTTCTACTTATTTCATATAAGATTTTTATTTTTGCAATACGTTCAACTTTAGTATTACCCTTCTTTGGCCTTAGGATGGTTTAGTAGAATAAACTACGATGAAACATTAGTTTTAAGGGAAAATTCGCCATTTCAATTTTTAGCCCCTCCACACAACATATGAATATAAATTTGACCTAAAAACCTAAGTCCAAACGTCAAATTTGATGGATCAACTGGATAAAAACAGGAAAAGTATACATATGTTACCATATTCTTTCATTAAAATATATACATATATATATAAACTGCAGTTTTCAGAAATTAGAAAGAGAAAAACTTAGGTATGTCCGATAAATAAAAAGTTGTACTGACGTAGGGAAAATGTGCATGACCTTAAGTGACAATTGTAAGATTTATTATATGATAAATAATACACAGGTCTCAGTGATACATAAATCACAGGCAGTGGTTAAAGTTAAAATCTGAGGCTACGTCCACACATGCGACAATTTACAGGTGCAAATGGTGTAGGAGATAAACCGGCATCTAAAAAGCACTGATTTCAAGGACCAAGTTGAAATCATGAACTCTCGCACCAAACTACGATTCCCAACCATACGTAGATTTGACAAAATTTGGCTATTTCTGAAATATCAAAATTACGTAAACACACCAAAATACATTCAGATATACATACACACATACATATATATACACATTATATATATATATATATATATATATATATATATATATATATATATATATATATATAGGCTATATATATATATATATATATATATATATATATATATATATATATATATATATATATATATATATATATACATATATATACACATTATATATATATATATATATATATATATATATATATATATATATATATATATATATATATATATATAGGCTATATATATATATATATATATATATATATATATATATATATATATATATATATATATATATATATATATATATAATTTAGAGCCCTACGCAGAATGAAAAAATCCTCACTGGCGTATTTATGGAAAAGACTTCGTTGGAATTTGGCCTGTGATATGGTGAAGATTGATAATTTTTTGTATTGCAATTTTTGTTGTTATTATGACTGCATCATTACAAATGTGAAACAAAGAACGTAAACAGTTGAGATTCATTACCCACTTCCCTAAATACCTGATAATTAAAAGAAAAACCGGAAAAAACCAAAGCAGAAATGATAGGAGTCTCCACACTACGACGAGCAGGCTGTAATGAAAAGCAAGAGACGAAATCTTAATTAAATCCCTAAAAATATCCTAATTAAGTTGCTGGGCTTTGAATTTCAACCCAGTGAAATGTCTTCTACTCCCTCGGAATTTTAAATTGCATTTTGAAGCTTTGACACAGGAGACGACCTTTAAAAGGCAATGACATTTCATTTCTGCTATATTTTAATCCACCTCTCGACGAAGGTTACTTGCTTATTCCAAATTTTTCTTTCGGAAGCTATAGTTATTTTTTTTCAAACGATGGTCAGTGTCCACAGCTAATATCACAGAAGCTTTTATCTTGCCTTTGATCAGCCGATGTGTTTAAAGTGTAACCTTTTGGGGGTTGCTGAGTCGCATTAGTTTCCGCCAATCACTATTAATTTCAGTGGCACCGGCTGTAGATATTTACCGTCAGTCATCCCTCAACCAAAAACAGAAACACCAGATTAAATGAGATAAGATCGCCATCTTTCCTTTTCTAGTCCTTCCATTTCGATTATGACCTACTGACATTTAATTAAATTTCTCCCTTTTTCGAGGACGACTTAAGAGAAGTTTTTTTACTTATGTCGTCCTGGTTTTTGATGAAATGAGTCTCAATTCTCGATTTAATGTAAGAAAGTTTCTGGTAAATCACATCTCTCAACTGTTGGTGTGAATTATGCGACTTGTAGTTCATTCACATTCAGTGCTTGGTGTATCCACTCTCAATTCTTGGAATTTCATTGTCAACTTGCAGTGAATTAAGCAAGAACAAGAGTTGATTTAATCTAAATTCTAAGTTAATTCATTTAAAGGTTAATTTCCCTTGAGTTCTCTGTGGATTTACTTTCAACTCTGAATTAATTTAAAGGACAATTCCAATGTAATCAGCCTCAACGACAAATTTTAGGAATGATCAAAGCAAAAAAATATTGGTCAATTGACGAAAGTTCTTTGTGAACTCGATGTAAATTTCCGACTAATTAAATCTGTGTTCTAGATGAGGTCATTAAAAAATCGTGGAACACTCAATCTGTAAATTAGACCTCATCCCATCTATAATGTAAAGGACTAGTAAGATCAGTCTCGGTTTCATGTCAAACCACAGTCTATCTATGATTATAGCAACAATCAAAATGGTTTCTTCACTGTTATGAATTAGATCATATTGGTACCATAACAATTGTCAGAATTACTGCAACACCACCCAAAGAATGAAATAAGCATCGCAAACACCCGACAATGCATTGCCATTGCCCAGAATTCCATGTATTAAAAAGGAAGCATAGAAAAGCGAAAAAGAAAACTATGATGACGAGGTGGGAGGCTCCCTAACCTACGACGCGTAAGCCATAATAAAACAAGAGAAGAAATCTTGATTAAATCCCTAAAAATGTCTTAATTAAATTCCAAGACTTTGAATTTCACTCCGTTGAAATGAGTCCTCCCCCTTTCCCTGTTTTTCTTTTTTTTTTATTTTCAAATTGCATCTTGAAGCTTTGACATACGAGATCACCAACACAAGGCAATGGCATTACAACTACAATGGAATGACCTCGCCCTCGAGGAAGGTCAATCGCTTTCCAAGGCGTCCTGCTTGAAGCTAGGAGCTATAATTGTCTTCCTTCTTTCCTTCGTTTGTTCCAGGTAACTCCGATTATGCCTAATCCTCGGATCGATTTCTACCTTTCTATTCGGATCTTCACAATTCTTGGTGAATTCAACGACAATTCCGAGTAGATTTAATCTCGGTATTTATTTAAATTTAACTCGGGCTACATGTAAACTCTGTGAATGAATTCACGTAATTCTGCTTTAATCTCCAACGGTCGTTGGTGATTTCATACTAAACTGATTGTGAATTCGGTCTCACTTCTTGGCGATCTACAATAGATCTAAATTCTCAGTGAACCCAGTTATACCTTCATATTCATTACCACTCTCGAAGAATTAATCTAAAATGTTGCCGAATTCAGTCAGTTCTTAATGAAATCTATCCTCATAATTAAAAAAACCAACATAGAACTGATTTTCATGAGAGGACAATATATATATATATATATATATATATATATATATATATATATATATATATATATATATGTATATATATATATATATATATATATATATATATATATATATATATATATATATATATATATATATCTTTACATTCCTTTAACAATAAATATCATTCTTCCTCTTTTGCTCTAGCTGCAAATGTGAAATGGAAAAGTTAAGAGGTCAATATAGCAATTATAGCATATTTATATGCATATATATATATATATATATATATATATATATATATATATATATATATATATATATATATATATATATATACAGTATATACATATAACCCTTGTGTACTTTATGCTTCCTTCCCGGTTAAAGAGAAACGAATTTATTATACTTAAGCGTTTTTAAACGTTACCTACCTTCTCATGTATAGTGTACAGTCACACACGCACGCACACACATACGTATATAGTATATATATATATATATATATATATATATATATATATATATATATATATAAGCATGTAAATATGCTGTAATAGCTATATTGACCTCTTAACCTTTATATTTCTTCATATGTTTTGGATACACTTCTCACTATAAAGCCTAAGATCCAAATGAAGACGCAAATGAAAACATTCTGACGGCCGTGGCAGGACTCAAACCCACTTCTAATATGTCAAAATGAAATTAACGTTCACCACCTGACCGCTTATACAGACTGCTGAGCCTCAGATATCGTTTAATATCGAATTTCCTGCCATTAGGAATAACTTACACCAAGCGGAATTATTATATATATATATATATATATATATATATATATATATATATATATATATATATATATATATATATATATATATATATATATGACATTTTTTATCACACCGTGATTTATATACAATCATGAAGCTACAAATGTCGCTTAATATCAAATCCACGCTGCCTCGGGAATATCCCCCATGGGGAATTATCACCGAAGAGGAATTTATAAGTGATAAATGGACGGGCACTGTCGAGACTCGGCAGTGCCCGTCCATTTATAAATTCCCCTTCGGTGATAATTCCCCATCGCGGATATTCCCGAGGCAGCGTGGATTTGATATTAAGCGACATTTGTAGCTTCATGATTATATATATATATATATATATATATATATATATATATATATATATATATATATATATATATATATATATATATATATATTATATATATATATATCAAACATATATACATATATATATATATATATATATATATATATATATATATATATATATATATATATATATATATATATATATATATATATATATGTGTGTGTGTGTGTGTATATATATACACACGTAACAAACATTCTTAAAAAGATGTTCTCTAACATTCTGGCACTTACGGCAATAAAAGTAGCATGATACAAACCAACCTCACATTACGTTGGCCTAGTAATACTTTAGTTGCATACAGCCTGGAGGTAGGTTTATCATGAAATAAGGTAAAGAGACAAATAAGGCTTCAAGATGTGGAGGAGAACGGACAACTAATAAAAAAAAAATATCCCAACTCAAGCCTTTTGATTTGCCACAGTATTTCTGCCACATAAGTCGGACATAAATATTTGGGGTTATCACTGAATATAATAATAATAATAATAATAAAATAATAATAATAATAATAATAATAATAATAATAATAATAATAATAATAATAATAATAATAATAATAATAATAATCTGTTTCAACGGCATTAAGCTTTTAGAGAGCCTTCTCTATTCTTCTTATAATATTCTTCTCGTCAGCGGGAAGGTAGTGTAGTAACTTTCCTAATAATAATAATCAACGGAAGCAAAGTTATAGGGATATCTTGGCCATCGACCTACAGAATGACCTTACGAAATAAGTAAGCGTTTTGACCCACAAATCAACGACCCTTAAATTCACACCGACCAATTCCAAACGCAGTCTCACCTCAACTGGAGGGAATAAAAAAAAATTGACGGCACTCATCAAAATTCAGTGCGTTTCTACTACGCCCACTATCCGTGGCATATTTGGAAATGGATAGAATAACAGATACCGTTTATATACAAATTCTCAATGGAACTAAAACCACACTGCTCTCCCGATATTAAAGTCGGTGCACAATTTGCATGTCGTTGCGAGGTTCTCCTCCAATCATTGTTTTGATGAATCGTGTTGATTTCGTCAGTCTCATTCAAGGAATATGTTCTTTCTTCCGAAATCATTTTCTAAGTTTACAATTATTCCCAGTTTTTCCAAGTTTAAAATGATTCAAAGTGATCTAAGGTCGTTTGGATCATAAAACCTGGAACTGCCTTTATGGAGAGAGAGAGAGAGAGAGAGAGAGAGAGAGAGAGAGAGAGAGAGAGAGAGAGAGAGAGAGAGAGAGAGAGAGAGTAGATATTTAATTGATTTGTTCTGTGCTTGTGGTTAATCGATTTCAGTGAGAATCGAGATCGAATTCCCATAGAATTTCGTAAGAATTCACTATGCCGGGCTAATTTATTCAACTTAAAGGAGTCATGAAAGCTCTGTGCTTGAACATACTTCTTGATAATTTTTCACTTTTCTCTAATTCATAAAGCTGCCTTATATTCAGTCAACATTAAAACATTCAGCCTTTTTTTAATATTAGTATAGGAATCCTCGTACTTTCTGAGTAATAATAATAATAATAATAATAATAATAATAATAATAATAATAATAATAATAATAATAATAATAATAATAATAATAAAACTGAGACAATAATGGTTAACTGATTCAAAGGGTAGATCTTTTAACCTTTTCGGAAAGCACGGCAACAACAGGAAAAGCAACGATAATAAAAATAATAATAACGAAGTATATTCAGTGCAACAACTCTCGTCGAAATTCATATCAGAGTGAAAAAACGGCCAATTTAAAATATACAATGAAATTGAAAACATTAGCTAACTGTCAGTACCGCAGACTAGCTTACATGAATATATTTTCTTGCATTTAACAAAAACAATTACTGCTAAATGAAATGTGATATTTATAGATACACAACGCCGACGTGTTTAATTAAAATAACTAAAATTACACGAACAAAAGAGTTTCAGAAAAAAAAAGCCAGCCGCTCTTTTCATCTTGTTATATCATATCCGCCCTTTGATGTTTGAGTGGAAAATACTGTATCAGGGCATGGGAGCGGCTCCTCCTCTTCCACCACTGGATATGCCTCATGTATTGTGAGATTCTGAAGTACTGTTTTTAATCTTCCTTGTTCCAAATTCCAGTTATAAACAGTCCTTCCACAGAGGTCTGAATGAAACTATAATTCGTAAGGGCAAACTTGCGTAAGTGACTCGAATCTACTTCGTTTACCTTTCGTTCATGAGTAGAATGATGCCATTGGAAATTAGTCCTCAAATGTCCAATGTTACTTGCGTTTTCACAAACAGGAGGAAGCTGAAAACTTTCTTTAAATAAACTTCAGTGGCATCAACAATAAATTAAGGGGTTAAACATTCCCCGATCCAGATAAAAAAAATATCGTAAACAACTGTCCATGAATTCCCACGAAATCCCGCTACGAGACAGGCAGACAGGCGAACCAAATCAAGAACATCATGACCTCCCTTGCACAAGTAGGTAAATAAGAATCAAACAAAGAAGTACCACCATATCATTAATAAAAGAACTTTTCTGCGTGAAATGTATGTCCCCTGACAAGGAATTTCCTCAAACAAAAGACTTCTCATGACCACCACTGCTACTGAATGACAACTTGCAATAATTGTCTCCAAAAAATGTCACTCGAAATTCTTTTGAGCAAACACACACGCACAAACAAGCATTATCCCTCTATATTTCTCATATGTATGTATGTATGTATGTATGTATGTATGTATGTATGTATGTATGTATATTATATACACATATATATATTATATATATACACATACATACATTACATACGCAGGTATCAGGACAGTTACCCCCGTGGACAATTACCCCTGAGGGCAACTATCCCCCGTCCCCGTATTATGTTCTGTTTGGAGAAAAGGATAACTTTTAAATTTAATAAGAGAAATAAATTTTTTTTCGTAAAAAGTCACTAAGTTCCATATTACCTATAACAACTTAACAATCGTTACTCTAGTAGTTGCTTTTGAATACATTTAATTTTAACAACTTTAACAACTTAACAACAGTTACACTTGTAATTCCTTTTGAATACATTTCTCGAAAATATTTTAATTTTTTCTCTTTTGATATTCATTTATATTTTTCCTTTGTTAATTCATTAGCATTAGAGAAAAGACTGTAGGCCCTTTAAGCATTATGGAATTTGTAAAAAGTGACAGAGGCAAAGACAGACTAGTTTGTGGTGGATATATTTAAGTTAAACAAAAGACTTAGCAAATGTTATTGTGTCATTTGAGTGTGAAGAACGCAGAAACAAAGCCACCTGCACAGCTCAAATGAAAGTGCATATCCAGCGAAATGAAATTGCTGGTAGACTTCATGATCACACCCATGCTCCAGATGAAACCAAATCTAAAGCGGCTCAAACTATCCACAAGATAAAAACACAAGCTAATAATACTGAAGAAACTATACAGCAAACAATCTCTGAGGCCTGTGCTCTCACTGATGAAGAAACGGGAGCAAATTTGCCTCTAATTCACCACTTAAAACGTAGCATCTGACGTAAGCGACAATGTTCGTCTCACTTATGGCCTTTACCTCTAAACGCAAAAAGAATTGGTTTTAACGGACGAGCAAACAAGAACACGAGATGGGCAAGATTTTTTGCTGTATGACTCGGGACCTGTTGAAAAAAGAATTCTGGTTTTTGGAACGCATGAAAACCTGGATTATTTATGCACTTGTCTCTAGATGGAACATTCAAGACGGTTCCCTGGATATTTTCACAATTATACACAATTCGTGGACTGCTAAATGAACGTTCAGTACCATTAATTTACGTTGTTTTACCTGATAAAAGCCAAACAACTTACACTAATTTTCTAGAGCAGCTAAAATTATTGAAACAAGATTTAGTGCCTAAACTATCATGGTAGATTTTAAAAATTATCCTTTTCTGCAAACAGCATATACTAATCGGGGGTAACTGTCCTAGGGGGTAGTTGTCCTCGGGGGTAATTGTCCATGGGGGGTAACTGTCCACGCGGGGTAATTGTCCAAGACTCACGTTTACACAAACACATTTATATACATATATATATGTATATGTATATGTATATGTATATATATATATATATATATATATATATATATATATATATATATATATATATATATATATATATATATATATATATATATGTGTGTGTGTGTGTGTGTGTGTGTGTGTGTGTGTGTGTTCGTGTAGCTAATAATAAGAACATCAGTACCAAAGAGCTACAAAACCGCGTCCCAAGGAAATCCTATTTTCGACCCATGACCCCATAAAACATCGTCTGCAACTGTACAGCAACGATGAATATACCTCTCGGGTTCAACAGATGGCCAGAGCTCAATTTCGAGGGAAGAAGGAAGTCCTCCCTTGAAATACCCAAGATGAGGTTATAAACGTCAGGGAGACACACGAGAATGTCTCCAACGCAACTCTCTGTGAGAGAAGGTTCACGGGAACGATGTTCAAGAAGGAACAGGAAGGCGCCTTCTTTTTGATAACTTACGATCCTTTCAGCAAGGCAGAAAGGAAAATGTCGGAGGAAGCAGGCAGAGGAAAGGCCTTCCTGCTTCCTTCTGTTATTACCGATTCTCCAATCTCAATTTCTACTCTTGCCATTTTTTTGGTTGACCAATATTCAGGGGGAAGGAAGATGATTAAAAAACGATCAAGCAAGGTTTGCTGCGTCCTTGTAATATCACATGATACTTTTTCTTAGCGAATTTTCTATGCAGCGAGGTTATACCAGAAATAAAACTTTTCCACTTCTTATTTGTAGTTATTATTCTCATTTACCAGTGATATTAAACAGCACAGAACACTGTAAATACATACGAATCTGCAATGTGGCAATTATTTCTGTCACATGTACCATTGACTTTGAGGTTTACCGCATTAACCATACAACCAATTTTCTTTGAAAGTTCAATCTAATAATTTTCTGTCATTTGAATATTTTCTTCATTCTTTGAATTCTAGTGTAAATGCTCACTATGGTGCTTTTGAGACAAGGCTTACAAAGTAGCTAAATATAAGATTCTAAATACTGGTAAATAATCCACAGAAAAAATAGTAAATTTATTATCAACCTCTTCAAATGCACAGGATGAATAATTAATAATGTATATGCAGTGCATCTCTAAGGAATGCTTTTTATGTTATATCTACTGTATATCTTCCAAATGTACGAAGCATGAACATGGGACTGGATGTGAAATGAGAACTTTGAATAGAAAATCCTGCCAAAAATGACTGCTCAGATGTTACCTAAGTAACCTCAATCCGAATATCTCAAACGTTTCCAACCCCCATCTCCTAATCTATTCCATTTCACTAAGCAAAAATAAGTTATCAACAACCTCTTCAGGACTGTGATAATTATAACCTACGAGTAAGTGTTCACATGCAAAAACCTCCCACACTCTTTCCAAGCCCCATCTTCACCTCTTTCTATTCCATTCCACTCAAAGAGAAGGGGTAAACAACCGACTCGAGAAAGAGAGGTCAAGCGTCGCAGCCATAAATTCCGCCGCGAAAAATAAAGTAATGAATTAGAAGAGGTAAAGGGGAGTTTCTATAAAGCCCGCCCACACCTTCCCTCATAAACAGCGTGGCATTCTGCGCCTCTCGGAGTATCGGTCCAAGATTCCCCAGCTATTGGAAATTAATATGACTATTGGGAAACGTCTTCCGCCTCCTTTCATTCCCCAGCGCTGTCAACCCTTTCTCTCTTCTTGTCCTCCTTCCCGTGAAACAATGACGTCATGCACTAGCGCAATAACTAAGCTTGACTTCTCAGCTGGTGCGTCGTTGCCTCTTAGTTTGGCAGTAGAGCTATGCAGAAAATAAAAACAAAACTATCGACTTTTATCTTAATACAATAAATTACAAATTCGAGTCATAGCGTCATACTGCCTTCTCTTTACCGAGAAGAAATATATTGATACTATCTGGTTACATATGGTCAAATCTTCAAACATGAGTTTTATATGGGAAATAAAATCATTGTTGTTCATTTTCTGCATTCTATGACTAACATAACTGTTGAAAACGCAAGAAAAAATATGGACATAGGAAGACTTCAGTAAAGGTTACCTTACTGACTTGAAAAACACGCAAACAAAATTGAAATAAAATGAACGCATGTTCACGACCATTTGATACCTCTATTGGAATTCTCTCTATCTTCCGTTTTTGCATAGTAATTCCTTATCCAACAGGCAGGCCCATTTGTTTTTCTTTGGCATTCTTTCTTTTCTTTAACACTAGTTTAAATACCGTCTTTGTAATTCCATGGTGGGAATAAATACACAAAGATGACTTCACTGGGTACTGAAGTTACCTATCGTAACCTTAACCTAACCTAACCTAACCAAGCACAAGTATCCTTACCTATAAATGTAGGCTTTACCCTTGGGTATCTATTGTGCATTAACGAATAAGTGTTCTGAAACATTCTCTGGAGACACGTATTACATATATCTAAAATTCCTCACCTAGACTTCAGTAAGACGAAACGATGAGGGACATCATCGTCACCTTAGCAATCAGCTTTGGAATTTTCGCTTATTTAATAATCTATTAGGATAAGCAGTTTTATGATAGTAGTCAACAGGACGGACACCCAGTTGCCCTTTCCTAGCCCAGGCCGAATAACACAAGAAAAATTAACAGGACGGAGAGGGTGGAACTTAACCACAAGGGAAGCGATGCAAAATCTCATTCAACTCATTATTAACTTTGCGTCTACGCTCTAAAACTTATCCAAGTTGCGTTACCTTGATTTTCATTTTTTTCCAAGGAAGTCGCCAAAAACCGCAGAAAATAACTATACAAAGACTATTTACAATAACAGTGTCTTCAGACGTTTAACTTATTCACTGTGCCTCTGAGATGAATAAAAGCAATCAGAGCTGCAGTTTTCTTTTAGAACAACAGTACTAAATCATATTAGCAAACCTATACTCGAAAAGAATATAAAAACACTAACCTCAGCAGCAGCAACAGCAGGAGCAATAGTAGTAGTAACTGAAACAACCACATCATCAATATGAACTAAAATATAAACGACCTCAACAATACTATTTAAACTCAGCCACAGCAGCAACAAACGCAAAGCAAAAAGTCGAAGTAAAATAACAGTAAATGCAGAAGCAACAACAGCAGCTGCAGTAAATGCAACTACAACACAGCAACAACATCAAATATAATAATAATAACAGTGTCGTACAACTTTTTCCCCGGTGTTTGAATAAGCATTGCAAAGGCAGCTCAGGTTACCAGGGGGCTGAAGCTTTTTGAAAAGTAATCGCCCCCACAAGAGAAGATAAGCTTCCGTTTCAAGTTTTTCCTTTGCATATCGTCCTAAAAGGCTTTTAAATGAATCACAGTATTGCGTTTCAAAGATACTTTCCCCCTGGTAAATAACACAGACCAAAAAGCATTACAGAGAACACACACTAATTCTCACACGAATAGCACGTTCCGGTGTTGTCAATGAAGCTAAAATAATGTGAGATCGACTTACACAGAAATTAATACCCTTGCAAAACTCGAATGTCTGGACACCGGTGGTGGAGTGTGGCGGTCTTCCTCCTACTAGAGGATTTGTGCGCATGATACACAACTACTGTACCACTGTTGCTATATCGGTTTTAATACTGTCCTCCGTCATTACTGTTGAGACGATTGTCTGCCTGTTGTGGAACTATCTAATATTACAATTTTGTAGGTGTTGTTGTTTTTGTAGTTTTCATATTCATCGAAATGAATGTTGAACAGTGTTGTAGTTATCACAACCACAACCACCATCACCACTACTACTAGATATAAGGGACCTATTAAGCTGCGGAGTGTCACTCGATGAGCCGGAGTTCAATTCCCCGGCCGGCTAATGAAGAATTAGAGGAATTTATTTCTGGTGATAGAAATTCATTTCTCGCTATAATGTGGTTCGGATTCCACAATAAGCTGTAGGTCCCGTTGCTAAGTAACCAGTTGGTTCTTAGCCACGTAAAATAAGTCTAATCCTTCGGGCCAGCCCTAGGAGAGCTGTTAATCAGCTCAGTGGTCTGGTAATACTAAGATATACTTACTTTGTAGTTATCACAACCACCATCACCACTACTACTAGATATAAGGGACCTATGATATTACATTTTACTTCTAAAACTCGCGTCTTCTTAAAGTTGCTCATTGCGCACGGTCAGGTACTTCTGGAAGTCAGAGTGCAAAAGTTAATTAAACTCCCCAGTACATTAATCCATTAAAATAGTCTGTGTGAGAACGAATGCTCATTTCATCGATTATATGCCTACGTATCATTCTTTTCTACCTACTGATATTTCCTTCATAATATATCTGTCAGATTGACATTTTCAGCATTCCAGGTTAGTATTATACCTCACCGAGAGTTCACGGCCTTCTAATGTGACCTTAATTAAACATCAAAGAGCTCAAGTGGTCGCTGAAAACGTTTGTTTTTGTTTTCTCTCCGTCGCGCTCTTCGAAACCACTGACACGTTCCACTCGTGGCAGATTTGGTTCTTTTTTTTTCTCCTTTTCGCATAAATATGTATGATAAAGGAGTTAATAGACACTGACTAATTTCAGATGAACGTGAGTAGACTTTTAACAATGATAATAATATCACCAATCGAACTCTTCTCTCCTGTACATTCTTTTGCATCTCTCTCGTATCATTATTGCGCTAGTTAGTCAATCATTCTGCCCTCATTGTGACCTACTGACTTTTCACCAATGACTATCGCAAATTGCAATTACAGTTCTACCCCGTCTGGAAATCTGTGGTCAACAAGATCCAATGTTGCCTTCACTAATCGAGAGACTACACAGCTAAGTAAACTGGCTTTATCCTATCCTCACCACCATCAGCGGGCACTCATGTTACATCTCGCAACTTCAGAGCAGAATAAAAAAAAAAAGGCTCCTTCCTCGCCGCAGGAAGTCATTAAGAAAGATTCGCAAAACCGCGTTTCCTTCCTTCTGCTGTAGCTCGCAGGACCAGACAAAAGTTTCGGCGTATATTAACTCGGAGGGTTCCTCAAGTAGTCTCCTGTGCGGCTTTTTACAGCCCGTAGGGAGCCGCCGAAAGTAGCCGCTCGCATTTAATCTTTGGCAAGAGATTTCACTCGACAAAGAAATAAAAGGAAGATGGAATTCTTTTCCGTTAGGGAGAGGATATTGAATATAATAAGTCACATTTGTAATTCATTTTATCGCTCTCTCCCACTAACTCGATTTTCCCAGAAAATTTATTTGTTCGGACTCGATAAGTTTCACTGTTCATTGTGAAAATAAAGCATCTTCACTTAAAATGGAAAATTTAATTCAGAATTTTCATCAAAAGCAGAGTACACTTCAACAGCACTCAAAAATTCATAGTAAAATCTGATTTTAGTACGTACACACACACACACATATATATATATATGTGTGTGTGTGTGTATATATATATATATATATATATATATATATATATATATATATATATATATATATATATATATATATATATATATATATATATATATATATATATATATATATATATATATATAGAATCTACTGGTCACTTTTTACCAGATACATGTGTAATTGCAATAGCCACAATGACCGCATAACTTCTCGAGTTCTTCGCGCTTTTTTGGATACACTTGTCACTACAAAGTCTTTGGATCCAAGTGCAAGAAATTTGAAGAAAATATGATGTCCTTTACCGCTACCGGACATCATATTTTCTTCAAATTTCTTGCACTTGTATCCTAAGGCTTTGTAGTGACAAGCGTATCCAAAAATAGCAAAGAATTCGGGAAGTAAAGAGGGCATTGTGGCTATTACAATTACACACACACACACACACACATATGTATATATATATATATATATGTGTATGTGTGTGTGTAAGTGTGTGTATCAACACCAACGATGTGTGGGTAAAATTAAAGCGCTTGGTATTGAACTTTGCCAGTTATTTTCCTGCGGTATTGAGTTAAGTCAGTGGAAGTGCGTAAAATAATTTGGGTCTCACGAAACTAGGCAAACGCTCCTTGCATCAAAATTCGCGTCTGACTCACAAGGAATACTTATGTACTCCCTAAAGATACGCAAATGGAATTTACTC
>JANJGK010000015.1:31392356-31409856 GCA_039081455.1 Macrobrachium rosenbergii | reverse complement strand
AAAGGCCAAACTTGAGATATAAGAAAGCTTTCTTATAAGTCATGGCTGCGCTTAGTAGCAGAACACAGCTTCTGGCTAAGAATTTTTTCTAACTGCCATGTAAAGGATTTTATAATCGGTACTTCAATTTCTGATCTAATGACCTGAGATGAGTGAACATGTCAGAAAAAGCTATCAGTGTCCGCTACAGTAACGCGTTTTCGACATTGCTGGTCTTCCCCTCAATGAAGTTTACACCCTATGTGTATGGCTGTTACTTAGGCGGGTGACCACGAGGAATATCCCCTGACAATCTGTGAGGGAATGGACACGGCTTGCACCAATGCATAGCAGTCGCAACATTAGAAAAGGAAGGAGAGTCCAGCGTTGCATAACTTCACTCCATTGGAAACGAAACAAACGTTAATGAAAATTACAACAGACCTTAAGCGAATGGTGAGAGTCGCAGTGGTCACAATGTGCACAGGATAAACAGAATTAGATCCTTAGTCCGTATTTGTCTGGCATTCTTCTGCATATGTCCCCTTTTTAAAGATTTTTTTCCATAAATAAAGTCATCAATGAATCCTAATATCAAGAGCGAAAACAATCTAGAAGCGAATTAAAACCAGAAATTTTTCTTCATCACAATTATGCTACAACACTTGACAGGCACAACGGAACACCTTCATCTCCCTCCCACCACCACCTTCGCCCCTTTCGCCCGTGCTCCATCAACCACGTATTGCCTAAACATGAGAAAACAAGCAAAGAAAAAGGAATAAATCCCAGTGGCCGATTCCCCATGCAATAGAATGTCATGAATTGTTCGGATGTGTAGCTCTTGCCATTTCATCGCGGCCACATCCCATACAAACGGACGGACAGGTCCAATTATTATACCGCAGTCCTAGATTTCGCCCCGACCTGATATCGCGGCTAAAAAATACCCCAAAATTCGAGACTATCGGAATCATTTTTGCTCGACCATTTCCCATGGCAAGTTTGGCCTTTTCATGATTGATAATGGCGAATGTTCAACAAAGCCAAAAAGTAAAGGTTCAAAGTACTATACCAACTCTACACAAAAACAACAGCAAAATTCACACACATGACGTCAACAGTATCTACTAATACAAGCACATTACCTGAAATACTCTGTTAACGAGCGCATTATTAGGAACGGTTTGTAATAATGTGCATAGTCATGCAGACGCGCGCGCGCGGGCAAGCAAACACACACACACACACACACACGTACAATATATATATATATATATATATATATATATATATATATATATATATATATATATATATATATATATATATATATATATATATATATATATATATATATATATGCACATCAATATGGATACATATAATATATATACGTATAAAAGCACACTCGCATACACACACACACACACATATATATATATATATATATATATATATATATATATATATATATATATATATATATATATATATATATATATATATATATATATATATATATATATATATATATATATATATATATACACACACGATACTGTAAAATGGTTTCGAAAATGCTTAAAAGAGGCTATGTTATATTTTATTTATGGTATGGTAACGAAATGACACTGAGTTCGAAATAAATGAATACGAGCCGGAGTTGAACCCGACTTCATGAGACGAACAACAGTTTTCATTTCTACGCTATGCGAACGTTCTGTGTTTACGATTATATAAGCACAGCGCTATGACTAAGGGCCAGATTACTACATCAAACAAATATTGGAAATAGATGACAAACAATTTGAAGGTTAAAACTATGCAGCATGGTCCTTTCTCGATATTGTCGTGAATATCAATCCTGTCTCTTAAATTAAACAAAATCTCAAAAATGCAACTCACATGAACTCACATGAATTACTAGGAAAAAATATTGAAACAAATGACAACTTCGGTCATTAAAGCACAATTCCGAAACGCTCTCTTTTCTAAGGAAGAGAAAAAGCGCTGAGGCAAAGACAATAAAAGACTGTATTTTCTTTATTCGACGTGTCTAACAATCTATATAGTTCTCTATCCCTTCAGGAAAAAGCTCAGTTATTGAAGGCTAGAAGAAATAAGGATTTTGGAAGAGAATGTGTGCAGTCAGCGTTAATAGCCAGAAATGAATAGTTCAAACGTAGCTTACCTGAGCTTATTTTCTACTTACATCAAGCGCTCATAAGCTTACTTTGTGCCTGCCTAAGCTTATTATACTGTCAATGTGAAGTGAGGAATATCCATAAATCATTTGCGCACAACAAACAAAAGCCCAGATTACCTTAGAATACTTTATACTCAACACAGCTTGCCTAGCTTATGTAATGCGAAATATTCATCTATAAACTGGAAAGAAAATAAAAGTACTGCATACACAGTCACGAGATACCGAGATGTGAAAAAAGAAAGGAAATCGCCACTTGATCATCCATTAGGAGTGAAGAACATGTATGAAATATTCATCTGTACATTACAAACGCCTATACGTGCAAGTGCACACAAATGCACAAAGGAAAGCTTAGGCGCGTTGAAAACCCCATAAAGGGGCGAATCGCCAATAATGGCTTAAGTGGAGACCGAGCATCAATTTTATATTAATATATAGCATAGAAACGCGCGCGCGCGCATATGCACCACGGAACGCTAAGGCGCAAGGAATTAAGCACAGCAGCGACGAAGCATCACTAATGAAATGGAAAGTCCGCCTGCCTCATCCCGGAGGCATGCGCCGGAGGCTGGAAAGTGGACTAAACCTTCTATTTAAAATATGGCCTTTGGGGATTATGACAACGGGAATTCCCATTCTCGGAGGAATTACACATTCCAGCAGATGACATTGGCTGGAACGACGGTCACAAATACCAGTCGCGAGAGTTTCGCTCCAGACAGCCTTGCAAAGAGCTCTCGCGGTTCCGGAGCAATCGATCACTCATTTCACACGGTGTTCGTGGACGTCCTGTGAATGAATCCTATTCGGAAATTGTGGATGAGACGCATCAAGTCGTTGTTGTGCGTCCTAGTTGCATTCGGAAGATTAAGCAGTATTCGGATACCAGTACAAATAGTTAAAACCTTCTTGGAGTCATGTTGTCTCTTCATGTTTATATAGATATCTGTTTCATCTACAAGAACATCAATAATTATAATAATATCCTCTGAATTTAACGACACAAGTACTTGGTATGGGGCTGCAAACAGAGCAGGAATAACAGTTCCGTTTTATTTACTGGCACCCTACAGGAGTGAAAAAGCATGATTGGCCCTTGGTCTCGGAAGGAAGTTTGTTTGTCCTTAATTAAGTGGTCTAGCTACTGAATTTCCTGATAGTATCCCTCGGAGTCGAGGTTCAGTGACCACTGGCACTCACAAGGGTAACTACGCCCGGGTAGTACCGATTATTACTACTGCGTCTGCTGTAATTATAAACTGGTTGACCTAACGTATGCGACTGCCACTGGCCTCGAGGGAACGAGGCTCATCCGCCATTTAAGGGACTTTCTTTCCATCAAGGGATTCATAACCTTCCAATGGGTGCTGCTCTTTACTGGGGAACAGTGTACATACCAACACCCAAACCTATTTTTGCGAGAGTCCAAGTTCTCAGCTGATCTTAATGAACATCAGATGGGTGTGCACCTTTCAGTTTTTTTCTTCTTTACAATTCCCAGTTCTCAAATGATATAACATTCTCTGCACTGTCCAACTTTAGCTAAATTAATAATATGGAGTCAAACAATGACGCCATGACACAATGCAGCAGTGGGGGATTGAGGTCAGAGAGAAGTTACAGAAACTCTTGTAAGAACATTTTTTCAAATAGTGCATCGATGAAAGGATTGTAATAGCGTTTAAGTATTTGGTGGATGTAATCTTACAGGAGGCAATGGAATGTGAGAAAGACTGCTACTGAATAAGCGAGCCAAGATTTCCACAGCTCTACTGGAAATAAGCACAGAAAAATACAGCCAATTATCAATTTGCGATCTCACTCGCAAATACTTTTATTAACTAAGAATAATAAAGTTTAGGAAAAAAGAGACAAAGAGAAAAACATACATATTTCACTCTACTGAAATATAAATGCTTTCGTTACCTCGGCATAAAGCAAAAAAATTAAGGGGAAGAGACAGGGAGGGGGAGAGAGGCAGATAAATATTTTAGTATCTAGACGCACACCACACATCCACAGTACTCATTCATTTAAGAAGATACAAAACCTGGGAATAATTTATAGCCTACCTACCTATCAATCTACGAACTCATTTATTCACAAATACCTTTGTACCCTTTGAATAAGACAGCAAAATGCAGAGAGAGAGAGAATGAGAAAAAAAAAGTTGGGGGGAGAGAAACTGTCGTAGGGGCGTTCACCACGCAGCCATAGAGCTCTCCAGAGACGGGGAGACCGTCTCATAAAAGTTAAAGGCCAAGTTTAACACCTCATTCTGGAGTAATCGTCGAGACTTGCAACCCTCCTCGGTGTGTGATCTCTGTCTTCGTATTTCTTTCGACATCGCTTACTTGGTCACTTTTGCTTTCTGGTGTATTCCGAAGCATTTTGTTTTTGCTCTTACAGTGGGTTCTTATTGTTATTCCCAACTTATTCTGTTTTTATTCTACATTATAGAATAACATTAATCTTAACATTTTAAAGATTTTTTTTATAGGTTTTGATAATCATGGGTCATGATTAGTACAATTCCAATTTTTACGTGTGATTTACCTATCCTCTTGAAATATAATTTTACTTCCACTGATTTTTTGTTTCACAAAATTAATCCCTTGAAGTTTTACAGTTTTAACCCATGTGATAGTATTTCAATTTGGAATTCTGCTTCTTCAATCAAATTAAGCTTGCCACTTTTTAGCTTTATTATTTTTACTGCATCTTTTACTCCAAATGCTCTTTAATACACAATTATTCATATAACATATGTAGTATTATCTATTGTATTACCTGTTCTCTCCCAACGCACCCTATCTATTCACTTCAAAAAGCCATAGTGACAGTAGCTCTATGCAATTCACTAAATATTCTATTGTGTCAACAGAACAATAATTCTTACATCACAGTAATAATAATAATAATAATAATAATAATAATAATAATAATAATAATAATAATAATAATAATTATTATTATTATTATTATTATTATTATTAATTTCACCACATTCCCAGAACTGCGTACAATGAAAAATTCTTCTTTAGGGCAATTTTCGGTCGAATGTTTTTGTTCAGATTTCTAATAAATCATCCGCTGAACTTTGCATTAGACTTCAGTAAAATTTTCACGACATTGGACGATGAAAAAGTGTCTTACAGTTCCAAAATTGGTTACTTAATCATGTCAAAACAATGTTTACGTAAATCACCAAAAAACAACATTTAGTAGCATAAATACGAATTATCAACTGACAATACACGTTAGAATCATGGGAAAAAGACACCATTTTACGATATATATAGTTAGGCTTCTGTAGTTCCTCCTTTTTAATATTGTTGATTGACTGATTGATTGATATATGAAAATTAGGCTATGAAGGCAAGCACTAGGGTACTTTAAGCCGCTCAGCCTTGAAGACAGTGAAAAAGAGGGAGTTTGCATTGTTGACCGGCAAATGGAAGGAAGGAAGGGAGTTGGGACAGAAGCAAACTAAAAGGCTCAAAAGTCGGCGCAGCTAGGGGGGGGCCAAAGGGCGGCGGCAAAAAAAACATTTAGTCATACCTACAGTGGACCACGTGAGGTTCACTGACGACACTAACCCCTGCACACTGTTAAAATATAGAAAGTGATATTTTTCCAGTTTTCTGGATATAATATATACGAGTATATATATATATATATATATATATATATATATATATATATATATATATATATATATATATACATACATACATACACAGATATAATTATCTATCTATTATCAATATATAATATATATATTATCTATCTAGTATGTACATAAATGTATACATATGGATATAATTCATACTTGTCAAATAACGACAATTTCAGCAATGCTTTCGAGAGGTTTCTATCTAAACAGAGGACGTGTCCTTAAAACATAGAACAAATAAGATATAATAATTAAAACCAAATAAATAACAAGATTACCACCGTGACAAGGTGCGTGACTTCTCGACGTCCTTTTTTGACTTCCGTACCATTCAGCAAGTATGACCCTGGTGACGTTAATGGCATCAATTACAGGGAATGACATAATTTACAAAGGAGAATTTTTGGCGAGCCACGATCGCTTGGTTGGACGTGATGAAGGCACCAAAGATTAAGATCCAACTCATCTCTCCGGTCTGGTCCACTGGGTTGCATAAAATTAAGACATTTTCGAGTCATTTCGTAATTTTCTTTCCAGATGAAATTAGTCGTTCATTATCTAATCCTAAAATCAATTTTCAAACGATGTGCAACGGTATAATACTACAAAAACAATAATTTTCAAGATATTGATATTTTTGTATTTTATTACAAACAATAACATTTCCGTCTGAATATGTTTCAGAAGACTTTCGAGTCATCATTTTGAAATTTTTGTGGATGTATTGATCTACTTTTCTCTGTACTTGACCTTGGATGTAATTTTCAACGAAAAGGGCTCATAATTCCAAGAATTTCACTTCTCAAAGCGGTCTAGACCCGTCGGCGCATGGCATTTAGAAATAAAATCTCTACTGATTAATTTCAGAACATTTTCAGGTGACCATTCAGAGATTCTTCTTTTCACTACCAAATATATCGTCAATCTCATTTCGCTGAAATTTCCATCCATAAACAAAAACCCAAATACCTGCTAGTTTAATGATAAGAAAAACTATTGTACTTTAATCTACAGTAGATAGTTAATTCTCTGTATCTTGGAACATCTCCAAGCGCACAGCAAGAGAGAGAGAGAGAGAGAGAGAGAGAGAGAGAGAGAGAGAGAGAGAGAGAGAGAGAGAGAGAGAGAGTACATTCTCGGACCCAGCACCATGACAAAAATTCTGGCAGAAACAGAGCCATGTTTATTTCTCGGAGGAGTTCTGAACACGAGACGAGTGGAACCCTTAGCATAATCGCTGGCCAACCCCTATCCCTTGGGCCTGCATTCTTGTCAATGGACTCCAAATTATTTCACCCCCGATTAGTGTACAGTTACACGATGCGAATTACTTTGGCCTCGCATTTCCTCTTGTTAACTCCGAGGACCTTTCAGCGATGACCGCAGTTTCTACGGACCCCCTGAGCTGTCAGTTTTAGAACGAGCCCTCTCTGACAGCTCCTTGCATTGCATGTTTTAATTGGTCGGTCTCTCTCTCTCTCTCTCTCTCTCTCTCTCTCTCTCTCTCTTGCAATGCATTGTTTTGCCTTATGGATTCACCTTAAAATATTTTAAAACAAAGCGGTCACTACTACATACAAACTTAACTGCAGAACCCTGGATCAAATCCCAGCATAGGAAACTTCTATCTCCATATACGGTGTCATTCGAATCTACCTAGCGCACAACCCAAGTGTTTCCTGGATCTAAAGGCCCTTCTTATCTTCCTCCCCCTTAAAACTACCAAATTATACACTTTTCACCAACTTATTAACCCCAGTTCTTTATTTTGGGGGATATATATATATATATATATATATATAATATATATATATATAAAATTATATATATATATATATATATATATATATATATATATATATATATATATATATATATATATATATATATATATGTATGGATACACACACACTTGACTATACGGGTTTTCCACTAGACTTGCTGCCTCCAGATGGCATTGCACTTCCGGTTCTCATGAAGCCTTTTTGGGATCCGGATGTTAGTTTCGTATTCTTCTCTGACATAACTATGTCCGACCACATTAGACTAATTTACTTATGCTCTGCTCAGGTAATGGTTTTGGGTTATTCATCATCCCTAAATTTCTACTATAAGCAATAAATAAAACTAATAAATAAAATTTAAAACCACGCTTTTATTTCAAAATGCACTAAAAAGTATAAAATAAAACTTTTTGTGATCCACAATATTAATGGTTACTTGCGTCTAAACATAAAATCGTGGGGCGAGTACTTTCCAAATTTCCCTACAATTCTATACAGATATATTTAAATTGAGAAGTTTCCGAAAGCAAGATTTCACAGCACGGATATGTGGGATTAAATCTCGCTATGAACCTAGTGATGAAGAGGCCTGTGAAAGCAATGAAGGTGGTAAAGTGATTCCTATCAAAGACTTGCATGTCATTTGGTTCCATACCTGGTAAACCTCCTCGAGAACCGTTAAGAGCAGGCTATACACGTCATTGTTAGAAATTGCTCGACAATTCCCATTACTGACGTGAAATTTTGCATCCATAAAGCTCTTTCTTTACCTATGTCTCTATATACATATTGCGTCAATAAAGTACATTTTCAGTACAATACAGTACAATACATGTCTGTATAGAATTGTATGCAAGTTAGGGTAAGCAGCCCACGATTTTACGTTTAGGCGAATATACCAAAGAGTTTTTTGAGGAAAGCAAGGGAAAGAATGCAAGATTAGGCAAATAGGCGCCCCACGCTTTTATGTTTAGGCGTAAATAACCATTAATACTGTGAATCACAGAAAGTTTTCTTTTATACTTTTCAGTGCATTGTGAAATAAAAGCGTGGCTTAAAATTTTTTTTAATGAGATTTATTTGTGATTTTTAACATTTGCCAGTTGAATAAGAACTGCTTGCATCACCCACCCTCGCTAGTTTGCACGGTCGTCACGAAAGTGTACAAATCTACCGGTCCCGACACAGCATGTTTCACACCTATGAAACCATACTCCCTTGCCTAGGTGTTTCTGCATACTACACAACGATAAAATTGCAGTAGTATTTAATAACTTTTTTTTTTGTAATATTGCACTGACCCTGATTTTGAAAATGTACACCAAATCTGGGCGAAATCGGTTCGGTAGAAGTGGGTAAAAAATCGGTTGCAAGTTTTGACCCAAACAGACAGACAGACAGACAAACAAACAGACAGAAAAAGAAGTAAAGTTAAAGAAAAGCGTGTAAAAACGCATGAAACAGAAAATAAACTACCCCGTACCAATTACTGTTCCAGTTACTTCGCTGTTGCGGTTTTTAATGGTGAAGAATCACAGTGAGAAAGGATATCCATAAGCTTATTTAGTGCAACAAAAAAGTGTTAATCCATTATCATTTCAAAGTCTGAAAAGAATTATTCTGCAACAGTCACGTTGAACAACTCTATTAGCATAACATTTGAAATACGCACACACACACACACACACATACATGAAGGCATAGTTGGATTTCAGATCTCTCTTCGGATGAGAACAAAAACAAGAGCAGGCACCAATAAAAGACGTTACCTTTCCAAGCTCAATGAAGTTAATGCATACGCCGATAGCAACAACAGCTTAATGCCTTTCACTGCCACTTAGGTCTAATGATCATAAGATATAAGAAGTCATAAGAAGGTATGCCGGCGTCAACCAAATATTCCCTACATTTTTATTTCATTCCAGAAGAAGGGGAATTTTTTCTTTCTATTATCTTAATGAGTAAACCCTTGACACCGAGGCTGTCCGCTAAGTAATTCGGCGCTTGTGAATTTTCGACGCTTGGGATTTTTCGCGTTCTTTACCGCCTATTTGTTTTATTTTTCCCTCTCTCAGTTGATTTCTCTTTTCTACTTTCCCATCACTTCCATTTCCTTCCATTCCCTCATCCTTACCTTCACCCCCTCCAGCCCCCCAACTCTTTCTAACGCACACACATACACACACACACACACGGGCTAATCATTAAAGCACGGCGCCATATTAGGAGAGATGATACCGTAGATGAGCCGGGCGCACAGGAACGCTGGGAGTTGGAACGGAGGACATTAACCTGGGAGATAAGGAATACGGTGTGGCCCCTCCCCGCACCCCATCCAATCTCTTAGGATAGTGAATGCAGGGGGAAGGGTGAGTTGGGAAGACTGCCGTAGCAGGGGTAGGGGTTAGATGGGGGAGAGGGACCCTGGCTAGGGAGAGTTTTAAGCAGAGTTTAATGACACTGTTTCGAAACTTCGGGGACACCATATGAAGCCTCAGGTAGGCGTCTTCTCATTTTCTTAGGCCGAAAATTTTCTCGATTCCGAATCTTTTGCGTCGGGCCGTAAACTCACGAACTTGTGGAAGGAAATGAATTTTTGGGAGGCGAGTCATTCTCAATGAGGATGGGAGCAGAGAGAGAGAGAGAGAGAGAGAGAGAGAGAGAGAGAGAGAGAGAGAGAGAGAGAGAGAGAGAGAGGGTTTTAACTGAATACCTAAAATTTCTTAAAAGTAAATGACAGCTCTGTTGTACATATCTTGCCTTGAAATTCTCTGCGTTTAAAAAATAGTTGCATGAGAGAAGAAATGAACAGTTTTTGACATGAGTTTGACCTTTGGGCACAGTTATAAGCCGTTAACTTTCCTTTAGCTTCTAAGTAATATGAACCATTATGAAGAAAATTAATGTCACACACTTGACTATTGCAAAAGAAATCTACTTTTAAATAAGACCGACAATCGTAAATAACGATATGTTTTCTAAACACATGATTACAAAATGCTAAAAAAAAAAGCAACGAAAGTGCTGGCAGATTTACCTCAGTCTGAAGAATGAAAAAAGAACTTACAGAACATTTAGTTTATCATAAGAACTATTAGATGGTAGTTATGTATAAATATAGTTCCTCATTGGACGGATTTGTATCGTTCTCGGCTAGCACTCTGCTGGTCCCGCGTTCGAATCTCTGGCCGGCCAATGAAGAATTAGAGAAATTTCCTTCTGGTGACAGAAATTCATTTCTCGTTATAATGTGGTTCGGATTCCACAATAAGCTGTAGGTCCCGATGCTAGGTAACCAATTGGTTCTTAGCCACGTAAAATAAATCTAATCCTTCGGGCCAGCCCTCTCTAGGAGAGCTGTTAATCAGCTCAGTGGTCTGGTTAAACTGAGGTATACTTAACTTATGCATAAATATCCTTATAGTGAGTCGATTCTCTCTTCACCTCTCTTTCGGCCACCGTGAAGGCACAACTTTTAAAGAGGGAAGGTATTCTACGTAACAAGCATTAACTGCAGAAAAATTATTCCTCGGTTTTAAGAACAATTTGCCTTGTACACAGTTTAAGTTGCGAAAAAAAAAAATCATAAATATAAAAAGATAAAAAAAACTCATGTCACAATCAAACGATTGAAAATATTAACTTTGGGGAATGTGATGTACAATATACTATTGTTATGAAATAATCTGGTGGCACTTTTGTAGACTCACAAACATAATTAATACGAGCTGTTATTCGCGGAATTATCGGACCCAGAATACCACTGCCCTCCTACACACATACACACACACACCCACATACACACACGCGCACACACACGTACAAAAAACATTTATGCGCAAACAAAACCTGAACAATAAATTGGCTTTTCAACGCACATGTACGGATTCGCGATAACCACTGTGCCACATTTATCATCGACATCATCAATTAATGATAATGATAATGATAATGGGGTCTTTTTGTTATCTGTTGTGGGGATGATTTAATGTCAGGGCGGAATCACTATCGCTTCTTAACCGTCGGGCAGTTTGAAGGATTCAACGAATTCAGCCAAGTCCTTTATCAAATAGCGTGTAGGATAAATTCTTGAACAATATATTCAACACGTTCTTCAATTAAAAAAAATGAAGGCTGGTGTTTTATTTCTTGAATTCGTAATTAACATTGTGTTTGATGGACTCGTGACACTGGATAACGTAGTTCGTAAATGAATGTTGAATAAAATAGTCTGAATAGCCTTGGGTGAGTGAAGGGAACGCTACATAAATTCTTAAGTTACAGATAAAATAAAGACGTGTTGCTCTATTTTTTTTATTATACATTGAATAAACTCTATACAAAATGTAAACTATTGAAATTCTTGACCAACAGATTAATAAAAAAAACATCGACAACTTGTCTGCAATTTGTCTGCAAAATACTGAACATGATTTAAAATGGTAGCAGTATGTGGCTCAAGTTCCTCAACAGGAGTTTAAATGAAATGTTACCAAATGTTTTGCTGTTTCACTTCTCGAACAACTGACATAAGAACATTTTTAATAACCGATCATGCCTTTCAAATAGTTTGAAAACAGATGGAGTCTAAAACAAATTAACAAGTAATTCCAAAGCGTGCAAGTGTGGTCGATAAAAAAAACGCGTAGCTAATATCAAGATAACTTTAAAGTAGCTAGTCTTCAGAGAAGTCGCTCACCAAAATTACGTCAAACTGCGAATCAGTTACCTCCTACAGAAATAAAAACAAGCCCAAACTGTCTAAATAAGCTAAAGTAGTCTAAAAAGACTGTACAGTTTTTACAGACTGATGTCTTATTAGCCATACGTGATGGCAAGACATGAAAAGTATATTAATAATAGAGAAGAGAGTGCAGTCTAAAAATTAAAGATGATAAATGGCTTAATTTGAAAGAAGATGCGCAAAAAAGTGGTATTTGGTACGATTTTAGGGAGAGAGACCCTGTGAATGCATTCACTGAATGTCTGAGGATAGGTAAATATGACAACCTTTGAACTAACTCAAGAATGTCTTGAGAAAACTATTTCTTAAAAAAAGACCATCTCGCACAAAACAAAAAAACTCAAGAAACTATATACGCAGTTCTCTAGAACCAGACATTATCTATAGATGCTAAAATGACGTTGTATCACAAAGAACCATGCGTTCTATAGGGGAAAACATCAACGGTAAAAACCTGACAGCTTTAATACGACCACCTTTTTGGACCTATAGATTAATTAATTACCTTCCAGCAAATATGTAGCAGTCTTCTTTTTCATTACTGAAAATATGATATTATAATAATAAATAGTGGTAAGCATAAAATCAATAATAGTGATAAAAATCATTCTAACCAATAACCACCCTACTACTACTACTACTACTACTACTACTACTACTACTACTACTACTACTACTACTAATGATAACAATGGTGATAATAACAGCATCCATAACAATAATTATAAAAATAAGAGTAAAAAGTACATTCACAGGATATGCAGTTCATCTAATCCAAAAAAGAATAAGAAATATAATTATACAAAGATGCATATATATATATATATATATATATATATATATATATATATATATATATATATATATATACATACATACATACATGTAATATATATGTATACATATCACGTATATATTAAAAATACAAGGATGAAAATCTCCATGGACCAAATCGAGAGACAAATTTTTATTTATTCATCGGGTGCTGCTGAATATTTCATTGTTCACTGATATACAAATGCAAATGCCGCTTCAGTGGTCACAAAGTAGCCTCACACATAACAGGTGTAGATTATATAAGTTAGTGTCATGTTTATACATACATATATATATATATATATATATACATATATATATACAGTATATATATATTTATATATACAAATATATGTATATATATACATAAATACACACACACTATATATATATATATATATATATATATATATGTATATATATATATATATATATATATATATATATATATATATATATATATATATATATATATATATATATAAAACTCCAATACCACGTGACACAGAAGTCCACCGTTAAATTCCGCCGCTTAGGCATTTCTTGTGCTTTATCTTCCACAAATCTCCACTCTCCTTCAGTCTCCCTTCTCATAGTTCTCATCCAAGTAAATCCTGGTCTTTCAACGCTTTTGGTGCCCACAGAAGCCCACTGATGGTATCATGTACTATTCTCCCAATGGTTCGCGATGTACATGTTCAAGCCATCTCCATCTCCCTTTCATCATTATCTTAACTGCATAGGGTCCTTCCATAGTTTCCCGTATGGGGTTATTTCTCACTTTATTCTGCCATCTGACATTTAGTATTCTTCTTATAGTTTTATTCCTAAATCTTAAAGCTTTATTTCCAAATTATTAAATCCTTTTCATGTTTTATTGTCAACCCATGATTCATGTGTATATTTCTTTTGTGAGCAGTTTCATTATATTTGATTTCGAAATCTTATCCGGCCTGCCCATTTTGTTATTTATCTTTTAGTCTCTCATCAACTCCGGAAAGAAAAGAAACTTGTAATATATATACATATATATATATATATATATATATATATATATATATATATATATATATATATATATATATATATACACACACACACATATATATATATATATATATTCATATATATATATATATATATATATATATATATATATATATATATATATATATATATATGTATATGTATCTCTTTTATTTCTTTTAAATCCATAGTCTTGAGCCTTTGCATCACCCCTTGGCAATAGCACTATATATTTTCCTGCTCCACACACCACTCCAACGTTCTATGTAAAGATTTCCGTGTACCAAACAAAGATTTCAGTCCAGTACACATAGATCGCCATGTGCCACACAAAAATTTCCATGTCCTGTCCATAGATTTCCCTGCCCTGACTGACAAGACGCGACGGAAATCAGGAAAAAGAGGTGAAACAGAAAAGGTGTTTATTAAAAAACCATGTTGGACGGGATGCGTCGCCGATGGGAATGGCCGGGCGCTTGGGAGAGAGAGAGAGAGAGAGAGAGAGAGAGAGAGAGAGAGAGAGAGAGAGAGAGAGAGAGAGAGAGAGAGAGAGAGAATGGTAATGGGACCTCCGCTAATGATCGGGAAAGTACTGCACCGCCAAATATATTGATTACTGGTAATCATCGTGGCCAAAACGAGAGTTTAACAGGTGATAATGGAAATACAGTCAGATAGATGGACTGATTGAGAGAGAGAGAGAGAGAGAGAGAGAGAGAGAGAGAGAGAGAGAGAGAGAGAGAGAGAGAGAGAGAGAGAGAGAGAGAGCACTGTTCGATGACTGTATGAATTAAAAATAAGTTGAGTGCTCCACTGACCACGAGAACCAAACCAAAAGGGCATGAATAAATTCAAAGTGAAAAAGGGTTTGCATATTAGTTGTGTCTTTGAGCTGATGTAGATAAATATTTACATACATACACGCAGCACGCACACACGTGCACGCACGCACACACACACACACACACACACATATATATATATATATATATATATATATATATATATATATATATATATATATATATATATATATATATATAATATGGGTGCAGTAGCCTACCTCTGCGGTAAGACACTGGCTCTCGTTTGCAAGGAGCATGGTTTGATTCCTTGCCTGCCTTTAACAAGTCGACCCAGCAGTGGTTCAGTACCAGCGTTTGCTGTGGACGAGAATAGGGCATGAGGCTAATAACCTCATCCACGACATCATCCCTTCTAATAAGAAAAAGTATACCTTTACATTCCAATGTAACTGTGGAGCATCACTATATTGTGATAAAAAATAATGAGTAAAAATGCCACAATAATATAATTGATAAATTGTATATTTTAAGACGCAAAAAATATACAGAAACGGGGATAAAAACGAGGGAGCTTTCGACCGTTTGCGCAACGGTCCTCTTCAGGCTGAAGAGGACCGTTGCGCAAACGGTCGAAAGCTCCCTCGTTTTTATCCCCTTTTCTGTATATTTTTGCGTCTTAAAATATACAATTTATCAATTATATTATTGTGGCTTTTTTACTCATTCCAATGTAAATCTACAACATTGTTCTAATACATTTGTATTTATCTGTTTTAAACATGAATATAGGAATTATATATCACAGAGCCACCTAATCACAGTAACTAAAGTCAGCATTACCAATGCTCCAATTACTCTATGATAAAACTATATAGGGTATAATTGCATCATAACTAAAAGATGGTTTGTATTTATATCTCATGTTATGACTAAAGAAACGAAATCTGGAAATTATACCACCTTACAACATGGCCAAAATAATGATATAGGCATAAAATGCATCATTTTACGGCAGTGACTCCAAATTCTATGACTGAACCCATGATTTCTGCATATCATTCCTTATCACATTACTAAAGATGCAATAACCTATTATGGCATGTCTAGAACTTAACATACAGTGTACCCTATATTACACAAAAATACGGTATAAGATTAATATTAGATATTAGATTCATCTGATATCGACCACGATACAAAACAATATATTCGTTCAGCGTGACAAAAATTATAACATGAAGGTATAACCACAAGTACCACCAATACGATATATATTATTAATAGCACTTGTAATATAAAGTAGCTTAATGAGACCACTGAATTGCCTTTCCAGAGTGCTACAGTGGGCTAGGAAGAACTGCAATTTTTCAAAGATTTTATTACTGTAATAGGGTTAAAGTTAAAGAAGGCGGACAGCCAGGTAGTAGAAGACCAAAGGGGATGGATGAAAAGTAATAGGAGAAAGCAACGCAGTTGGAGGCCCGTGAAGGTAAGCTTCAAAGAACCTGTTGCCCCGTTCACTGTTCACCGCTTTCTGCTATTAGTTGTCATCCGCTCCCTTTGGTTCCCTCCTGCCTAGTTGTCCACCTTCCTAAACTTTATCCTACCCCAATGTTCAACCGTTACTGAATCATTCAAACCCTTCTGCCAGCAGTCTGAAGAAATCAATGTTCCCTTCCACAGCGGACGGGATCATGACATAGTTATTTCTCAAACTGCATAATTCAAATCAGAGTAAAAGAGTACAACTGTTTATACGCGTCTATATCTTACGAAATAAAATTAAACGGTAATTAGAACGTGATATGTTTATTTAACGGCATGACTAAAACCATGGGATAATGATAAAATGTATTTCTATACAAGAGCTGAAAAATATGCTTCTATTGTAAACGTGAGACCACAGTCAGGTACAGTAACTGAGGAGGGTCGTATCCCCAAAAGAAAACCAGACTAGTAATACTTATGAGACAGTTTTCTCCTTTTATTTTAACAACTTGTGGGTGTAGTAAAGTCTCCACTTATGAGAAATGAAGCTGCCCTCAGCCACAATCGGGACATGGACCGGACCAGGCAAGGTGTAGTTTGGTGGGGTAATGAGGCTGAACTCCAGTAAAACAAAAACACAGTTGATTGGCAGATCTCGCACAGATTTCCCACCCTATCCTCCCCTTCAGATGGATAAAACCAATGCAACATTTTTATCTATCTATTAATTTTCGCTGATTGAGTCTGAAGCTTTAACTACTCTAGATGTAACTTCTGACTCACATCTAACTTTTGAGAAACATGTAATGAAAGTTTCAGCAAACGCTGCACGTAAACTAGGAATTGTTCGTAAGGCCTTACATAATGATAAAACCAATGCAACCTGTTTTAGGTCACTTGTACTTCCTTTACTGGAATACTGTTCTCCGTGTGGATGTCTGCTTATGCCAGAGGTTTATCTCTTTTAGA
>JANJGK010000015.1:31384856-31387356 GCA_039081455.1 Macrobrachium rosenbergii | reverse complement strand
GCGCGCACGCACAGACACACAGACACCACACACACACACACACACACACACACACACATACGCACACATACACACACACACACACAGGATGCTGGGCGATATTGGTTTAAAAGTAACAGTTATTGACAAATAAACCTTTTTTTTCCCTAGACTTTCAAGAGCTCTTTCATTTTATTAAAAACACAGAAGGGGAGATCCTAAATGTCATCAGACACCGAGTTCTATAACGGGTGGTACGTGGAGTTTTAATGCAGCAGACGATGAAATTGCACGGCATTTGTGTATGAGAGAGAGAGAGAGAGAGAGAGAGAGAGAGAGAGAGAGAGAGAGAGAGAGAGAGAGAGAGAGAGAGAGAGAGAGAGAGAGAGATTTATTAGGTAGTTTTGAGCAATGAGAGATCGTCGGCTCATGGTGGCTGGATAATAATTACCCCACAAAAAGTATGCACTAATAATAATAATAATAATAATAATAATAATAATAATAATAATAATAATAATAATAATAATAACAACACAAAGGAGAACATTTATTCCAACATAGAAAATTCTCACATCTGCATTCTATTTCTCGCATTCTAGTTAACACCTTAGAAAGTTTTGAATGCAAGTTTTAAGATATTCACAAATTATCATGAATAAAATTCCCAAACGTGGTCCTTTATCACTAATGGGCGTGATTTGACCAGTATTTCATCCGTATGAGACGTGAATCAAAGTTGAATAATACCATGATTACAGTAACACTTTTACGAATGTATACCATCGGTGTGGCTACGTACATGACACAGATAACCAAAAAACTATCCGAAAATTAAAATCTGCTAGAATTGTTCTAAAGCCCCAATTTGGGGAACTCATAAAAATCGTCCATAAATTTTTTTTTTCCTCCTGGAAAGCCACAGCTTACGCTGTTTACGCGGGAGAACCAAATGTTTATTTAACAAACTTTTTATATAAAAAATATTTTGTAGGAAATTACTTATGATCTGAAGGATTTATCAATTTATCAGGGAATAATCGTTGCTTTGAACTGAAAATAACCAAGAGAGAGAGAGAGAGAGAGAGAGAGAGAGAGAGAGAGAGAGAGAGAGAGAGATGGAAGGGCATATAATTAAGTAAAAATACACCTTATAGTACAAAAACACATTCATACCCACATAAGAAGCCTTCTTGAGGCGTATTATCGGCGGGATTAGAAAAATTGACAATACTAGTTTCCAGTGTTTCTCATTATTGGCTGCAGAAAGAGCGAAAGAGAGCGAACAGGCCTTTGAGCCTAACAGCTGAGGAAAGGAGAGGGAGAGAAAGAAAAAAATGATGGAAAGAAAAACGAAAAGACTGAAATTTTGTCATTTCCATCATGAATACCGAGAGCTGTGACAAAGTTTCTTAATTAAAGGGTGTTGCTGCGTAGCCTCTGCCGAAATCAAGGGAGGGGGAGGGGGAGGGGGAGGAGGGCGGCTGCTGCCAGCGTGTGGATGAACTTCCTTCCAAGGGTGTGTGGATGAGTGCCTATGAGGAAGTAAATGTGGGAATTAACGGTTGGACGACCAGCTAAAGCCATTTGGGCTTCCTGCATATTTTTGTGGCCCAGGATGAGGACGGGTAGATGAGGAACACGGCATCTCCCTTCATGGGGGGATTGTTAACACACCTATTTCCTCACTTTCTCTCTTCTTTTATACTATTCTATTGTGCGCGCGCACACTCTGTAAATCTATCTTGGCACATACACACACATTTATGTGTATATATATATATATATATATATATATATATATATATATATATATATATATATATATATATATATATATATATATATATATATATATATATATATATATATATATATATATATATATATATATATATATATATATATATATATATATATATATATATATATATATATAGGCGCAAACGCACTCACACAAGCAAACACATACATATGTATAGATATGATATATATATAGCCTATATATATATATATATATATATATATATATATATATATATATATATATATATATATTGGTGTGGTGTGTGTGTGTGTGTGTGTGTGTGTGTGTGTGTGAGTGTGTACAAGAGCAGGTATAGCGTTAAATGGCAACAAGATTAATGAGACTGTTCTTCAAATATTTAGGAACAATGATAAATGATATTCAATACAGGTTGTCTTCAGCTGGTATTTAGTGGAAGATTAAAATGGGCACATCAAACAATGGGCAGGTTGAATAAGGTTTGGAAATCAAATAGTCTGAAATTACATACGAAATTAAGACTATATAATAGTCTGGCACGAGCTGTATTGCTATAGAGATGTTAATTACCTTATAGCAATGACATAGTATGTAAAAGATTCTGTCGATTTGAGCCAAAGTTTTAAGGAGAACACTGGGAGACAGATGGAAGGAAAATATGATAAATTATACAATAATTTTGAAGAGATTATGATGAAGGGCAGATGGAGATGGTTTGGACATGTCATTCGCACC
>JANJGK010000015.1:31379037-31384756 GCA_039081455.1 Macrobrachium rosenbergii | reverse complement strand
TAAATACGAAGATTTGCTTCTCCAAACGTCTTACATGGGGAGATGAATGAGCTGAAAGAAGATTGGGAATGGTTTGTTTGTGTATGTGTGTGTGTGTGAGAGAGAGAGAGAGAGAGAGAGAGAGAGAGAGAGAGAGAGAGAGAGAGAGAGAGAGCGAGGGGGGGGGGTGGCCTCACAAAATTGTACTCACATAAGATGCGCAAATGCTAGAAATCAAATTGGAAAAAATGTTATAGTACAATCATTTTAGTTGAAAACATCAAACTAATTGTACAAGAACTAAAGTAAGGTTTTTTAGACTTGTAATAATAGTCCCAACAACATATTAAAAGTCTAGAAAAATTTAAGTATGAGAAAGCCTCCATATTGGCCACCATCTTGGATTTATTCTCGAAATCTATAAAATGCATATATTGCTCCGATTAACCTAAAATATATATCAAATAGAAAGTTTTTTAAAACCAGGAATTATATAAATACTTCATCTAATTTTGTTTCCATCATGTTCCATTTATTGCAAAATGTTAATAATAAAGGTAGTTAAGTTATGAACATTATAATGATACGGTGTGTTTGAAAAACTATGTTAAACTTGTACAAAACCGTTTAAATTACTGTACACTCTCTGAAAAACTACTAACGCAATTACAACGCTACCGTCATTTCCAACGTATATCACTCTCCATCAGAAACACCATCGTCGTATACTTCTATATTGGAGTTACTGCAGAACATACCGTGACGTTCACTGCAAGCTGATGAACATTCCAAACCATGTTTTCTGCATGAGCATCTTGAAGTGCTACAATCTGTCTTGCACTTGCATCTCTTGATATCGAGCAGAACTGGTGGTGCTGGTTGAAGGTCAGTGAGTACTGGTAGGAGTTGACCACCCTATAATTTCCAGCCCCAATTCTCAGGTAGAAGAGATGTATTACCTTTCCAGTCCTGAACTTGGTAGTAGACCCGTAAGGTTTGGAATTTAGCAGCAGCTGAAGTCGGTGGAAGTGACTGGGCTTGAACATCTTGAACCATACTTTTGTTGGCCAACTTTGTACTGAAACATCTGTATCGTAGTTCATCCAAGGTACCAGATGTCTTTCCTTCATACGTGACACTAATAGCATTTTCCCCGGCAGTAATTATGTCTTCTGTCAGACTGTTTGCATTGTTGAATACTTCAGCGTACTCCATAAATGTATTTTTCACGATCTTCGTTAGACCTTTGCCTTTGCCAATCCCAAACAACTGTGACATGGTGTCACACCCCAAAATGGCATGAATAAAAAGCAAGCCGTTGCAGACATTTAATCCCAATGACTGGCCTATTATGCTTCCCAGGTAGTGTACAGGACAAATAAAAATTAAGGTATGTGTAGAGAGAGCGGGAGGGATAAAAATGTGTCGACATTTACAGCGAAGTGAAGATAAAAACCCAGGACATTTTTCCACTAAATCTCATTATAATGGATATCTATTATGAAAATATTGGGTATTTTCCAAAAAAATCTCGTGGCTTTTATGTATTTAGGCAAAAGTTTTAAAAATAAATATTATAATGTTATATATTAACCAAGTAATTAAGTAACATACATTTTTGTACTTTGAGCTTCAAATATACGCGCGCACACGCATATAAATAGACACAATATACATAGATATATATAAACATATATATTGTGTGTGTCTGTGTCAAGTAGAATCTACATAGATCTTAGTCGAGCAACTGCAGAAAACTTATCTTTCTTTGCTGACGCAAAGAGCTCACTGACCGTTTGGCTTTTATAAAACTGGGGCAATAACAGCGCAAGTCATTGGCGTCGAAAATATATCCCTAGTGAATCTGCATTTTGCAATATACGCCTTTTCTCTTGGAGGGAGTGGCATAAGACGTTATTGATCTTCCGTTAATGTTCATTCGCATATAACTTTGATGTCGCTGTCCCCATGCGCTGTCCATAGAATGCACAATGGGCTTGGGTGACGTTGGCGTCTGAAATTTCTTCGAGATCACGCACATATTATTATTATTACATATATATATATATATATACACACACACACACACACACACACACACACACACACATATATATATATATATATATATATATATATATATATATATATATATATATATATATATTTCTATATATATAAAAGTGAATGTCTATATCTGTTTGTCCATTACAGAAATCCGAACCGCTTGACAGACCCAGACAAAATTTTGCACACAGCCTCTATGTCACCCCAGAAGGGGTTTTTAACTCAAAATCAAACCCCTACCCCGTGACAGACATACAAAAACTGACGAAACAAATGAAATTTTCGTTTTTGCGTCATCTTTCCCTTCAGTTTTCTGGGTTTATTCTCATTTTTCAACTGACGCTTCACCTTTGCTTCTGGCACTGCCAGAAGTATGATTAACCTACAACACTACATACCCTATAACGTCAATTTTTTATCAGAAGTTACGTGAATTTTGATCATACTTTATTATAAGAATTAATATACTTGTTTATTACCTCAATAAAATGTAAACTGAAAACATAAATCAATCATTTATTTCCGTAGAAAGCGAAGCCGAGTCTGCACATGCATAGTAGTGGCTAAACACAATGATTTCATCCATCAGAAACCACCACTAAAACTCACTCTCATTTACCACGCCCGTTCATACATATCGTTGAAGACATTATATGATATAATAAGTAAATAAACACATTCCCTTCTTGTGAACAGTGTTAAAATGGTCCTACACACAATCCTATGTCATTTATTACATGATTACCAACATCATGTAAGAAGAACAACACGTTGGCTGTGCTGGAATAATCAAAATTTCACCTTGGACACTCCAGTGGTTGGAATTAATTATCGTGCGAATTGGCAAAAAACTTCACTGCCTTTGGAAGATAAGTTTCTTTTCACGTTGCTAGGTACTCATTATATGGAAGATAATGACTGAAAATTCTAGATAAAACCTTACAGGAATGTAGATCATTACATTTGGAAATCTTTTCCGAAAGGCACTTGGAGGGTAAATGTATTATATGCAAATAGGGATTAAATTAAGAAATGACAAATACTGCACTTCGAGTAACTCGAAGTGCTCACAGCTTACACAACATGTCAATTCATACCTTTTCCCGATGTAATCATACAAAGTAAGGAATAGTGTTCCTATTATTTAGGAAATTACAATTATTGTTTGTGGTTATATATTAGAATGATATATATCCATTGCTATCTTTTATCAACATGTATTTATTCAAAACAATAAATAACTGATTACTCACATTCCTCCAAGAACGGAAAGATTTTGTGTGATTCATGATTACGTTATTGTACAAATTGACCAAGTTTCTAGATGCCGTACGTGTAACTTTATACACAATTCTGTGTTAAGGAATTTGATGTCATTGTAAAGACAATGAGTTGTAATTTATTATGTAATGTTAAAAAGTCCCTAAAACCAATATAAAAAATATGTATTACGAGTTTGAAGTTAGCCATATAGGAAAGTGTTTTGCCACTTTTTTTTCTTAATATGATGAGGGGGTGGAAGGTTAACTCTTACAGCAATTCACTTAATAATAGGAAAGAAGTAAAAAGGTGTAACAGAATATAGACTAAATATTTCTTTTTAAAAAAAGACTTCTATTCTCATACAATATTAATGAATGAGTTTAAATTAGAACTGAGGGGTTGGTTCAGTTTTTTATGAATTGGACAGTGAAGTTTACTTTCATTATAGTAACACATATAAAAAGACATCATTGGCCTAGGCCTATACCAAATTATATGTATCACACGGAAATATTGTTTTAGATTTTTATTGTATGATTTGGACTTATAACGGCCTACAAATAGCACTGAAGGGTCTAACAGTGAAATGGATAACCCTAAACATAATTTATTCATATTCCGATCAGAGCATCTGAGATACTTCCCAGATGCAATACAGCGGCAAACTGTGACGAAATTGGCGCTAACCTGTCCACACGTGCAATTGCCTGTCAGTCGGTCGGAAGATATTTAGGTAATACCATCAGTTCATCCGTTCTGGTGAGTGGACTGTCTCCACCCACAAACTGTTGTCTACAAGTATGTTTAATGGCAGTTTCGATAAACTGACAGAAGAAATGACAGGTATACTTGATCGTGAATACACGGCCTTAGGTTGTTGAATTCTATAATAGTGAATGGGTGTGTTGGGAGAGAGTGAGAAAGAGAATGAAAGGAGAAGAAGAGACAGAAGAGGGGGTGTTAAGGAGGAGAAAGCAGGAGAGAGAGAAAGAGAGAGAAATAGTTTATCGAATGTCATTCAAGAGTTTTTCCGGCCAGTGCCGGGTTGGTCAACTAGTATGTATATATATATATATATATATATATATATATATATATATATATATATATATATATATATATATATATATATATATATATATATATATATATATTTCAGAACATTGCCTTAAAATTCAAGCTTCCAAAGATGTGGTGTTCATTCGAGAGAAGTAACAGAAGGTAATGGGATATACAGAAAGAAGTGATCAGTTATTAGAAAAACAGATAAATTAACAAATAAATAAATAAATAAATAAATAAAAATGTAAGTAAAATTTTAAAATACAAGTTGAATTGTATTAGGGTAGTAATGCATTGCATCTTCGCTTGAACTTCCAAAATTTCAATTGCACGACATCCTCTGGGAGGCTGTTCCACAAATCCAACGGTGTGAAGAATAAATGACGTCGGGAACTGAGAAGTTCTACAGCGAATCAAATTTATTGCATATTGGTGCTGCTGTTCAGCGAATCTGGTTACTCTCGGCAGGAAAAGGGAATCAGGGATCAATTGTGAATGTGAAAAATCTCTGTTAAAATACAACTTATGAAAAAGTGACAAACAAGAGACCATCCGTCGATGGTCCAGGTCATAAATGCTAATATTTGGAAACAAACTTACCGCCACGATCCACTCTATCTAAAAGAGATAAATCTCTAGCAGAAGCAGACATCCACACCGGGAATAGCATTCTAGTAGGGGAAGGATAAATTACCTAAAACAGGTTGCACTGATCTTATCACTGTTATAAACAAACAATACCTAATTTTCGTGCGGTTTTAGATATTTTCATTAGATGTTTTCAAAAGCAAGGTGCGAGTCAAAGGTTGCACCAAGATTGGTTAAAGCTTCACACTCGTTCAGCAAATCCCGTCTACCTTAAGGGGAGGATGGGATGGAAAATCTGTACGAGATCTGCTAATCAATGGTGTTTTCTTTTTACTGGAATTCAGCCTCATACCCCACCGACGGCACCATTAACTGATCCGCTCCATTTCCCGACTGAGGCTGAGGGCAGCTTCATTTCTCAAAAGTGGAGACTTTACTACCCTCACAAGTGTTGAATCACCGGGATACTGAACAATCTTGTTTTCCATGCCTACAACCATGTCACTTGCATACACTACAAATAACAGTGGACCAGGAACAATACGCAATGGAACTCCAGACACAATAGGTCTTGGTTTTCGCAAGATCCACCAACAGCAACTCGCTGTTGCCTACCTGTAAGGAAATCTTGAAGTAATCCTTAAGTATATCAACCCACTTCAAGATTCTGAAGTTTATAAATAAGTGCCTTGTGATTTACTAACTCGAAAGCAGCACTAAAGTCTATTTGAATTACTCTGAACTCACCCCTTATCAAGGT
>JANJGK010000015.1:31371537-31376537 GCA_039081455.1 Macrobrachium rosenbergii | reverse complement strand
GAGAGAGAGAGAGAGAGACTTATTATTTGTAAGGAGTGAACTCAGACGAGAGAGATAGAGGAAGAGACTTATTATTTGTAAACTCAGACGAGAGAGAGAGAGTCCATTGTTGTTGCCGGCGAAGAGAAAACTGCAATGTGTGTGTGTATGAGAGAGAGAGAGAGAGACTTATTATTTGTAAGGAGTGAACTCAGACGAGAGAGATAGAGAGAGAGACTTATTATTTGTAAACTCAGACGAGAGAGAGAGAGAGAGAGAGAGAGAGAGAGAGAGAGAGAGAGAGAGAGAGAGAGAGAGAGAGAGAGAGAGAGAAAGTTGACTTGACACAGACACACGCGCTCCCTTTTACAACCTGTTTTCATTTCTTATGAGTCCCTTTTTTACGGTTTGTTTCCCGGATGTTGAACATTGCAATAAGAGGCAAAATGGCACTTGCAACAGAACATTACATTAGCGGAACTTCGGCCGTAAGTCTCGCTGCCGGCACAAGTTGTTCGTAATACCATGTGCAATACCAGAGCTGGTATTATTACACTTGGTAGATGAGCTCTCCCGTATCCAAATGCTTCTAATTTCTTCATAAATAAAAGTATGGAGAGAGAGAGAGAGAGAGAGAGAGAGAGAGAGAGAGAGAGAGAGAGAGAGAGATTCTGGTAAAGACAGGGTCACAAAATTTGATGTTCTGCGAGAAATGTAAGGAGAAATCACTATCCTGTTGACAAGGGGAGAGAGAGAGAGAGAGAGAGAGAGAGAGAGAGAGAGAGAGAGAGAGAGAGAGAGAGAGAGATTTACCTGCATAAACGAATTCTTTTTCTGCAATGACTGAATACCGGATATACTCCCTGAAGTCTTCCGTTATTCACTTTAATGTTCAACGTCACATATAAGGTATATAATATTCACACAGCAGACCAAGTTCAAGATACGGTTATTATACTTTGGAATTTATCGCCCGTCTTTTTTTCCTTTTCATACATGTGTACATTCAGTACCATCAAATCTTGACATTCCAGAAGAATCCTTTGCTTGAATTTAATGCAAGCATTACTTTACTGTGATTTCTTGAGGAGAACTGTACCTTGGCACAGCCAGCAACAATAAATCTTGCCAGTCCTAGACAAGCCTAGGTTTTTTTCCTTCCTAATACGCACTATACATATTCTTTAAAGGAAAATTGTTATTTGTCCAAAATTTACTGAACCTAAACCCCTTGCCGTGGAAATACACGATAGACCGAAACCATTTTTCCTATCTCTTCTCTGGTATAGGGTAATTCAAAGGTCATCTCTGACACCTGTTCCTGCGTCTGGCCTGTTTCTCGTTCTGCACGGTGCACTTCGCTAATGACGCCATTTTTTTCGGAGGTATGTAAGCAGATACGAAAGTCTTATGTAAAAAACAGATATACAGAAGTTGCCGTTAAATACACCTCTGGGTCTCCTCTTCTTTTCTTTATTCAGAATACAGACGCTTAAGCACCATTGAAAGTCTTCTCGAACTGTCACTCAGCGGTATGTGGTCATTTTATGATGAAGTGCGTGGAAGAACGGAGAGACAACGAAAATGTGCAAAGTTGAAAGAGAATTGATGAGTGCTGTGCCACAGGTTATTCTCTCTCTATACATAACTCGTCTCGATACATTTTATTGAAAACAAGAGGTCTGAACATATCTCAGGACTTAAGATTAATTTACATCATCCGAGCAATAGGCAATACTAGTCCAGCTTATCCAGTGAAGCCAATAAGGATATATCAGAGCATCGCTGAAAATAATGGGAACTACAAATTTTTGCTGATGAAGTTAAGAAGCAATTTTCTTTTCGAGTGTACTCATGATATTCTGTTGATGAATGCTCAACAAAATTTACGGAGAACCAATGCCATACAGCAGCCATCTTGTTTATTTCACTCCCTCTATCGCCAAGCTTTGGCTTCTCCAAATGTTTTCGTTTTCCCCGATTCGTTCACCCTTCCCTCTTTTCAGAGGCGTAACTGCCGCTTCCATCCGGTTCAAACCAATCTTCTATCCTCCTCCCAACCCCAACTTTCTTTTATTACCTGGCAAAGCAATGACAGTAGGCTGCTCGTTCTATTACATTATGAATAACAGACAGCGGGGAAGTTTCCGTAAGTCAGTGACTAATCAGACAGGAAGTTAAGAAGGTAATTTTCAAAATGATCTCGTACTGAGCTTTCCTGCTGTTCTCATCCCTTCCAAGTCCACAGTCGTCACTAACCACCAATTTTCGAGTTTCCTTTATCAAAAGCAAATAAACAGTCACTTACAAGGTCGTTCCTCGGCTTTTGATCCTTACTACGGCACCATGCTTAGCCTTTTTACTTAATGAAATGAAGCTAACTGGTTTTACTCTCCAGTTATCTGTTTATCTTATAGCATTTGACTGTTTGCAGTGTCCTACTTAATTCACATTTGGTATGGTAGCACATTTTGTTCTTCCCGGTAACAGTTATGAACGTTTAAGCCTTTTCTTCTCCAACACTGTAGGTGTATTAAGTGTCCTCTGCTGTGGATCTTTTCAATAAAAAGGGTTTATCCCTGACTGCTTTTTCTATAAGGCTGCTCGTCATAGGAGAAACGACTTACTGATGAAATAAACCTATAACCTATTTACTCTGACTTTCACTACTTGATGAACAATGCGCTAAGGGTTTCTGATGTCAGCGGGCTTACTTTTTTTTTTATTATATACTCGCTTTTCCATTAAGAGAGTGGTTCCAGAAGGTGCTAGTCCCATGCGCTTCTTCATACTGTCTGGGACCAACAAAGTCGACTACATACCACTGTACACTGTTCATTGCGACATGTGAGACCAACTACTACACAGTCCATTTAGGCACGGGAGATTTTTTCAAGGAACTAGTTAAAGTTGTTAATTATCCCAACCCCGGTCCGAATTCGATTTCCAGACTTCAGCGGTGAGGCACGACTTTTGATGACCACTGGACCACATGTATAAACCATACATACGTACATAACAAATACACACATGCATGTATGCACTCATTTGTGTAGTAGTATTACTTTTCCTTTGTTTGAGACAAAGGTGACTGAAAAAATACACAAATGTATGTATGTATGTATGTATGTATGTATGTATGTATGTATGTATGTATGTATGTATGTATGTATGTATAATTGTTCCTTTGTATAAGACTAGAGGTGACAGAAGATGCTGCAAAAATCATAGGGCCTAAATTGATTTGATATACCACGAAAAGTGAATAATAAAATTGTGTCTGAAGTGGTTAGCCAGATGACAGGATTGACAAGGGTAGATAAGTATGAGGGTGTGGATAAAGCGTTTGTTACGAAATCGTCGTGAGAAGTTTGGAAATAAAACGGAAAAAGTTTTATATAGCACACGAATTAAAAAAAAAAGACATTATGACAGAACTGATAGAGTTGCCATGTGGCGCGCGTACAGTACGGAGAGTAAATGTTTGAGCGGTAAAAAGTATTCATGATGGAAGAGAAACTTGCTTTAGATATGTTGACAGGAGAGTGGTTGGTGTTGTGTGGGAGGAGGTCTGAGACAAAGGTGTGTCATGTCTCCATAGCTCTTTAATATCTTATGAATGGAGTGATGTGACACGTCTGAGAAAGGACAATAGAAGGTAATGCAAAGTTGTGAGATAAGAGCATTCGTCGTGAATTCGTGAATGTAGAGAGAGAGAGAGAGAGAGAGAGAGAGAGAGAGAGAGAGAGAGAGAGAGAGAGAGAGAGAGAGAGATGGCCAAAAACTCTGCATAACTTTGTCACTGCAAAAAAATTATATGCGATAAATTAAATACGAATAGACAATAAAAATCCTTGGCTGCTAGGTACTAACGACTAAACATTACTTTTACTCCAATACTTCTGTTACAATATTAAGCCCGAAAAAACACATATTTCTAGAGCACAAGTGAATGCAATTCCGATTTAGTTTATTTACTTCCAGAGAATTTGCAAACGGTGAAAATAGAACGCTTATTTTAGAGTAAAAGTTAGCGTTCTTTATCGAATGAAGGCTTAAATATTTGATGTATGTTTCTCACTTAGTCTTCTGTTTTATTTTCTATTTTTTTTTTTCAACTTTCGTATACCTAACTTTAGTAGAGCATATCTCACAAATGATCGTTCAACTGATGATACAACGATGAAAATTGATAAAAGTATTGACAATTTATTAGTTCTGAAATAAAATCCAGCCACCTGAATTCCTTTATGTTGGTCAAAAGAACTCGTAACGTGTGACTAGACCCGAGAGATTGCTGTAGATATGTCCATATAGTTTTTTTGCCATGGAGAATTTGATTTTGATATAAAAACACGTGCAATGTGGTATTAGCCCATTTACCCACCTGAGTAAACCTGGGATGACCAATTTCAGTTCCGAGTGGAGTACAGTGTAGTCCATTCTTTAAAAATTTGTGCTTTCCACCACCACATTCGGCTTTGCACCTACATTTTGTCAGCTGCCGGAAACTTTTAGAAATAGATGCAAGGGCAGACCAGAAGATTTTTACATTTTTTTCTCTTCCTTTACTATCTCTTGCACGGACACTCAAGTTTTTGCTGAGGGATGATACACCGGCCCCAAAATGGCCTATTTATTGGTGGCAGCACTATGAGCTTCATCATGCAGAAAAAGCAACAAGGCACTAGGAAATTTTACCAACTAATCACATTCGAAGCTGGGGAGTCTTTGGAAGAGAATTAGATCTGGGAATGATTTATCATAAACGGTGCTTGATTCTTCTTACTGAAGATGAATGCTGGTAAGTTGGTGGAATGTTGGTGCACGATTCAGAAAGCCCAGGAAGGTTCTTGCGCCATTCGCAAACTTTGGAGAGAAGCGCATTTCTCCTCTGTTATCTGAACATGGGAGATGAAACACTAAACTACTTGTACCGTGAATGTACTTGCTCTGATGAACAGCACCTTTCTCAAAACTAGGCAGGGAGGGGTGGGTGGGGGGGCAAACAACATATTTTT
>JANJGK010000015.1:31344037-31366537 GCA_039081455.1 Macrobrachium rosenbergii | reverse complement strand
CAAATCAAAATCCGTTCAGCGTTATGAAATAAAAAGCATCACAGTTAAAAAGCTTGAATGCCATTAAACTTGATCCCAAAAGAACCGCTTCTCCAACGTCACTGAAACGAGAGATAGGAAGCAAGGAATCTCTCGTTGATTAAAATATTATATTATATATCAAGTTTAATAAAGATGTGTTACAAACAATATTCATACGCAAAATAGTATCTTTTTATAATGAAATGTATCAAAATGAAATACACTATAATTGGAACAAACGGTTTTCTTATACTTTAGGGCTGAAGAGGGGAACTATGGATTGTGATAATAATGCGATAATTTCCATAAATAAAAGATTGATGTTGAAGAAATTTAAAGGTTGAGAACTATCTTTGAACAGTCAAGAAAAAAAAGTGTTCACCAAAACTTGACATAAAAAGCATCCCAGACAAATACAGGGGGAAAAAATCCCAGGTATCATTAGTGAAAGTAATTCCCAAATAAAAGTTTCCTCTTCTCCAAAATAATAAAAAGAAAAACAACAAAAATGTAAATGAACCCACTGGAAGGACCCCTCATTTAGAGTAAGGGAGACTCATTTGCATCTTTTTCTTTCTCTTTTCAGAGTTTATGCCTCAAACCCAAAAAAGGATTTCTCACTCCTGAAGGAGATGCTGCACAAGAATTAAAACACGTCTCCTTTTTCAGTCAAAGGATGTTGAAAAGCGACGATAAAATGAAGGGATGCTGAGTGTGAAGTTTGAAAGAATCTCACGAAATGTAAACCTATGGACAATCAAAACAAAATCACAAGGAATCACTGAAAAATTTATATTAAACTTTGCAAAGCGATGCTAATTACTTCTCAGTATAACTAAGGAGTAGCTTTTAAAATATAAAGGCAGTAACTTTTAACATGTGGAAAGTAAAAGATAGTGAAATGCATTAGTAAAGTATCGTTGCGGGAACCAAAGAAAATTGCGTTCCCTGGGTCTCACGGGAAAACAAAACAAGAATTTTCAGTCTTGAATGAAAACTGACTTTTCTACCTCCATCGTCTTTGCTCCTCTTTACATCGTCCTTTAACCTGTACCAATTCCCTCGCTTTTAACGTAATCATTGCATAGCCATACAATACCCTGCGCCTAGCTACATATTTTTTTAACCCATCTTTCAAGAATATTTTCATTCTACTCGTGAACTATGTTCAGTTGGAATAAATACCAACTCGGTGATCTTCAAAATACGCAAATGAGGATATCTGACATGTCTGATCTTGCTGGCATTACCGAGACACAGCCTAGAATAATATATCAAAATACTTTCATCTCAGTAGTTCTGATCTAGGTAGTTTTAGAAAAGAGTCTAATATATAACTTCTATGAACACTTTTGTATGTCTTTCTTAACTAGAAATGCTCACCAGTAAAAGGACCACAAATTCTTCGTTTTAAAAATAACTTCATGAATATAAACCCAGGCAATAAATAAAACCTGAATGAAGAAGAAAAAATACGTTTCTAATATATTGTACACTGAAGACATTTATAAGTCTCGTTAAAAATCGCTGCCTTAAGTGTTCGTGTAATTCTTACCAATTTATATGCATACACATAATATTCACTTGTTTTACATCAGGACTAAGAAAACCCGTACTGAATTATAAGCAGGATGCGCAATTCAAATAAGGTAAAAAATGTAAATTAACTTGTTTAAATTAAACATACGCACCATACCGGCCACGAGCGGAACCTTCCATGATCCAGCAAAGTCTGATTATCGATTATTTTCAAATGCTTTCTGAAATACATCTAGGAAATATCACGTTCCTGCATAGTCACCGCCGACTATCCACACAAACTGATCTCAACTTATATATATGGATATCGGCGCCAGTTGGGAGACGAGGAAATTTCTAATGACTTAGTTAAGAAAAGGAGAGAGAGAGAGAGAGAGAGAGAGAGAGAGAGAGAGAGAGAGAGAGAGAGAGAGAGAGAGAGAGAGATACTCACATGAAGTTTTCGCAAAGTAGAAATTAGAGAGAGAGAGAGAGAGAGAGAGAGAGAGAGAGAGAGAGAGAGAGAGAGAGAGAGAGAGAGAGAGAGAGAGAGAGAGAGAGAGATTTTCATAACGTTTTCGCAGAGTAGAAATTTGAAGAGAGAGAGAGAGAGAGAGAGAGAGAGAGAGAGAGAGAGAGAGAGAGAGAGAGAGAGAGAGAGAGAGAGAGAGAGACTCTCATGACGTCTTCGCAGAGCAGAAATTCTGCCCTGGTTGATAATGCGATTAATGACTGGATGATTAATATTCAACATACAAGATCTCTCCTTTCACTCTTCACTGACCTCTGGGATCTAATGAGGTTCATTTTCGCGAAAAAAAGAGATGAAGACAATGAATTCTCCAAAGCACGCACCAATGTGTGTGTGTGTGTGTGTGTGTGTGTGTGTGTGTGAGAGAGAGAGAGAGAGAGAGAGAGAGAGAGAGAGAGAGAGAGAGAGAGAGAGAGAGAGAGAGAGAGATTCTTTGTTTCTATATATACATCATCAGTTTAGTAAATGAAGGGTGGCCATGTTCAAATTATGTATCCATATAATGTATCTATACTGTATAAGTAATGTTCTCAGTTTTTAGGTAAGCACGAAAGAAATTGCCCATTAATTCAGTACCCTTTTACATAAACCTAATTAAAATCGTTATGAACTAAACATCATTATCCAAAATGCAATAATGAAGAAGAGACTAACCATAACGAGGAAAATAGCATGAAACATGATTACCAAATCATAATGAAAGAAAAAAAAATATTAATAGCAAAAATTACAAAACCATTTCATGAAGAGACGAAATGTCAGTGCATATCAAGATTACAAGGCTAAAAATAAAAAAAAATAATGGCGAAGTTAATAAAAGAGAATAATGAAAGATATGATAAAACTAACAGAGAATTTTTAAGAATTAATATATTAGTAAAAATAACAATTAAAGATGTTCAGAAAGAGAAAGAATGAAATGTCAGAGAATACACATGACTGATTATAATTTGTAACTTATAGAGCAATTATCAATTAAAAAAGAGCGAACCACTGGAAAGAGAAGATAAAGGAGAGTTAAACTTTTTAAAATGAAATGAAGGATTTCTGTTATCTTAAACGTCACTCGAACTTAAGTCATTAGCAGTGAAAAATGAACCATAACTGCTATTCCTATTCCCGAGAGATCACGGCCTAAAACTAACTTGTATGGTGCGTTCTCTGAAGGTGAAATGAATGATTCACTTCCCCCCCGCCCCTCTCTCTCTCTCTCTCTCTCTCTCTCTCTCTCTCTCTCTCTCTCTCTCTCTCTCTCTCTCATGCAGTCTCTTTGTAAATGTGTCTTTTTGTTTGTTAATAGATGCCTCATGTTTCGTCTTAATTTTCTTCTCTTGTTTTCCCTTTCCCTCCAACTTAGTTTCTCTCTCTCTCTCTCTCTCTCTCTCTCTCTCTCTCTCTCTCTCTCTCTCTCTCTCTCTCTCTCTCTTTTACATTCTCCCTGTAAATCTGTCTGTTTCATGCTCTGTCTTAATTTTCTTCTCTCGTTTTTCTAAATTTCAGTTTTGTTTTACTAGGTCATATGGCTCTCTCTCTCTCTCTCTCTCTCTCTCTCTCTCTCTCTCTCTCTCTCTCTCTCTCTCTCTCTCTCTCTCTCTCTCTCTCTCTCTCTCTCTCGTCTGTTTTGGGTCATTTGCTTAAACTCGGTCTATCTTTGCGTCTGTTTCATTCAAATAATTTCTTTCGTTCCTTCATTATCATGACGAAACGTCATAATCTTTCTAATCAGTCCCTATGAAGTACAGTTTGAACACATTCTCTCATCTCGTCTCTGAAACTATACATTTATAGGCATAACCTGCTGTATTTTTCCAAATATTTTCGTACACGTATTCCCAAGTAAACACTTTAGGAGTCTCGTTATTTTCTATGCCTTTTAAATAGTTCAGGAACCATTGGGGGATAAAATAATCCTATATTTACGAAAAAACCAAAATTCCACTGAAGAGAATGTCCACGTGTGAATGAGAGGCAAAGGGAGAAAAGTATAGCCACGTGAAACAAGAAACAAAACCAGAAAAAAAAATAATAATGCTACCGTTCCAGTCTCTTGTTAAATGCCATCGCCAGACCACAGCGAAAACCTTCAAAGTTTGAAGCACTTCGGAAAGTTGCGTTGATGGCTGTCAGTCACGTAGCAGCAAGCAATGCAACTTCCGTAGCTCTTCAGACTAGCACATAGCTCGATACCTTTGTCGCTCTGAGGGGCCAAACGAAGACATTCAAGTCGCATAGTTTTGAAGGTCGGCCAGCTGGTGGATTTCGTAAGTGTGTACTGATGAGATTGATCCTTGTACGATTTCTTCAGCTATGGGAGTTTATGTAGGCCTACTCAAGCCGGTCCCAAGGCGGGGGAAAGGGCGAGGACGGGGCATAAGGTAAACATATCTATCTTGTAAAATATGAAATGGCCCTGAATCTCATAGCAACCTTGGGCAGTCTAATAAACATGGTTATGGGTTACAAGCCAAAAATAAAGAACGGAATAGCATTATGCGATTAAATTTTTTCCAGTAATATTAATATGTAAGGAAATAATATATTAGGTGTTTATATCTGAAAAACATTTTTGTGAATCGATGCCCTTTAGAAAATAAAAATGTTATAATTTAACATAAACATTGCGCAAAAACAGCAGGCTATCATCACTAACTAGGTCAGAAAAACACGCAAAATCTGTGATGGAATAATTAAGCAAAAATGATTCGGTCACAGAAACAAAAAATCAAATTATGAGTCGGGTATACGTTAGCATAATGTACATCCACTTATTTTACGATAATGAATTTATTTTCTTTAAGAAAAAATCTGCAGTCAACTGCCGTGAAATGTATCAACCATAAAAGTTGTTTTATAATCAATTCTAATGCGTGCGACTCAAGTCCTATATTTTAATGGAGTCCTCCGACTGATCCTTCCTCCTTACTCTTGAGGACCCTTCTCCATTTGTGATTTCGAATAATTTTCTTTTTATTGGGGTTTTGCTTCTACTATTCTACAGAGAAGCGTAATTTCTATATTTTTGATCTTAATTCCTGCTTACCTGATACTATATATATATATATATATATATATATATATATATATATATATATATATATATATATATATGTATATATATATATATATATGTATATATATATATATATATATATATATATATATATATATATATATATATATATATATATATATATATATATATTACACACACATGAAAGATGAGTCAGCTACCTCCATGCTCGTCTGCACACTAGTTGCGACTCGCCACAGTCTACTAACTATCGGTTACAAATTCACTGCTTAAACGGAACGCGCTTAATGCGTTCTAGCTAGTTCAGAAATCAAACCTGGGATCTTTTGTTGTTGAAACGAAAGTCTAACTATTCAAACAAGAGAGAGAGCATAAATTTCTCAGCACTACACTGTAACGTTTGCATTTTAAATTACCGCAAAGAAACCAAGAGCAAACTTTATCAACTTTATTTTTACAAAAGGACTCATTAATACATCTAATGGGTGTTTTGATGCCTTACTGCTTATGTGAGGATTTCGTTAAACTGGGAACTCCATCATTTCCGACACTTTACATATAGACGGCTGCAAGAAAATTCCTGTGATGAGAAAAAGCAAGAAACCAACGGGTGAAGGTAAAGGATGGCAAAGTTAGGGAGAGGAAGGCCCGACAGGAGAGAAGGAAGGGCCCTTCAGCAAAAGCCTGTGAGTAGAGCCGACTGCTTTTACTGCAAAGACAGATGGAACGGGCAACCAAATGTCTTCATCTAGTGCAAGTCTGATAGGAACAAGCAAGAAGAATCAGGCAAGCGGGCAACTGAAAGACCGATAGAGTTTTGAAGCTTACCAACAAAGGGAAAGACAGTTAGTTACTAAGCCAAAGAGCCCTAGAATTGGTTATGATTATTGCTAATCAAATCCCGATTTACGAATACCACTGATGTGCCATTCATCATTATTTCTATCATCTGGCATTCAAGAAAAAATATCCGCTTTACAAAATTAATGTCTACACCAACCGGCTTTCACAAGAGGATTTGAAATCCCGAGAAGTTTTCTTCTATTCTTCTTGATACTGTATGCCATTTATTTCCTGTTTGACAGGCACAGTACAGCTTCAAGTCGTACGCTTCCTTATTATACAATTTTCTAGTTGACCTGAATGACCACAGTTAATGTGACGCTATCGGACCGCCGCAAATCAGTCAGTCAACCCAGCCCTTGGAGGATCTTTGAACTTTTTTCGACATTCCGCCGAGTACTAACCTGCTTAACCTTTCGAGAAATTCTCTGTGCCCTTTTTAAGAACTGTTCACTCCAGCCTGAATATTCGCAGAATTTAATAGTGCTAAAGATTACTTCGCGGGGGAGTGGGGGGAGAGGGGGGATTTCGTTCGATATTCCTGATAAAATGGAGAAGATTCCACATCCGATTTTTATCGGTGTTAAGAAATCCGATGCGGCTGGTAAATAATAAATCGTAACGGTCACGTTTCTCATCCAGTGAAGAAATTGGAATCTCGAGTTTTTCAGATGTTGTAATTGTTTAGATAAAGCTAATTTGTGGTAGAAAATGCTTTACGAACTTTCAACAGTCATTAAAACAGGAAAGGTCACCCCAAGTAAAAGGATACTTAGCGGTATTTGGGAAATACCTGTACGTGACTTGCACAACATATCCATCCAGTCCTACTGCTCTAAACCTTAAAACTTACATAATTATTGGAATATACATCTACTTTTCCAATATCTAAGTCTCTCTCTCTCTCTCTCTCTCTCTCTCTCTCTCTCTCTCTCTCTCCCTCTCTCTCTCTCTCTCTCTCTCTCTCTCTCTCTCTCTCTATATATATATATATATATATATATATACACATATATATATATACATATATACATATGTGTTAAATTTGTGTTTACGTGCTCTTATGTTTGTCTGTCTGTCTGTATATGTATGTATGCATGTATATGTGTATATATATATATATATACATACATATATATGTGTGTGTGTATGTAAGTATAGCCAACTATACATATACACCCCTTCAAGGAGGTGACTCCAGAAATTGTTGACCTTCCAGCTGGTCTTTTGGGCTGATCTTGCTATCAACATGTTGTGGGTACGACCCACCCAAGTCTACTAGTAAACGAGTACAAAATTCACTACTTAGGCCAATAATGGTACAATGGATTTATCAACGGATTTATCAGTCCGGAATCGGTCTCCGGATTCTCGTTGGAGAGGCAGTTCTTGTAACCAGTGCACCTAGATATGAAAATAACACAACTTGTTACAAATTGAAAAACAAATGGCCAGTCTTAATCAATACTCTGGCTCATATCAAAACCAAAATGGGAACAAAGCCTGGCAATTTAATAATGCAGTTGTCACCGGGAATAAGCGGGCGTGACGGACAGCTAGACCGTATTTTTTCTTTTCGTACAAAAGGTGAAATTGGAATCATTCACAGTATTGAAATGAACAGGGATAACTGGCAACTCTCCTAAGATTAAATGGCTTTCTCAGTGTGCCTTCATTTGGTATTTATACTTCATTTTACTATAATTATAGACAACAGAAAATACATAAAAAATTCACTTTGCGGCAATACACTCTTGTCCTTGGATTCGAAGACTCGCAGCTCGTACAATCCCTCTATTGTGAAGCCTTTGTATTCTCCCTCTGCATCCGTTTACGCGGTCCTATAATCTTTCACTTCTCTAAAGGCGAGCCTATTAGTTTCTTATGGGTCTGTCCATATTCTTCTCATTTTTTCGTTATCGTGGGGAAAAATGTACTCGCTGCTATCTGTATCTTGATATATGATCGTTGCCTATTTCTTTGTGTACGTTATTTTATTAACTTGAGCTTGTCTCACTGTTTTATGACTTTAAACTTGTCTTTTTTATTTACTTTCCTTCCTTACTTTTTTAGTTTCTGCAAAATGAAGGTGTTGAGATGGCTATTTGTCTATCAGTCTGCACTTTTTCTATCCGCCCTCAGATCTTAAAAACTACTGAGGATAGAGGGCTGGAAATTGGTATGTTGATCATCCACCCTCCAATCATCAAACATACCAAATTGTAGCTCTCTAGCATCAGGAGTTTTTATTTTATTTAAGGTTAAAGTTAGCATGATTGTGCGTCTGGCAACGTCATAGGTGCCAACAACACAGGCCACCGCCTGGCTGTGGCTGAAAGTTTCATGGGCCGCGGCTGCGAGTTTCATACAGCATTATGCGCTGTACAGAAAACTCGATTGCGCCGAAGAAACCTCGGCGTAGCCTAATTTTTACTTGTTTAATTTAATAATCATTGCCTAATTTCTTTTTTAATACTGTTGATTATATTCTTTTCTAGAACCTGTTACCCCCTTTTTTTTTATTCCTGCTTCTTGCACATTCTGAAAATATAATATTTCCTTCTTTCTTAAAAAGCAGTAGTTGCCTCTCAAGTTGCAATCCCTTCCAATATTTTAAAGTATATTCCTCACTTCAGAAAGTAGCTTGGAGCTTATGTAACTGATCTCATTCATATCCATCAAAATATACTTGTTATCTATTCATGAAAACGACCTCGTTTTTATTACTAAAGGTGTATTCGTCATTTTACCCTTACTATATATTTTGACATTAAAAATAAAATCCTACCTTATCTTGACGTCAATGCTGTTCGTTCGGAATTTGCTTGCCTGCTAGACAAGCGCAGAGTAAGAATCAGAAAATGTGTCAGTGCGGTATGCCGAGTTAATAGAGATCTGAAATGTCATTGCTCTGAAAGAATACATGAAGATACTTATAGTATCTAAAAGCAATTAATCTAAAGTGACTCACATTTATCTATTCGTTCTTATTCCGTGTCGTCTCTTTTGAGATTTGGTCTCTTATCACTTACAAAATGGCTTTGCCAGTGGTGGTTTCTTTTAGGCCTGTTCCATATAAAAGATTGATAATTTTTAACAGTCAATCTAATATGAAAATAGCAATGTGCATCATACATTTTCTTTCTATATATAACACAGATAGTCTGCAAGTCATGAATTTAACGTTTAACTGTCACAAATCCTTAAACACGAAAATGCTGAGCAACATGATGCACTTGAAATATTATAAGTGCAGTACAATACCAGAATTACAGAAATTCTGCCATAGTTTTCCACGGGACAGACACACTACAAATAACAATAGTAGTATTACTAATGAAACAGAAATGAAAATACCAATAATAATAAAAAAAAAATAAAACCATTTCTTTTCTTTACGAAATGCTTCCCTATGTGGTTTTTCCTTCGTACTGGTTGCTTGGTCTGTGGTTTATAATAATAATAATAATAATAATAATAATAATAATAATAATAATAATAATAATAATAATAATAATAATAATAATGATGATGAATCTAGCTGTTTGATAAATAGGTACCTTTCCGAAGTCATTAATCTCTATGAAAGCTTGGAAAAAAAGGCGATACAATGGATCAAGATAGGGGAAACTTCCTCAGCAGTAATCTCTTATCTAATATCCTGTTACCGTCTCTAGAAATATTAAGAACTAAACAGGTCGGTGTAAGACATAAAAAAGAATCATAAAATCTTTATTTGTATATCTAACCACTAGAACGAAGAAAATCTCATGTAGCCTAATTGTATTTGCTTGGACCCCTTGCGTTAGAATACACTCTAAATGGAGCCTTTGACGTTGCCAACTGATCAGATTAGTCCTTCATAATTATTCATCTTCATAATAAGGAATTCAGTACATTCCTCTGTGCGGCCAGGCTTCATCTTCACCCAGAAACTGAAATCCAAAACCATTTTTCATTTTGGCAGTTATGGAACTTAATTAAGGCTGCTTAGGTCTGTCTACTTCATCACATAACCTACAAGTTAGAGCTTTCTTAATTAGCAATAATTTTACAGAGAAAATTAATCAGATAACAAGAAACATTTGTAGAATCTCACTCGTTCATTAATCCGTACGTTAACCAAGTTCCATCATCGACGGATATTCCTGTTAAGAGGAAGACTTACAAGCGATCGGCAAGTACATCTCATCGCGTCTTATTTTTCTTTTTATTCCGTAATCGTTATACACTGTAAAGGTATTTTGATACAGACGAATTAGATTGAATTGCGGGGCCCATTATCAAGAGGCTCTTCCGTTCTTCATATCCAATAACCGACCGAGATAATAGTTTATAGGATGAATGTTATTACGGGTGAAGCCAACTCTTCGTTCTATCATCCAATACGCGACTGTTAATGAAATGTTTTTCAAAAAACTTCTGCCAAAAAAAAAAAAAAGGCTCCCGCGTCTTGATACCATTTAGTAACTGGGACGTGCTGAGAGAGATGACAAGCCTCCTCTTCGTGGCAAATTGATATTAGCTCGGCGAGAGGACAATGAGCTCTACCGGACAGTATCTAGTCTGGAACTGGAGTGCTACAAATCTGATCATCGTCCAATCAAAACTCAGCTGCCCTTGTGTTAGCTTGGTGTAGATATGAGAAATCAACCCCTGGTCTCAAATTTAATAGGTTATAACATAACTAGGCCTCGTTCGGCAGACTTGTGGAGCGCCAAGAAAACAGGATAACACAATTGGCAAAACAGGAGGAAGCCGAGAAAACACCTCCAAGAGGATATGGAGGGAAAGATAGACTTAGGTGGATATGGAGGGAAAGATAGACCCAGGAGGATATGGAGGGGAAGGTAGGCCCAGGAGGATATGGAGGGGGAAGGTAGACCCAGGGGAATATGGCGGTGAAAGTAGATCCAGGAGGATATATGGAGGGAAAAGTAGACCCAGGAGGATATGGAGGGAACCCAAGAGGATATGGAGGGAAGGTAGACCCAGGAGGATATGGAGGGAACCCAAGAGGATATGGAGGGAAGGTAGACCCTGGAGGATATGGAGGGAACCCAAGAGGATATGGAGGGAACCCAAGAGGATATGGAGGGAAGGTAGACCCAGGAGGATATGGAGGGAACCCAAGAGGATATGGAGGGAAGGTAGATCTAGGAGGATATGGAGGGAATAGTAGACCCAGGGGGATATGCCGGTGAAAGTAGATCCAGGAGGGTATATGGAGGGAAAAGTAGACCCAGGAGGATATGGAGGGAACCCAAGAGGATATGGATGGAAAGGTAGACCCAGGAGGATATGGAGGGGAAGGTAGACCCATGAGGTTATGGAGGGAAAGGTAGACCCAGGAAGATATGGATGGAAAGGTAGACCCAGGAAGATGTGGAGGGAAAGGGAGACCCAAGAGGATATGTAGGGAGCTCTGCTTGTAGATCCATAAAATGGCCTCATTGAAACAGCGCAAAACAAGGAGACATAGAAGGGTGTGGGGTGTGCGGCAATAATTCACAATGGAGCCCTGGAGTCAACAGGGTTAGCGTGTGAGATTTGCAGCCATCCGTTATGGGAATCTTGAGTTCCTTATTTCATATTTTCTTCAGTCAGATTCCGTTCGGGAATTTGCCACGCTCGGTTCTCCCTTGTATAAAAGAGGGTTTCCTGCAGTTGATTTTACTTTATTTTATTTTATTTTTTACATGTTGCAGAGTCCTGAAGGATATTCCTAGCCAAGTGAAGCTCCGCTACAATGAAAAAGAAAATTGATAAAAGTCTTTCCCTTTAAAAGAAATTCCCCCCTCCCCCAAAAACAAGATCTCATGTATGAATTAAAACCTCTAAGTTTTCAATTTATTTCTTAATGTGCAAAATCATAGCACGCTTCTCTTACAAAATTAACTAAGTACAGCAAAACATAAGGGTACTATTAATCATCAGAATTCATTTCATCCTCATTCCACTTCAATATAGTAAATAGTTCCAGAAAAACTAGCTGTCGAAAAACATAAAGAATTTTACAAATAATAAGTTTTACTGTGCTCAGATTGCTTGATTCAGCATCTCTTTTTTAACAATCACAACCTTTAATGATAAAAATAAGAGAAAACACATTCTATCTAAACTAACTTCACATAATCCATCATTACTTCACACTCTATGTTTTTCCCTTCGGAACGATATCGCCGATAAATTAACTAAAATTTTACATGTTTTCAAAACTAAATATCAAATATCCATTAATGCCTTCTCTACTTGAGAAATTTCATTTCCCAGTAGAGTATGAATTTTAAATCTCCTTTATTTGTAATATTCTATATATATATATATATATATATATATATATATATATATATATATATATATATATATATATATATATATATATATATAATTTCGCGACAGGAATGGCGATGGAATTTTATTTTGAGTTCTTAGATATGCATTCGGAAGCCTTCACACGTACATAATCTTGGCCTAGTGAATAAATTACAGGCTTCTGAAACAGAATCGTTAGTTAAGTAATGAAAACACATGGTTATGATAAAATCACAGGAGATATAATTTTAGCTGAAAAGTGAAATGACACCAATTATGGTAACTAGATTGTTTTGCAGAATGTGGAATGAAGAAACAAAGCCTGACGATTGGTAATAGGTACCAAAGAAAGTGATCTCAATGAATGTGATGACTAAGGTGATAGCACTTACGTAGGTTGTAATGAAAATATCCAGCATGCTTATTCTCAATAGGCTGTGGAAAGCAACTGATAAAGAGCATAGGGACGAACAAACTGGTTTTGGAAAAGGCAGGAGATGGGTAGATCAGATATTTGTGTTAAGGTATACTGTTTAAAAATGTAACGAATTTAAAAACAAACTTCTGATAGCTTTTATTTTTATTAAGAGGAGGCATTTGGCAAAGTCCACAAACTAATATTATGGAAGGTCTTGCGTCACTACGGCATTCACGTGAAGCCCATAAAACTAGCGGTAATTATCAACGAACGAAGTATATAGAAAATGAATGTTGGTGGGTTCTTGTCAACCGAATCCGCACTTAAATATTGGAGTACTACCAGGGAATGTTATTTCACCTTTGCTCTTTAATCCTTCGCATATATATATTTTATAATGATAAAAATGGCTGGAGATGGTAGAGAAGAATTTGGTCAGAGTAACGATGGAAAACTGACAGATCTGGAATGTGCAGATGGCGCTGTTTCAATTAACAAAACACCACAAGATTTACAAAGTTTCCGTAATAGAATGCGTCAGATATGTATAGATACGACTCACTAAGGAAAACAGAAGTAACGAGAACAGAATATGTACAAAAGGGATAAAATAACTTTAGATGAAGAAGGTATTAATGACGTAGAATCTTTCAACTATTCAGGAATAGCGATATCCAATACGGGTTCTTTTAGGTTGGAATTTCGTGAAAGATTAAAACAGGCAAATCAAACAATGGGCAGGCTGAGTAAGATTTGGAACTCAAACGAAATGAATGCATACGAAAGTAAGATCATACATTGGTCCAGTACGAGCAGTATTATTATATGGACATGAATCACGGTGCGACAATGAAACTGTATCTAAAAAAATTTGTCAGTTTGAGACTAAACTTTCGTAAGAGTATTCATAGTTAGATGGCAGGATAGATTTACGAACAATACCGTAGGGAAATTACGGAAGTTCAATAAGTAGATGAGATAATAATAAAAGGAAGATGGGGATGGTTTGGGCAAGCATCTTCGCACAGCCCCTGGGAGAGCAGTACATGATGGTGGCAGCTAGGCTCCTGTGGGCACCAAAAGAGCTGGAAGACCCAGAACGACTCAGATGAAAACTGCCAGTCGGAAGGCTGACAATAAGTGGCGGAATTTCATTGGGGCCTTTGTGTCACTCGGCGTTGGAGCCAATGATCATGTTGGTATATTCATAGCTAGACCGACTAAAATTAAAACTTGCTGAGTTTTTCGTTTTCTTTCCCTTACAGCCGCACTCGACAACGAGATCCACGGAATACTCGGCACGAAGGCCGAGCCAGAATTCGGGGATCCTATCGATAATGTGACGGTAGCAGCTGGTCGTGAGGCCAGGCTCTCTTGTGTCGTCGACAACCTTGGCAACTTCAGGGTAAGTACTTTTCAGATGTTTGAGATACAGGTTATTTTTTAGCAGTAGTGCAATGCAACGGAACCCATAACCAAAACAATAATAACAAAAGACTAACAGTCATGAAAATAATTGCAATTTCCACTACTACAAATATAAAATTTTCAGCAAATATGATGACGTCTTGGGCATAAATACGAACAAAATATTATGGGTGAAAATATTCAAAGACATATATATATACACACACACACACACACACACACACACATATATAATATATATATATATATATATATATATATATATATATATATATATATATATATATATATATATATAACTGATTCACGGAAATATGGAACGTGTTGGATATATAAATAAAGATAAAATCCACGAAGGAAAGGGAAACACTGGAGTGCTGCGAGGCCTTTCGACTGCCCGTCGTCCTTTACTTAGCAGACTGAAGAAATATAAAGAGTAAGTTTACAAAGAAAGCTCATATATATGACAAATGGGGATTACAAAGGAAAAAATATGTACCTGGAATCCAACACAATTGAAGAATTAGTAGAACAACCAAAACAGAGTTAAATATTTAAGAGGCTTTACAAAACATTAGGATCAACCGTTCAGAAGCAGGGACAGGACAATTAAATGATTATACAAGGGGGTGACTGACCACCAAAAAATATTAGTACAACAAAATAATTATCTTTTTTTTTTGTAAACAATAACAATTTTTGCAAGATGAACATTTTTTACAAATAAAAAATTATATTAAACATACGAAAACAGAAAATATATATAAGGTAGCGAATTTGTAATTAAGTCAGTGATTTTATCCTTTAGGTCATTCTTGAACATTTTTCTAACACAGGGGCCCAAATAATGCATGCCAGGGCTAAAGTTAAAATTACAGCTGGAAGTAAACTGGATAATAACGGACTCCAAAAGATTTCTTGAAGAGAAATCTTTCGATCTGGCAACCACTGAACTTTCAGTCCAATTTATCCTAAGAGAGTTTTCACTTACATGAATGAACATAGCATTGGATGTTTGCCCAGTTTTGACTGAATACTTATGTTGTTTAATACGTACATATATATCTTTGCTGGATTGGCCAATATAAAAAGAGGGGCAGTCCAAACATGGAATTTTATGTATTATATGTTGTTGTTTTCTTTAGGGCTATTTTTTATTAACATTCCTTTTAGTGTGTTAATATAGGAAAAAACGAGGTTGACATTAAAAGATTTTAACAATGATTTTATGTTTTCAAAACCACTAAAATAAGGCAAGGTAAGAATGTTCTTAGGGGTTTCTTTCTCCATGTTACTTTCATTATAAATCTTTTTGTGGGCTTTATTATAACAAATATCTAGTATATGTAAAGGATAACATAATCTGTCCCTATTTTTCTTATGTATTCAGTTTCTTGATTTTGGGGATTGACAATGCGCAAAGCTCGTAAAAACATAGAAGAAAAAATTGATATTTTGATGTTAAGTTGAAGGCCTGAATAAAAATGGGCGTAAGTTAAGTTGTTGGTTGGTTTCCTATAAATACTGAATTTGCATCGAAATGGTTCTCTATGTATTAAAACATCTAAGATGGGGAGGCAATTGTCTTTTTCTAATTCTAAAGTAAACTTAATGGATGGTACCTGGTTATTCAAATTAGACAGTAAATCATTTACATCAATACCAGCAGGCAAAACAGCTAAAATATCGTTAACATATCTATACCACTTTAAAGGAGTATAAATGATATTAGGTAAATATCGTTTTTCCAAGAATTCCATTTACAAGCTTGAGAGGAGTGGGGATAAAGGGTTGCCCATTGCCATACCAAATATTTGATGGTAAAATTCACCATTGAATATAAACTTACAATCACAAATGCACAACCTAGTGACTGAAATAATACGACTTACAAGTAGAGGTAATTCATGATGGATTAGTTCATTACTAAGATACTCTAAAACAGAATCTATAGGGACTTGAGTAAAAAGAGAACAAACATCAAAACTAACGAATCTCTCAGTGGGACAAAAAGTGATTTTGTTTAATTTGTCAACTAAATCTAGACAACTATATACGTGAGAATCGGAGAACCGTAGCCCTGGTATGCATTGTTTGGACCCCTGTATTAGAAAAATGTTCAAGAATGACCTAAAGGATAAAATCACTGACTTCATTACAATTTAGCTACCTTATATATACTTTCTATGTATTCGTATGTTTAATATAATTGTTTATTTGTAAAAATGTTCATCTTGCAAAAATTGTTATTGTTGACAAAAAAAAGAGAGAATTATTTGGTTGTAATAATATTTTTTGGTGGTCAGTCACCCTCTTGTCTTGTATAATCTTTTAATTGTCCTGTTCCTGCTTCTGAACGGTTGATCCTAATCCTTTGTAAAACCTCTTTAAATATTTAACCCTGTATTGGCAGTTCTACTAATTCTTCAATTGTGTTGGATTCCAGGTACATATTTTTTCCTTTGTAATCCCCATCTGTCATTTATATGAGCTTTCTTTGTAAACTTACTTTTATATTTCTTCAGTCTGCTATGTAAAGGACGACAGACCGTCGAAAGGCCTCGCAGCACTCCAGTGTTTCCCTTTCCTTTGTGGATTTTATCTTTATTTATATATATATATACATATATATATATATATACATATATATATATACATATATATATGTATATGTATGTGTGTATATATAATATGTATACACACACACACATATATATATATATGTATGTATGTATATATATAATTACGTGACTGGAATGACGATGAATTTTGAAGTTAGTAGATGATACACGTTCATAACTATACTTAATCCATCGCTTCGTTCATACACTGAAGAAAGCAGCAACAATGGGTATTGTTTTATGATTAGGAATGAGATTCCTTCAGTGGAAGACATCACGAAAGAATCAAGGTAATTGACAAGGAACATAAATTTACGAGGACTGTATGAGGATTTGTACAACTGCAGAACTAAAAATGTTTCCGCTTATAAAACAAGGGAAATAATCTTAACCCACTCACAAACACACAGATACATATTATACATATATTATATAGATATATATATATATATATATATATATATATATATATATATATATATATATATATATGTGTGTGTGTGTGTGTGTGTGTGTGTGTGTGTTTGTGTGCGTGTGAATGTGTGGCGCGTATGGTTAAGAGCTATTGTAAAAATACAAATATTTACTATTCTTCTAACTTCTGCTACTGGACAGGTACAAGTAATCACATGAGCTTCTTTAATTTAGCAGATACCGCCTGAATCGAAGAGATAAGACAATAAACCCTCTTAATCAATTTGTTGCCGTCCATAAGATAGCAGTTCGATTACTTTTTCATCAAGCTTTTTCGAAGTTGTCGAAGGACTTCATGTTTGATTCAAGACAACCACCCAAATTACAGTCCAGTGTTATTTGCTGATGCCAAGACGAGGGAGTGCGCATTTCCCCTGGGTTATAATCAAGGATACCTCACAGGTGCGATAACCTAGCTAACTGCAACACTAATTTTTAACAGTAGAATAAATTGATCCAACAAAGTTGTATTTTTAAAACTCGAGTTACCTGTCATCTAACTCTTTTCTATGAGTAATATTCTACAGCTTCTACTAAAAATAATTATTTGATTATCTCTTACAGAGAAGTTAAGTACTGAATGGCCCCATGGTGTAGGCACCACTTTTTCACCTCATTAAGTTCGAATGGTTGATATTGTCCCTCTTCCAAACTAACAACCAGGACGCTGAAACCTTTGGCGTGCATGCCACCTGGCAAGCTCTAAGAATATCCACGGTATCTATAGATTGCCCAGTCCCTCTTTAGTTTAGGCCTCATTCAGCAGCAAGAAAATTCAGGACGTCTAAAGAGTGGAGACACTGAAGTTAATCCTGAGGCAGAATTAGAAGTATTCTCTGTCCTATAAAACTTCCACAGTTGAATGTTTTCTATTGAAAAAGGGCTCATCAGACTTCGAATAACTGACTGATTTCTGTATACTGTCGTCAGTCAACAAGTCAAAAGTAAAGGTAAGACCGAACGGGCATCTACAAGGCAGTGGACCTGCATCCCAAACAAGGGAGGCTCACAGGTTGTGCCTTGTCAAAGGGCGGCCTGGAGGTAGCGGCAATGCAAGGAAACATTCCAGCACTATATAAATGTTCACATATTTACTAAATCTTGAAGTTAAACAACAGAAAGTTTTCGCTTGTGTTACGGTTATATACGTTTTCGGTGGAGGATCTGATGTAGCAGTCTTTATGAAACACTAATTAAACAGCAATGTGGTGATAAGATGATAATTATGTAAAAACAATAACTGAAGGATATGACGAAGACGATACAGAGCAACTGTATTTACTGTAAACATGTTTAATGATAAAGCAACATAAAAAAAATTATAGACAGCTTAAGTTCAAAAATACTGCATCCAGAGTTAAGCTATCCTGATTTGAGAGAACAGTTATGAATATGGTGCTCTTCAGGGTACTCCACACGAAATTTCTACTCATCTAAACTTTGGTTGTGTCACACGAGTACGAACAGACCTGACTTGTGTTACCGCCAATATTGGTTACTTGATGTACGGTTTGGCGACAGGATACTAGAAGATCCCGGGAAAAAGTGGCTGCTTTTGCCTGTTTTGCAAGAAGAGGCCTTCCCTTCCTAACGAAATAAAAAGCCTAATCGCCACCAGACCCACCCCTGACATACTTTTTTACCTCCACCTGACCTACTGGTCTCCATTCACGAAATTTTCCCATGTCCTCCCTCCCAATTGCCTTATCTTCCTTCCCACCTCACTTATCTTCTTTTCAGATCAATATAACATGGTAATCTCCGTTCCGACGTACGTATTTACGATACTACATAGCTTCCATCCTGAATCAGTATAACCTTTTTTCTGACCCTCAAACCCTCCCACAATGCACAATACCATTCCGCGTTGACTCCCATATCCTCGCAAAGAGGGTATGTACGCACATGATCGCGAAGAGAAAGCTATCTAAGGAACGGTAATGGGGTACACGACACTGAATAAAAATAACTATATCTTTAAAAATCTAGCTCTGGCCGGAATACGCTATCATGTACAGAATGCTAATGGTCATATGAAATATATAACGCGTACCAATATATACACACGCGCACGGACTAAAATCACGTACTTTGAAAAGTCATCATGAATAACTGAAAACAATTAAGCACTCCAGAATGATAACGGGTTCCAAGAATAATTTACACAGAGGAGAGCGGACGAGCCTTCGAAATTCAGTCGACCAATTAAACAACAAACGTCAAGGTCGGAGGATCGAAACTGCTTTGAAAAAATAGTTAGGTGAATTATCAACTACTTCAGCGACGGAGAAGAAACCAGGTGAAAATTACAGGAACTCCACGAGCAAAATTAACGAGGCAATCAAGGGCTGCTCTATTACTTAAGACGCGCCAGGTGTTACTTAGAACTCATTTCAGTTAATACTAACATGAAAGATTTACACTTAATTCAAAGAATTGTATTTAAAGCTACCTGAAAGAACGAACCTAAACTTAGTAAATCAAGGAGATCGACTGATCAAGTCTGAGGAAATCTCGCCTGCTAAATGAAAAACCAGACGGCAAAGGACAAAGCAATTTATTTTCTCAAAACCAAACTACTGCCATGTCCATGTTTTATATATATATATATATATATATATATATATATATATATATATATATATATATATATATATAAAATATATATATATATATATATATATATATATATATATATATATATATATATATATATATATATATCTGTGTGTGTGTGAATTTTATCATATCACCGTGGTTTATATACAAGCATTAAGCTACAGACATCCTTTAATATCCAATTCGCTCTACCTCGGAAATAATTTATTTTCATATATGTTACCCGAAGGGGAATTTTTTAGTTGATAATAAGTTCGTCGTCTCGTGGGCTCGAACCACGGAAGACAAGAGCTCTGGACCACACGGCCAACAACTTGTTGCCCGTGTGGCTAAATGCGCGTCACTGTAGTCCTGAGTTCTTGTCTTCCGTGGTTCGAGCCCGCGAGATGACGAACTTATTATCAACTTAAAAATTCCCCTTCGGATAACATATATGAAAATATATTAATTCCTACGTAGAGCGAATTGGATCTTAAAGGACGTCTGTAGCTTAATGCTTGTATGTATATATATATATATATATATATATATATATATATATATATATATATCTATATATATATATATATATATATATATATATATATATATATATATATATATATATATATATATATATATATATATTATATAAAACACGCAGACACACACACACACACACACACATATATATATATATATATATATATATATATATATATATATATATATATATATATATATATATGCACAAACCGCTCCAAAATCTGCTCTATTTTACAATGTGAACTCTTCTTTGGTTTACAGCCAATCCATCAATATCTTGTATTAAGAAAATCTGGGATCGTCATATCCATCTGGATTCATCTACTAACCTAATCAAGTTTTTCTTGGCCCAAAGCTAACTCATCAGCATTAAATGATGCATACATCTATAAATGTTTTCGAGATATTTATGCCACACGGAATCCACAAGATGCCTTTCATGTCTCGGACATTACTGAATTTCTGTTTCGTACTGAATTTCTGTTTCGTAATGTTTCTGGTAAAGCTTCCCACTAGTACCTTCACATCCAAAAAGGAGATAACGACGAAAATCTTCCTAAATACGACTCGAACCCACTCTGGTTAAAGGTCCAAGGTTTCTACGTACCCCATTACACCCACAAGGATCGTTCTTCAGCTGAGAACTAACCTCATTTTTCTCGCCAGATGGGGTTCGAAATGTGTAGTATTACTTCAATGCAAAGCGTATCCAAAGATATTCGGAAATACAATTACGTCCTTCCTTAGCGCAAGAGCCCGTGTCAGCACAAGGCTAGCTTGATCTATAACTAACTAACAATAAAATAAAGTTCAGAGGTTTTTGTGGCAATTCCAATTGATAAAACTTGTGAGTGTGACCAGAAAACTCTACATAATTACCAAACACATTTAGAGACGATATAAAATACATCGTTTATCACCTAGGTCTCATCCGTCAAAGACGAAAAAATGACCTTTCCTATAATCAAGAGTTGGTTTTGATAGCATCAAATCGTCACAACTCCACCGAAACCTATTATATGCTTCTCATCGGCTGAGGGCCACCTAATTAATGTTGTCAATCATACTGATCTATTTTCAAGATATTTTAACACAGACATACATGCAAAACCATCACGCCCTCCTATTTTCTTCGGCGAGGTAGACAGTGAATAAAGTATATATATTATGTTCTCTCATCGAAAACCAAAATGAATATATCAGTTACTTCACAGCGGTTGTATGTTCTAGCATAAAGTTACCAAAGGGGCATATTCCCCGACTATATTTCTAATTCCATATTACCTATTCTTGGTTTCCACAATTCCTATCTGATCGTTCCGTATACGAGTTTGTTAACTGCACTGAATTGTGAAATTATCATCGTTCGATTCATCCTCATCATCGTTTTCATCAACGTCATTTTTAGCACAATGAAAATAATGATATTATCCTCGAGGATACATACCCAAAACGATACCAGTAAAACATCTGGTACGCTTTACTCAGGCCTAATAAATGTCTCTCTCCCTCTGCGAATCAGATACCTTTTGCACATTACTGGCAAAGAAACGAGGCATTGAAACTGGATGAAAAAGACAGAAAATGTGGATGAACTGTTGAAAAAGATAAGTAATATTAGAAAATTAATACAAACAGAGGAAAAGATAGGAAGAGCGGGTGAAGAAAGAGAGAAATTGTTGGAAAACTGACGGCAGCACTGGCATGGTACAGAGGAGTTTTGGAAAGGACAAGGTTCGGAAAAAACGAGGAAGTAGTGAAAAAAGATAAGCGTTGGAAAAAGTAGCCATGGATTAGGGAAAAGGGAAGCGGAAAATGAGGAAGAAGAGGAAACATTAGGAAACAGAGGATGTGCTCAAAGTGATAGCGATTGCTGAAAAAGAGAAAGGGCGTTCTCCTTATCACCAATTTCCTTCTAATTCTCTAACTGTTTGCACCAAGAGTCTGTGTAACATTACTGAACATCGGTTCTGCATTTAGAATAATAGAGACGAAGTGAAACAAATGCTGGATAGATTAAATTGTCTTATATGTGACTGGTATTAATTACAAGGAACTATGTCTATTTATATGCGACTGGTATTAATTACAAGGAACTATATTTATATCTGACTGGTATCAATTACGAGGAACTGTACTTATTTACATGTGAACG
>JANJGK010000015.1:31271537-31339037 GCA_039081455.1 Macrobrachium rosenbergii | reverse complement strand
GATAATATATTCACCTATGACAACATTCACTTTATGGTTCCTCATTGGACGGGTCGGTATCGTTCTCGGTAGCACTCTGCTGTGCCCGCGTTCGAGTCTCCGGCCGGCCAGTGAAGAATTAGAGGAATTTATTTCTGGTGATAGAAATTCATTTCTCGCTATAATATGGTTCGGATTCCACAATAAGCTGTAGGTCCCGTTGCTAGGTAACCAATTGGTTCTTAGCCACGTAAAATAAGTCCAATCCTTCGGGCCAGCCCTGGGTGAGCTGTTAATCAGCTCAGTGGTCTGGTTAAACTATGCTATACTTAACTTAACCACTTACGTTATGGCAGTCAAGTTTCTGAGGACTGCTTCCACGGAAGTAATACGAGGTGCAACCCGGAAATTGCTGACTCAGGAAACCCAAATGGTTTGGGTTACAGATATAATGTGCCATAGGTCAGAAGAGCTCCTTGAAAGCCTTGAAAGGGATGTGAGGGTCTTTGTGAGAGGAAATGCCCCTCAGGGACAGGTATGCCATAGTTCCCAGACGAGCTTATGAGGGATGCTGATAACGAAAAATAGTAGCATTCTCCCCACTCCACGTGGAGGGAAAATCACCCAATGACCAGGGCATGGGGTTTGCAGCCTCATACCCTGCTCTGATATTGCAAAATTAACATAGATAAAATAAATACTACTATGCATTTCAGCTGCCGTGTCCAGCTGTTTTTCGCCCATAAAATATTACAAAAGACTCGGACAAAGTTGGCATTTTGGCAGACGACGTTTGGAAACCCGACCTAATTGGCAAAAATGAGCACTAATGCTTAATATTGATAATTAAGCTAATTATAACAGTAAACTGTCTTTACGTCCGTCTCTCTGAATTATTGTTTCACACACACACACACGGCTTTTTGATAATTCATATCTACATAGGAGGGTTGGGGGTTGGTGTTCGAATGAGAATATTAATTGTGTAATATATTGTTCCATGGAGTAACTTACTTATCTTTTGACACGGAATAAGCGAACACAATTAGAACTACTGAAAACCATTATTATCCTGCAGTTTCATTATTGCGTAAAGTAACGTCCAGATACTCACGAGTACAATCGTTTCCAAACCCACTGATTATTTCCCAAGATCATCGTCTGTTGCTTCGTATTTTCTCACAAATTTGTAACAATACACCATTAAAAATCAAGGTTTCCATACGGGGTCAATTTGAAAACATTTTCAAAAATCTTTACCTCCAACAATGATGAGATGTTATTGTAGAAAGCTTGACATTTCCAACATTAATAATGGCTTATATTGGAGATGCGCCTTTTTAGATATTACGGAGATCGTTGAAGGTAAATTTGTGAACAAAGTATAAGATAAAAGATTTTAATTTTGAAATTCTAGGATCCCGTTCTTTTCCACCTAATGTTGCATTTAAACCGATTTATAAAGTACTTTGTTCACACTGTTAAAGGTAAGCTTCGATATGTACACTTGTGGACATAATTTTAATTTCTTAGCTGTCAGTTACGGTCTTTGTATTGGGTCAAAAAAGGTTTTTAATCTTTGAAAAATCCATTAAAAACGTTTTATTTCTAACAGTGCAGGTTTCTGTGGACCTGTACATGCTATAAGCATAAAAAATAGAATAGTGGCTCTTACGCTCTCAACCACCATAACCTGTTCCTTTAATGCATAGTCAGTCCCATACTGAACCCCCCATACTTTGTATATTCCACTACGACCCCTCTATTACTTTACTTGTAGGCCTCTGTCTCCCATTCGATTGTCCTTCCAAAAATATTAACACTAATTTTGCATGCTTGAAACCCCATCTCATCTAAAATGAAATTGAAGGAAATATGCAGTTAAAATAGAACAGACAATTTAATATCTGTACAATCATAAGACTATAAATAATTAAAACAAAATAAATATTGCCACAGTAACTTTATTCCTCTTCATCATTCAAGTACAGGTCTTCAGCATCCTCGTCATCGCTATCCAAGTTGATAATTAAGGGCCCAACAGACTCCTGAATGTTGTCTGACAACCAACACCAATCCTCAAAGTCTCGCAATCATTTGACAGTATCCGTTCACACGCTTTGGGCTGCGCAAGCCTGGCGTCCTCCAGTCTGGCCTGCAGGTCTACCCAGGTGAATCGATGAAATGACGAGCGGACAAGATGCTTCATGCACGCCCACACCTGTTCAATGGCATTGAGCTCCGGGTGGGCAGGTGGCAGGCGGACGACCTCGTTGCCCCACTGACGGATGATATTGTCCACAGTGTATTGGGGCTTCGGCCGGTTCTGCTGGCTTATGAGCAGAAACTCTGGTCGGGTGGCACCAGGTGAGACGGGTAACCTGCGGTACTCCAACCAGCTGATAAGAACCGCTTTCTTCGTTGCCGAGGTAGGACAGCCACAGTCGTGACTTGTCTGTAAGCTGACTATGGTATGGTGCATTGTCAAGTACCAATACTGACGGCTCAGGTAGCGATAGCAGAAGCTGCATTGTCAGCCAGTGTATGAACAGCTCGCCTGTCATTTCCCCGTGGTAGTCTCCGCTGGTATTCTTTGCTGGATAACAGAGGAATGAACCTCCAACGAAACCGCTGGCTGTGCCAGCTGCTACCACCACGAATCGCTCCCCTTCCCCAGGCAGTACCTGTCGGCTGTGCATGGCACTGGTGGTAGCCTGCGTGGTGCCAACCCACTCCCTGCTGTGATTCATCCTGATGGTGAACCAAGTCTCGTCTACGCAAACTACCTCCCTCCCTTCTTCTCGGTGGCGGTGCAGGGCCCGGAGCGCAAAGATCCTGCGGCAAACTACGTGAAGAGGTTTTTTGATCAGGTAAACCTTCCGCTGAGATGTTTTGTAGCTGAATCCCACGCCATGCATAAGCCGCCACACCGATGCCTCAGAGGTTATCTTTGGGATAATGCCAGCCATCTTCAAGTCCTTCGTCAGGGTACCAACCGTGAAAACTTGCTTTGAAGCAAACTTGCCGTGAGCAACCCGGCAAATGGCACCCACAGTAAAATTTTATCGAAGACTTGTGCCATTGTTGGTGATGCTACTACCACAGGTTGTGGCGTGATGTCGCATTGCACACCTTCCTTACTGCCTGCGACGTCATACCCATGACAGGCACCACACGCTTGTAAGGCGTGTATGGATGAAGGCCAGTATTTATTATTTGCCGGATGAGAATGAAAATGCATTGTATATGACATCATACATCATTTATAATAATAATAATAATAATAATAATAATAATAATAATAATAATAATAATAATAATAATAATGCTCGTTCATTTCATTTTCATTATCACTATTTTCATTATTGTTATTGATAATTCACCATCAGAGGAGAGGATGATAGAATACGTATAATATATATATTGTAAGCATACGCAATCATACTTAATTGAGCTTGTTAACAACTCACCTATTTATACTGATCATATTCCGCATCCGAAATCTCTCCCTGTTGCATACTGCAAAAAAGCACAGCACAAAAGCAGTCTTGCATCCTCGAGGACATTGAGTTAAATAGGCCATCGCTGAAACAGTGGTCACGTACAGCCTTTCTCCTGTCAAACGCTGTTTACACCTCGTCCGTCACCGTTCATTATTGCTGCGTCATAATTACACGTCACAACTAGCCTCTATCGGTGTCCTTGTGAAATTTAGGTAAGTCTACCCTTTAATTACTCTTATAATGGACTTAATTACCAGTTAGGTCGGAGTTTCAAACGTTTTCTGCCAAAATACCAACCTTGCCAACCTTGTCCGACGCTTTTGTAACATTTTATTGGCGAAAAACAGTTGGACAAGGCAGCCCAAATGCATAGTAGTTCTGTGCTTTTGAAAGTGTGTGAATGTGGTACCTTAGAAATGTATGAAAGAAGATTAAAAAGTAAAAGAGAAAGGGTGGATGTTTTGGCACTAACAAGGCATAGGAGATGTATGTGTGTGTGTGTGTGTGTGTGTGTGTGTGTGTGTGTGTGTGTGTATATATATATATATATATATATATATATATATATATATATATATATATATATATATATATATACATATACATATATATATATATATATATATATATATATATATATATACATATATACATACATATATATATATATATATATATATATATATATATATATATATATATATATATATATATATATATATACACACACACATATATATATATATATATATATATATATATATATATATATATCGCACAATTCAAATGTATTCGCATTAAAGTAGCAAGATAAACAGAGGACCTTTAGGAAGTAATATTTCTCCTGTCATTTAACTTCGAAGAGCACTGTAAACATAAATCTCTTGAATCTATGAGTAAATACCTCCATGAAAAAGAAAAAACTCTTGTCATAAAAGTTCAGCTTATAAAAATCTAGGTCTTTATTGTATGGCCCATATTTTCTGCTCTCCCTTCTTTACGACAAAATGAGTAAAAGTCCCCCAAATGAATTACTGTCTCTTTAATACTAAGTCAGACTTATGGTGTGATGTGATGTATGTTTTTAAGGGCGAATTCAAACCGTCTGGTTTATTGCTCTTCTGAACGAGAAGAATCTGTACAAATATTTCTTCCTTCAAAACACTGGTAATCAGATAATTTGATTGTAAGATTTATTATTATTATTATTATTATTATTATTATTATTATTATTATTATTATTATTATTATTATTATTATTATTATTATTATTCATAATGTGCTCTCAGTCCTTTAGAACTAAAGGAGTCATTGGCTGTAACAGCAATCCTCCAGTAATAAACAGCCCATATATTCAAATAAAAAAATGAGTAAATAAAACAAAAGAGTGAGCCGATAACAAAAATAAAGCAAGGAGTTTGATCGAAAATACTTTATACCCATAGATTAAAATGACGTTAATAAACACGATTAGGAACGGCACTCTAACACATCTCACTTTACTGTCAGTCAAAGCTCTCACTACGTTTTGAACATAAGTGTAATTTGGTACACTTAGTGTTATACTGTATGAGTCATTTATCCCGCGTCATCCTTCGATGCTGATTGGGTTGCTGAAATGACGTAAAATATGCTCACGGTGAATTATAATCAAACAAGGGTTACGTGTTTAGTATTCTTATTTAAAGAGATATGTATCGTTTTCGGTGTGTTCACCAATCTTTACGATTAATTATTGTTTTATCTATTACAAAAATAACTGTTACTGAGGTTGTAAACAGCGAGGCATGATTATTTTCATGAAAATGCTCAAGCGAAATCAATTTTACCTGTATCATCCAAAGCTGCTATAATGTTAAATAGGTTGGTGTACATAAGAGACAACAAGGAACTCCCTATATATATATATATATATATATATATATATATATATATATATATATATATATATATATATATATATATGTGTGTGCGTTTGTGTAATATATATATATATATATATATATATATATATATATACATACATGCATACAGACACATATATATACACATATGTATGTATATATACACATATATTAACAAACGCACACACACACACACACACACACACACATATATATATATATATATAACACACACACACACACATATATATATATAAATATATATATATATATATATATATATATATATATATATATATATATATATATATATATGTGTGTGTGTGTGTGTGTGTGTGTGTGTGTGTGTGTACATATATGTGTGTGTACATATATATACCGGTAAGCGGTGTTAAAAGGAAGTATTTGTGGTAGTTCATTCGGATGTATATGCGGCTCAGCGATTTTACGAGCCATCATACTCCAACAGATACCATGAAACGTCCTCACAAAAAGGAAAACCTTTTTTTTATTTCGTATCAAACCATGTTTGCTTAGGCTGGCTGTGAATCTCAGCATGCTTCAAAATAAGTTCTTGGAAAAATAGAACATTTTAGGACCTGGACTTGGGTACTTTCACGAAAATGGTAAACTGTATGTTCTCCATTTTGACTACCGGAACAGAAAAAAACGCAAGTTACTTTTGTACCATTTAAATAAGGATGGTTATCTCCATTACAATATGTAGGCCTAAAGACGATGTAGTTTATTTTTGTAGTTACTTTATCCTACGGTTAACAAAAGCTTCCTTTCCAAATGTTTAACTGAAGACTATATAAGTAATTTAGAAGAATTTTTTCAATGCAGATTGTTATTTTTAAGACTGACAATAAAAGCCAAGAGAGGTACAGACCTCTCAGCAAACCCATAGTCTTTGACGAAGATGAGGACGCTATACGTTGAAATACTTTCAAGAAATTTGTTCCCGCAAAAGTTTTCAAGCAGAATGCTAAACCCACCAAAGAATACATACATACGCAAACACACGCACACACATATATATGTATATATACACATTTAATATATTTATATATATATATATGTATATATATATATATATATATATATATATATATATATATATATATATATATATATATATATATATATATATATTTATTACTTTCGACTAAACGCTTCTTCCCTACAAAAAGCACATCAGAAAATGGCTGCATCATGCCCGATATTTCAAGCCGATGTTACTTTATCATTTTAATGAAGTACAAAAAAATTTGATATCTTTTTCTCCTCGATAACTAAAACAATTCAGAAACGTTCACTTTTATCATACTTCTTCAGCTTTTCTCAAGACTTGGGTTGGGAAGGACACTGAACTCCACGACCCTATGCCCTCTGTTTGAAATCAAAATTCCCTTGGCACATTAAAATACACACCAAAAAAGAAAAAAAAAACTCTTGCAAGGTAAAGGAGAATATGAATATATATCAAAACACGAGGGCTTTCGTCGCATCTATTTGACTTTAATAATATCAATTTCTTGGGTGTAGAATAATGAAGTATTGACGTAAAACGCCGGCTGCTGGGAGAACTCTTCCTACGATGGAAATTGTTTGGTTGGTTCCCGCAGAAAATAAAAAGACGAGGTGACACTTATACACTGAAAACACGAAGCTCCTTACGCGTGAGAGAGAGAGAGAGAGAGAGAGAGAGAGAGAGAGAGAGAGAGAGAGAGAGAGAGAGAGAGAGAACTAACAAGCCTTAATAACACTAGCAAAAGGGGAACACCGTCGGGGGGAAAAAACAGCCACTTCCAGCTCCATTCTCGCTTCGCATTTTCCTGCTCGTCTTCAAAAGGAAACTTTTTCTGGCCGTATTGGAGGAAACAAATGCAGAACGGAAATGAAAGCTCTGTTATTAGGTCGTGGGAGAACCTGGAGTCTCTCTAGAACGGCCGGATATTGTGCAGAAGGAGACAAGTGCTTGGATATCCGATGTCAGTTAACGACCAGCGTTCATTATCCGACCTCATTTGAGCTGTGTAATGGGATAGTACGATTATTCCCGAATAATTATAACTGATTATGGCCGGCATGATATCAGCCGTAATTATTTCAAGGTTGCAAGGTTCACCTGAGCCTAATTGGTATTTAATTTTGTCTTAATAGAGAGGCAGGATCAGCCCTCAAGGGCCAAAGTAAAACTGACAATATAAAAAGAACAAAATTTTGATACTGCTACAAGAACAGATTACAATGTAATTTTTTCGTAAAGTAAAATATAAGAAACGATTCACAGAGAACACATCCGAAATTGAAAATGGTCTTGAGGCACACCCAACACACGTGTTAGGCTACATATGTACATATATATATATATATATATATATATATATATATATATATATATATATATATATATATATATATATATGTATATATATATATATATATATATATATATATATATATAATATATGTGTATGTATATATATACAAGTATATACACAAGTATATATACATATATATACACAAATAAATGTATATACATGACGGTCCGAAAAAAACCGTGAGGTTCAGTAGGAGAATGGGTACCAGCCCTCGGCTGGGGAGTTAAACAGTGGGCCTAGCGACACATTGGCCACGTGTCAGAGGCATTGGGACCTGTTCCCCCTACTTGCTATCGGCCTAAGAAACAGGAGATCAGCACCTACAGAGGCCCAGGGGGATTTTAACTTTTTAAATATATACACTGTTCACCAAAAAGGTTGTCAAATGCAATTTTAGACGAGAAATTTGGAATAGAATGGTCTGTTTACAAAATTGTAATTTATGTACATGTGTTTGACTTGCTGATATGTCTGAGAAAAAAGTTCAGATGTGAATTATGAAAGAAAGTGAACATTACTTTTTCCTGCTAATTTGAGTGTATATTGGTTTGTTTGCGACTAACTGCCCTTTGTATTGAATTTTAAAGTGCAATTCCGTTTCCTAATTCACGAAACATACCTTTATCCATGGGAAGTTTTTCTGTACCAAAAGACTACTACCAATTTTGTGAACAGACCATTCTAATCATCTAAAAATGCACGTGACAACCTTTTCGGCGAAAGATATGTATATATATATATATATATATATATATATATATATATATATATATATATATATATATATATATATATATATATATATCACTGTTTCTATTATAAGCTTTTTCTCCTTGAAGCTGTTGGTCCCAGAAACATTACATTCACGAGTTCTCAGCTGGTACTTAGAAATAAGGCTTCTGAATTATGCCCTTCTCCTACCCCAACTGCAACTGTGGATTCCACTGACGAAGATGTAATCCAATTCACTTCCTGGGCCATTAGAGGCACAATAGCTTTAAATGAAACTTGCACATACTACGCTGTCCTCGGCCAGGATTCAAATTTGTCTTTCCCCATCGTATTTTATCCTAATCCTTCGGGCCAGCCCAATAAGAGCTGAAAGTCAACTCAGTGGTCTGGTTAAACTACTTTAATACTACTACTTTTCCTATCAGAGAGGCAAGTACGGTACTTATGACATCATCGAGATTCCTTTATATATATATATATATATATATATATATATATATATATATATATATATATATATATAAATATATATATATATATATATATATATATATATATATATATAATATAGATATATATAAATATATATATATATATATATATATATATATAAATATATATATATATATATATATATATATATATATATATATATATATATATATATATATATACATACATATATACATATACATACATATATATACTGATATATACTGTATATATATATATATATATATATATATATATATATATATATATATATATATATATATATATATTTATATGTATATAACATACATATACATTCATATAAATATATATATATATATATATATATATATATATATATATATATATATATATATATATATATTTATATGTATATAACATACATATACATTCATATAAATATATATATATATGTATATGTATATTTAATATATACAAAGTAGTGTTTTAATCCATGTTAACCATGGCATGGCCAGAACACAACAACATTTAAACTAATTGCTATACGAGAAAATTTAGTAGCCGCCTCAGATAATCAACGGAACATATCCAGATTGACTGACGGACTTTTTCTATCGAAATAACGTCCAACCTTTTATATAGGTAAAATATTTCAGCGTATCAGAAATATAATTCTACGAAAAATATCTTGGGTGATATTTGGAGACTCCCTCGGCGGAACATCCCTAATATATCATCATTTATAGCTTCCTATTGTCCTTACTTCTATCTCCCTCCCTCCGGCGGTGTCTTTTCCCCTGTTCCTCTGCCAACTTTTGTATGTTAATGGTCAACCGCACGATTCTCAACGCTCGCCGCTCATTTCAGGGAATTCCTTAAGAAGGAAAAATGCATGTTCAATGGCAGTATTCGGTCATTTTCGCTTTTACTGCAGTTTCCTGCTGAAGCGCCGGATAGGATTGAACCTGTAACACTTCTGAGAAGAGAGGAAAAGGAATCTTTTTAAAATATAATGAGGAGGAACATGAACTGTAAACGAAATTAAAGATAATGGGACATATATATATTCGCACTTCATCAATTACGTTTACACAATTTAATCTACATATGACTTTAAAATCTTTCCTAATTCTTGGTTTTCTCACTTGACTCACATATACTTCGCTGGTGAGTTTTTATCTTCGCATCCAAATTTCTAGTGTTTAGACCGATGATATGAAAACTTGATGCCCTCAGAAGAGGACTTCAAAAGAAAAAATAAAAAAGCGGGAAAAAATTCTAGAATGATACCACTCAGAAAATGACAAACTCATCTATTAAAAAAAGAATGCCAGTAGTTTTTAGAATGTCGGACGCCATGAATTTACAATAAACAATCACATAACTTTAAGAATTCCTAATTCGTTGATGCATACAGGCAATACATATAGATATACTGAAGATCCATTTGACTGGACTAAGAAGGTACCAAACAAAGAGCATTGGAGTCTAGAGCGAACGGCACAGGTACACAACGAAGCCCAAGAGACAATGCTGTGAGTGACTAATTATTTTATTATTATTATTTCAGTAGCTTAAACCTATTCACATGGACCAAGCAAACAGGGGCCGATGACTAGAAATTCAAGCTTCCAAAGAGTGTTGGTTTCAACCTCCCACCGTAGACCCAACACTGCAGTAGTAACTGATCATGATACAGAACCAGTGATATTTCATCGGCCGGAGAGGGAAGCGAACCCGCGACATCTGAGCGGCATGCCACGATACTAACCACTATACCAGCGGACCAGCTACAGGGATTAGGGGAATATTCTTAGTTTCACTCGAAGATAGAAGTTGTCTCTCAGGGTGAGAGACGCAATGGTTCAGAAACCAAGCAACAGAAGGGAAAAATCGAAGTAAATTGTTTCGGAGAAGAGAGAGGATCTGACATGTCATCTTTGTGACGACATAAATGTGTTTTGGAGGCCCTCAGAGGTGAATTTCAATTCCAACTCCGAAGAATCCCTCATTTCTAAGTCCTTTCGTTGATTCCACGAATTTTCCATTCGTATTTTCCTTCCCTACTTTCGGATATTTGAAATTTACAGTGTCTCTCACGCCCTCTGTCTTCCCTATTGTTCGTAGTCAATTTTGCACGTACATGTTCATTACCTGGGATATTTTACGAAATTTATTCCCGTTCTAGTGGAGCAGATAAGCCATACAATCGTTCATTTGATAATACAAACATGAAATTTGGCAGAAATACTTACTGGGGGGTAGATTTTAAGAAAAAAGAGCTGGCCACCTGAAATTCCCTTAGGTGGGCATTTTCCAAGATAGCCACCATATGACGATTATCGTGAAAAAATGCCAATATATTTTTGTATAAATAGCCAAAGTTCAATCATTACTGGGATAAATTAGGGGGTTCTTTGCCATAAAATTGCAGACTTTACTTGGGAGAGCAGTCCTTGCCATTCACGAATCTAATTTGTCGGGCATTTTTTAAGATGGCCGCCAGGTACGCCTAATATGCAAAATAATCTAACTTTCTTGGTATTTCTACATAGTTGTCCATATAACTTGATTTCTATGAGTATTTATGGCCATTTGTTCATAGATATAATTAAAAAAATATGTGACAAATAAACTAACTCATTATTAACTGCGTCCAAACTTGAGAATTATGATTATGAGTATATTAGCGTCTATTCTCCTTATATCTTGCTGAACATCAGTGTTTCAGACTCTTGAAGATGCATGACAAGGGCAGCTACAGAGTGCAGCACAGTCTAATCTTGTCTTTTTAGATGCACATCTTCCACTACAGCCCTTCTTGCGGAAGAAGGCCGGTGGGCTGTTTGTGAATGACTCAGGAAGATCAGGAACCTTTTCTGTTCGATTGTCTATAACGTTGGGCAATGTGCATACCTCCCCTTCTTCCTATAGACTTAGATGTTGGAACAATGAAATACTTGCACCATGGAAGGATGTACTGGCTGCTGCAGCTGTTGAACTTTGGTCTATGTTGTCTAAAGCAAAAGTTGTGAAAAGTCTCTTTCTCAAAATAGGTGGACACACAAATATCTTCCACATAATGCTTTACTACACTCTCACCTAACCGTCCTGATATTTACAACACTGTCATATGATATGCTAATTCCATTCTCATGAAGCGTGTCAATTAATTCTCTTTTTCTTGTTTTGGCAAACACTTTCATCCCGACATATATGGGAAAAGGTGTTTCACGGTGTTCTGCATGCCTGCGGGTTTTTGATCCTTCAGTATACTTAAAGCAGCAGTTGTACTGTAAAAGTTGTACAACAGCAACATCTAACAGTACAACACTATGGTCCAGATGGGACCTGATGTCAACACCATGCTCAATGCTGCAAACAAACTGTAGAAGTGCCTGTGGAACAGCTTCCTTTCCAAGTCCTTCTTGTAAATCTTGACTGAAATTTGTCTTATGAGCAAGTATTTCTCTTCGAACGACATCTGCAGCTTTAGCCAGATGAATAGCTTTGCTAGCATCAGAGAGAATTTTGCCAATGTCTTTTCTGAGTGCTAGAGGAACATCACGCCCTTTCCAATGGGCCTCAAGCTCAGGGATCCTAGAGAGTAACTGCTCTTTTAACCTGGTGATATTGACGTCTGGGGAGTCTACACCTAGTTGTTGTAGCCGGCGCTTGCATAGGGAAGCTAGATCAGCAAGTCTGAATATTACAGGTGGTATTTCTGTGTTAGTAACCTTGCTATCAATGATGTAGATAACAAGTTCAGCAAGAGCCACAGGATATAACTCTTTCCATTGACCATGGCGATTCTCCTCTTGCTTTATCGCATTAAGACGTGTTCTTTCTGAGTTGTATAAGTTTGCCAAACATCGTGGGTGATACTTCAGTTCTTGAGCAACATCACCAGCACTTACCTTTGTAAGGAGCTTTCCATGGTTTAGGGTCTTGGCACATTGACTGAGCCTTTCATTCAGCTGCACTGTCATTGCTTGTCTTAAATTTGGTATTTCATCCTCTTCTTCACACAAAAACATTGTATCTTTGGAGGGTCTGAAGTTCTTGATCTCTTTCCACGGTTTTCTTCTGTGCCTGATGTACTGAGAGTCACTGTTCTCTTTGTGCTCTTTTCAATTTGGTATTTTATTAAACAAAGGTCTGCAGCTGTTATGATATTTTGCTTTATTTCCTATCAATGTAGTTTCTATGACTTCTCCATCATCTAACCGTGCTAGATCAAATGATATTGGCATAGCAATAAGAGCATGAAACAATGGTACATTTTTTGCAAGATTAACATATCCAGCAGAGTCCTGTTTCCTCTGAAATAAGCTAACAGGTGAAATTAGTGTTTCGTCACTTTTGTCCTCTTGGCAAAGACAACATTTACTCCAGTCAGTTTGCATTTTTGGTTTGACATCCTTGATAAGATACTTTGAACTTAAGTAGAGCTGGCCGAGGGTTTATCCTTGAACTACCTTTGCTCACTTTCATGTATGGGATACAGTTAGATTCGAACTGTTGCCCTACACCTAACCCGACCGTTCATCCAATATCATTTAAATCCTGTGCGATCTGTACACCATCCGGATAACGTTAAAGCCCCCTCATCCTTGGCTCGGCTGTCCCGCGCTGGCACGTCCTGTCAGTTCGGGTGCGGCTATCTAATTTCTTTAGGGCTAATTAAATAGCATTTGGGATACTAAATTTACAATTTAGCTGACACTGAACCCCATGCTTTGTTTCACAGCAGTGTCCGTCACCAGCGTGCCCTGGTAGTGAGCGACAGACACTCTCTTGGCACTACCTCAGTGGTTCTCAATCTTTTTTGAGTGATGGCACCCTAACTAATGTAATCATTACCGTGGCACCCCTTCTTCACCATCCCACCATGTCGCATGAATTAACTTCTTATTTAGTGAATAAAATTATTTTCCATACTACATATATATATATATATATATATATATATATATATATATATATAATATATATATATATATATATATATATAATATATATATATATATATATATATATATATATATATATATATATATATATATATATGCACATATATGTGTGTGTGAACGTATTAGAGTAGACACACTGATAATAATTATATTAAGACTTCTGCAAACCTTTTTTTTTCTTGCAAATGTTCACTGAGATGATCTAGCCAAGACAAAACTCATGACAATCTTGCGGCACCCCTAGGCACTGTCTGTGGCACCCCAAGGTGCCACGGCACTCAGTTTGAGAATCACTGCTCTACCTCCATAGTTTAATTTTAGAGTTTTCCTTCTCATATATGAATAGTCTTTACTCGGATATTGAGCTTCATCTGCCTAAAGCAACAGGTTTTTTGGTGCCAAAACCTTTCGTTTGCCCCATTGCGGTCTGCAGAATCCCCCCTGCCTCAGGAACAATAGTGTTAACTTGACTGCAAGATCGGCTCTGTAGTTTGCAACCCTTTGGGACATTATATAGACAGAAAGAGCTTACCCCCTTTGCCTTCTTTTCATTAGTATCCTTTTTTAGTTCCGAAAGTTAGAAATAAATGGACAGAGATCGCGTTTTTATAGTTTTTGGCTATTTTTGGTGTGCCGGCGGCCATATTGGAATTATTGTTGGCTAGCACTTTTTCCTCAAAAAGTATCATACAAAGTGTATTTATACCAAATTTCATGCTTGTATCATCAAATGAGGTATCCCCAGGAAAATTATGCGTATGGCCTGACGTTCTCTAACTCGGAAATGTATGACATTACACACACACACACACACACACACACACACACACACACACACACACACACATATATATATATATATATACATATATATATATATATATATATATATATATATATATATATATATAATATATATATATGATGATTATTATCACTTTTGTACGGTTTCGACTTTATTTTCAAGCCATTGACGGAGAACTGATATATTTGTGACTTCTAATATTCTGTATCAGTCCTTCGTCAATGGCTTGAAAATAAAGTCGAAACCGGTCAGGACCTACACCCTGTCTCTTATTTTTCACTGTATATATGTGTGTGTATACATGCATATGTGTGAATGCGTGCTCTTGCCTCCTTATTTTCATGGTTTACTGTTTGTAAGAATGTTTGTATTCATAAATTATTTCATGTATGTACGTATTTTTACGATTGCAACGTACTGCAGCTATTCATGTTGATATGAATCAGCATAATGTCAGTCGCCATTCAGCATATTTGTCCGTTATATATTTGTGTATATCATCATAATTCTGTATAAATATAGAAATCAGCACGGGTATGTCTATTTTGTGTCTAACCAATACAACTCGTATCTGTGTTCGATGCCGTCATATTCCTTAGACATTCAAAAACCGATGTAAAAACGCAGCTTTTAGTTTCCCTCTTAATGTTTATCCCGAAGGGAGAATTAAAGAGTAACCTTTACGCAGCCGAAATAAGAAAGGAAGGTCGTGCGTTTCTCTATTAAAATACAATCTACAGTCTCTGTTGTATTTGGAAACGTAACTCCCAAACAATACCAATTACACAAACTTTGGGTTTCAGAGCCTCTTCATTTGCCGCAGAAAACTTCTTAACCCCCTCTCCCCCCTTTTTTCTTAAAGAACTTTAACGAACAAAGTTATATACACACTTACACACACGCACATGCCTCATACACTCAGATACATACAGGACTTCTTCCCAAAGTTAAGGGAATGAAACGAAAATATTATACACATACACTTAATTCATAAACAGAAATGCATAAACACACTCATCCTTCTTCCAAAGTTCTAGGAGAGAGAGAGAGAGAGAGAGAGAGAGAGAGAGAGAGAGAGAGAGAGAGAGAGAGAGAGAGAGAGAGAGAGAGAGAGAGGGAAAATAACGCAGTTCATATTATTCAGCATCTGGGGTCTGGTTATACAGCAAATGAAGTTAGTATTTGAGCCTCATTATCTTATTTGCATAGCCATTAAGATACACCTCGGTCTTTTTTTCATGTTTTACCCTGATCTCACTTTTAATCTAGTTATTATCTTTGTCTCCCTTTCTCTCTGTTCCTCCATCATTAAAGTAAGTCGTTTTCCTATTGTTATGGTTGTGTAATAACTCTCTGTCTGTCTCTCTTTCTTTCTCCCTCTCTTTCTCTCTCAGTAACTTGCAACATTAAATTTCCTCCTATATATTTCGTGATAACCCTATCTCTCTCTCTCTCTCTCTCTCTCTCTCTCTCTCTCTCTCTCTCTCTCTCTCTCTCTCTCTCTCTCTTAGTGACCTACAACATTAGATTTTATCCTTTTTGTTTTGTGATAACCCAGTCTCTCTCTCCCTCTCTCTCTCTCTCTCTCTCTCTCTCTCTCTCTCTCTCTCTCTCTCAATGACCTGCAACATTAGATTTTATCCTTTTTATTTGTTTTGTGATAACCCATTCTCTCTCTCTCTCTCTCTCTCTCTCTCTCTCTCTCTCTCTCTCTCTCTCTCTCTCTCTCAATGACCTCCAACATTAAATTCTCTTGTAAATATTTTGTGATAATCCATTCTCTCTCTCTCTCTCTCTCTCTCTCTCTCTCTCTCTCTCTCTCTCTCTCTCTCTCTCTCAGAGGCAATAAACGGGGAAGGCGACGGCAGGCCTGGAGCTGGTTACACACTATCAATCACTTCTCATTCTTATTAATCATGCAGGAACTCCTCCTGGTCGGCCTTAAAGGAGGAGGAAGCCATCCGTCGCCCTCTCCTCAATTGCTGAAGACCTGAGACGTTCGTTGATTTTTTCTTTCTTTATTTTTTACCAATGTGAGCAAAGGCCATTGGGTCGGGCAGCCTAAGACCTTTTTCTAGCCCAGGTCTGAAGAAAACGAGAAAGCAAAGATGGGTAGAATGTTGGTCTTCACGACGGAAGCGGTAATTTCTTGTTGGCTTCGTCTCTATTAGTTAAAGATGTTTTGCGTGCTTACTCGTATGTTTTTTTGTATGCTGTATATTATCGCCTGTCGTATTTTTATTCATTTTACTATTTTTGTCTAAAGTTATCATTGATTTATTGTAATTTATTTTTATTTATATAATCAAATGTTGTTAATATATTGATTGACCTTATCTTTTCTGTCTGTTTTCTAAGTCTTGCTTGTAAATTTACAGTATAATATTTAACGTGGATAATAACTAATGTCTTTCTGAGCATATGAGGTTGCTGGCTATTTAATTTTTCTGTTTGTGATTTTTTTTCTTTAGTTTTCCGTTTCTTTCCTGAACCTCCCATCTAAACGGTTATCAACTTCTCTTACATGCTATGTTTTACTTTTCTTTCCCAAGTGGATCTGTCCCATTCCTTTTTCGCCTATTTGAGCCATTTACGAAAATACTGAAACCGAGCACTCATTGACGTGAGGCATGTTTAGTTTATAGTGCTTTTACCCACCAAACATGTTAGGGTAGTAAGTATCTACAGGCAGGGATGGTATGGCTGTAGCTCCTTCGTTGTATCTCGTCTCTGTGTACTCGGCATGCAAAATGTATCTTACATACTTAGGTTTTTTATGGATACTTAGGATAGTGTTTTTATTGATATTATTATGATTAGCTAATGGTTAGATAACTGGTGCCTAATTTCATGGGTCTCCAGTTTTGTTACTTATTGTTAGTTATCACCTGTTACTGTTACTCATTTTTCAGTTGTCATGCGGTCATTATTCATTTTTTATCAGTAAATGCTGTCGCTGTAATTAACTGGATGTTTGGATACATTTACATATGCTTATTTTAAAGAGCTTCACATTAGTACCTCCTGCAGTAAAGGGAATTATTTCTGCAAACTGGATTAATCACTGGGTCTTCAACGATTCGCGAAAACATACTCACCATTTCTTTCTTTTTCTTCGTTTTTTATAAACCTTAAAATATTCTTTGAACTTTTTATTTTTTTAAAAGATATATACACAAACACACATACATACATATACACATTATATATATAATATATATATATATATATATATATATATATATATATATATATATATATATATATATATATATATATATATATATATATATATATATATATTTACGCACATATGAATGTGATTTTTTCTGTGTATGATAGGAGCTTGGCATGAGACAGCACATTCATTCTAAAACCTGTTATCTACAAACTTGTGACCGACCTGATATGAGTTTGAACTGGTCAAATGAGAAAGGACAAACCCACAGTTATTGTGTATACGCACACACACCTATGCCCACACACCTACATAGACACACGCACACACACACACACACACACACACACACACACATATATATATATATATATATATATATATATATATGTGTGTGTGTGTGTGTGTGTGTGTGTGTGTGTGTGTCTGCGTGTGCTTGTGCTTTTGTGTGCTGATATGTATATAGATAATTTTTTATAATAATACTACGCCATAAACAAAATGAATTACTAATTAATAATGAAGCAGCGAATTTTTTTTTTTACATCAAAATGACTCCAAAGATTGACATCATAAAATCTAACACTCAAGTAATGAATAAGAAGACTTTAAGATTTGCCAGTCAACGCAAACATTTTGTGAAATTACAGGTTCGTTGGTGCTAAAAGTGAAAGAAAAGGGAGATTTAAACTTTACCGTTAATGGGAGACTTAACATTTTTCTTAACCCAACCTGGAATCAGATGTTTTATGAGTTTACTTGTGAAAACTATCGCTGGAGTTATGCAAGGAAAAATGAGTAAATATTCAGGGAAATTATTAAGATTTATCTCTTAATGTGAAAGTTACGCGCTGGTGATGGAGCGTAAACATCTTGAGGGGACCCCGTGAGAACGTGGCAAAGGAGAGAGAGAGAGAGAGAGAGAGAGAGAGAGAGAGAGAGAGAGAGAGAGAGAGAGAGAGAGAGAGAGAGAGAGAGAGTATGAGTGCGTAGGAAACGACACAGCAAGGCAGATTAGAAGTACAGACGATGAGTGGTGATGAAATAACCTTAATGATAAAGAAATTAGTAAAAGCTTGTTAGAGACATCAAAATCGTCATGAATAGTGGAACAGCTTAATGTGATTTTTGGCCAGTTCCAAGGAAAAAATCATGTAGATGAATACATTCATATAAAACTTCTGCCACGTATGTATAACATGGTCTAAAGAAAGTGAAACAACGAACTGCAAAATATTTTGCTTTTACGTTAATTTAAGGTTTCTGTCTGAGAACGCCTTATAATAAAGGCTAAAAATCTTGCACTCCGTTGTGTCACACTACTCGTGGCCATATGTATCTGTATATGTACATCTATATGTATATGCATATATATTATGTATATGTGTGTGTGTCACAGCACCCTCAAATGAACTCTCAGTCGACGAACCAGTTCTCAAAAATTAATTATGGGCGATTTTTTTTCTTTCACTTTTACCATTTCTAGTGACATTTCTTCGAACCATAAATGGAAATATAATGAAATATAATGAGGACAGAGCCTGCGTTAATTACTTACTCGCAGAGCTCTTACTTCAGTGAATTAAATTTACTTATGTATGAGTTACAAGCCTCTAGGGACAATAAAATGTGACGAGCCTGTGCATAGTATTTGTGGATGTTTAGTTTCTGTAGATGCTAAATATTTCTCTAAAATGCTTGGTATCTGTAACTGACTAGTATCTAATCTGTAAATGCTTGGTATCTGTAACTGATTAGTATCTACTCTGTAAATGCTTGGTATCTGTAACTGATTAGTATCTAATCTGTAAATGCTTGGTATCTGTAACTGATTAGTATCTAATCTGTAAATGCTTGGTATCTGTAACTGATTAGTATCTAATCTGTAAATGCTTGGTGTCTGTAACTGATTAGTATCTAATCTGTAAATGCTTGGTATCTGTAACTGATTAGTAACTAATTTGTAAATGCTTGGTATCTGTAACTGATTAGTATCTAATTTGCAAATGCTTGGTATCTGTAAGTTTGTAGAATTTATCTGTGAATAGTTATTGTGTAAATTCTTATTATCTATCTGTAAATTATCATTATCTATCCATAAATGCTCAGTGTTTAGTATCTGTCCATAAGTGCCCAGTATCCGTAAGCTCTTAGTTTCTATCTGTGAATTCTTAGTATCTTTTAATCTTTAATATCTGTAATTTCCTAGTTTTCATGTATGATAATCATGTCCACATATCTATTATCTGTGTAAATGCTTAATATCTATAAACACTTAGTATCAGCAAAGTTTGAAATATCGAAATCTTAATTATCTTACTTTTTTATCGCAAAAATACTTTGTAGGTCGGCTTGTTTAGCGCTAATTAATGCTTGGTATCTGTACCTGCACATGCTTGACTCTACAAGCTTTGTGTATCTGTAAACCATAATATCTGCAAATGCTTAAGTGTTTTCGTCAATGTTTTCTTCAATAATAGTACTTCAGCGCGTCTAGTTATTAAAATATCTCTCTATCCTGATATATCCGTGTCTGCAATAGCGACTACACATGCTTAATACCTCTTTTCTATATACCAGTCGTCTAAAAATGTTAAATACTTGAATATTTTTCATGTCGACATGCACTTAGCATCTATAAATACAAACCGTTAATAACCAACTACTCAATGTCTAAATGATTGGGAACTATAAATGTTTAGGACAAACATATGCATATTTTCAGTATTTACTATAGTTTACTATAGTATGTGACGCGTCTGTAAACGTTTGGTATTGGTGACCGCTTGTTTGCAATTGATTAGTTTCTATGAAGGCTAATTTAAATAGGTTTAACATCAATAAACATTTAGTCCATATATTCTTAATATCCAATATGTTCATCATCTATGTATGCTGTATGGCCTTAACTTTTAACAATTATAATTACTTCAACAACGACCTACCAGACGCCTTCTTTAGCATTTATAACTTTCTTTTAAGATCTTTTCGCGTCTGTTTGTTTATCAGTTTACAATTTCTTTAGCCAATAATTCCACTCAGGTCTGCTAAAACAATCCTTTTCATTAATGCAAAAATGCCAGGTCACTTTTACCTTAATCTTTGCAGAGGTCTCTCTGTTACGGGTGAATATGTGAATCGTATGCTAGTGCTTTTTGATAGCCCTCTGTGGTCCTCTGCTCTGTAGAAGAAGCTGTTTTACTTTCTTGAGGACTCTCTACCATGCCACTCTTTCAGTCTCTCCATGCAGATCTTTCCCTCTCATCGTATTATATCTCTTTTTTCCATCTTCCAACTGTGTGCCCCACTGACTGTCATGGATTCTGTTGAAAGAGGGACCCATTAAAATGCAAAAGTGACAGGTCATTTTTACCTTTCCCTTGGAAGCATATCTGATACAGGTGACCTTAAATGCCCTTTCAGTGATTATTTCTTTCTGTGGAAGAGGCTACCTTACCTTTTTAAGGTATCAGTATCACACCACTGTTGCAGTCCTTCTTTGTAAATGATTGTCATTCGGCATCTTTTCCCATGTCTCCCATACCCGGTAATTGCAGTTTGGTTTTTCAGAAACAAACTTTTTCATGACGATTTTGTGTCAAGTCACCTCAACGCTAATCTCGAAGAAGAGACTGTTAAGTATATCTTAGTTTAACCAGACCACTGAGCTGATTTAACAGCTCTCCTAGGGCTGGCCCGAAGGATTAGATTTATTTACGTGCCTAAGAACCAATTGGTTACCTAGCAACGGGACCTACAGTTTATTGTGGAATCCGAAGCATATTATAACGAGAAATGAATTTCTATCACCAGAAATAAATTCCTCTAGTTCTTCATTGGCCGGTCGGAGAATCGAACGCGGGACCAGCAGAGTGCTAGCTGAGAACGATACCCACCCGTCCAATGAGGAACCATGAAGTGACTGTTGTCACAGGTGAATATATTATCCTTTGATGACTGTGTTCCTTTCGTCTATAGCAGAGGCTGTCTCACTTTATTTAAGGTACCAGTGCCATACTAATTAAAGTGTCCACGCAGAAACCGGTCGTTCAGAATCTTTTCAGATTTTTTCTAAGCCATTAAAAAGGACTCGTTTGGCTAATGAGTTGTTACTGTTACCTCTGTCTTAAGCTCAGCGAGGTGTTATGGATGAAAATTATGTCTCCCTTCTGCCATTTTCTTTGATGCCCAACTATGTTTATGTTTGGTGGCACAGGAACCAAAGTCATCAGTGCAAGTCATCAGTGTCATGCCACTTTTGCTTTCCTTCTATGCTGGAATATCTCCTTCAGAATTTATCTATGTTCTTATCCTCACGCCAAATGCTTGTTCTTTTGTCTCTCATGGTCAGTGCTCGGATACTTCTGTCTATCCTGGGTTGGAAATGATCGATATTCCCTTCAACAAGTTTTTACCACTAGTGTTGAGTGGATAACTTTCCAACAAACTGGATAGAGACATACATTATGTAGGAACGTATGCATGTATATTCATCTGTCTATCGATCTACACACACACATTATATATATATATATATATATATATATATATATATATATATATATATATATATATATATATATATATATATATATATATATATATATATGAGAGAGAGAGAGAGAGAGAGAGAGAGAGAGAGAGAGAGAGAGAGAGAGAGAGAGAGAGAGAGAGAGAGATCCTGCTGATCAGAGAATCATATCAAAGAACACTTTCACAACCGAGAGGTTGAGAGGACGTAGCCAAAAAAAAAAATCAAATTAGTATACGTAATCACAAAAATCGGAGAGCTGCATAGTCAGGGAGCTCTTTCGCCTGATTAAAAATGCGAACAAATCTGGGAATTCCTTACCTGCGGCCATTTCATCAGGGGCTACGCCCAACACGAGATTTAATGCGGCGAAGACCCTTCACTGATGACCGGACGTAATGATAAAATGAAGGAAGAACGAGAAAAGGATGCAAAGGAGGGAGACCTTTATCTGTTTCTCTGTTTAAAAAGCTAATCATTATGTTAACAGAAATCCGGCTGGAACAACATTAAGTCAGTCTTATTATCTTATAAAAAATAATTAGGTCATTTCAACTTTGCCTTATCTTTCTGTTTTAGAATGGGAAGTTCTTGTTTAAGAAACCTATGAATCCGCAATAAGCCATGTTTTTCTGAGATCTACAACTGAAGGCCTATAATCTAATTTTTCTGGAAAGAAAACCCATTGGAGAGTCGGTATCCACGACACGGAATGACGTCATAGATCTGGTGCGATGGCAATGGGTCAAAAGTGAGTTCTTAGAGCCAACAGTGTGATTGAGAGCGCTCGATCCTTGAATTCGGTACAGCAGGGAAGACAAGTGCGTCAACTGCCCTTCACGGTATGTGATAGCTCTGCATCTCCCATGGAATTCGTAACTTTCAGAAACAGAATGGCATGCTTTTCCCATCAAAAGGATAGCGGGGCTGACAAATAAATAAGCGCATTAAAGACAGAATCTAATCAACATATGAATGAGTGGAAACATACGTCTTATGGAGACGCTTACAATTTACTCGCATGTAATTCGCGAGACCGCGTTGAATAAATCGTGGATCAAGCGATGATTCTTTAATGAGGTTCAGAAATGGACATGGTACTAAGTGCTGCAGCAGATAAACCCTGTGTTTCCCAGCAAATAAAACGACCCTTTTTTTCCCGAGTAAACAGCCCTTTCGTAATCTCCAAGTCGATGCACTCCGAACCAAATGGAGCGTCGAATAAATTCCATATGCAATGCGGTTATGATAAAAAAGCGAGCTAATAAATATTTACATTACAAAGAGTTTAATGTTTCAAGCCAGCGCTTCGGGGCCTTCTATTTACTATTTCACCGTCCATAAAATTTGCGGTCATAAAACGCCAATGTTGCTGCACGCAAAATTTCGAGGCGGCCATATAAATTTTTATGTCTTAATCTGGAGTACTGACGGCGTTCGCCCAATCTCACTGCGGGAGAGAATTTTCGTTTTTTTTATTTTGAAAAGTGGAACACAACGGAGGGAATATGGAAATCGGCCTAATATATACATCATTAGACAAGAGCCCAAGTTGTATTATCAGAGATCAGAGCTTGTATATTTTCATTATGAAAACGCAGCCGTCTGGGTAATAAAAACGAACTAATAAAGAAATCTCGGGACGCGATGCCATAAACCTCTCTCTCCACCACCACCCCAGCTCCTTAGGAGCCAAACCTACCTACCCCCACCCCCTCCCCTCACTTCCGGCCAGTCATGGGACTAGTGCCTCCTCTCACCCACCCACCCACCCCTTCCCACTATCAGCTCCTGCTGTTGCTGCTGCCGCTGCTGACGACGGTGCCTGCGACGCCTTGTTGAAAATGAGTCTATATTTCGCCCCTGGCTGGATCTAATACACCCGGAAAAATGTCCTGCATTAAAGCCGGATTATTTCCGGGCCCTTTGATTTAAAAGAGTCGATCCCGACGTCAAACGAAGAATTCCAGCTTGTCTGCGACGGCCGAAAGATGCCAGGCTTCATGATAAATTAATTAAAGGTTCTTTTTTTTGTTTTTGCTTTTTGTCGAGCTAAATGTTGAGACCGATTTTTCAACTCGCTCTGTCTCTCTGCTGGAATGCTGATTTATCGCAGGAGTTATAAACAGGATGTAATGCTGTAAAGTACGTTTTAAGTACGCATACATATATGTATATATATATATATATATATATATATATATATATATATATATATATATATATATATACATATACAGTATATATATACATGTATATATACATATACAGTATATAGACATGTATATATAGATATTCGTGTATATATATTCATATTTCTGTATAATCTACATAATACGCAGCACAGTGTGCACATATGCAAAACTCGTGCATACTTAAATTTGGGGGAATGAGTCATTATGAATGCGTCATGTTTCAATTCACGTATTGCAGAAGTAAATATTTTTGTGTTCTTTTTGGTGAAATTATATAGTAATCTTTATCTATTTAGCCTAATCATCAAAAGAATGATCAAATCACAAATGAAGAATCAGTCTCTATACAAGTATTTCTGAGCAAAATTGACAGTCATCTGACAGAGCTCTGAGTTTATACATATGTATATATTTATATATATATATATATATATATATATATATATATATATATATATATATATACATATATATATATATATATATATATATATATATATATATGTATGTAACATATATATATGTATATATACACATATATATTCATGGCGACTTGCAGTGACTGGTTGCTTGCTCGTTTGCCACGTGAAAGGACCAAGGTTCCATTCCTGAATGATTACAGGCAGCCCCTGTTAAAGACCATCGTGCCTCTGTTGATCCATGTAGTGAATTAGCTTAGTACCTAGTAGTTAGTCTTCTCTTGTGGGTCGAAGCTAGAAAGATATGGCATGGCAATAGCCACCTTATCCAAAAGCTTGCCGAAAGTTTAAACATCGTAGAGCAATCCACACCTCCGAGGAAATGCCGTAAAAAAAGAATATATATATATATATATATATATATATATATATATATATATATATATATATATATATATATATATATATATATATATATATATGCGTGCATGTGTGTGTATCCATATATTTGCTAACCATTGCTAGATATTTTCTATCTTTACCTCGTCCACTTTTAAATTTCTAATCTTGAATGTAATTTTGCAAACTTTATATCTTATTTCATTAAGGCAGTAGTTGAATTCTTACCTTTAATATTTCACCCCATTTTTAACGGTACGTTAAGCTTCCTAACACAAATATTCAACACCAAACTTTTTTTTACCAAACATTTTAGCCACCTCTTTTAATTTCACTCTGCTTTCTCACTAAAAGTCCTAATTCATTGTACCTGATAATCTTTCTAATGCCAATTTTATTACTAAGCCATTAATTAAACCATTATTTATTGATATATTGTATTTTTCGGCGCTGGGCCTCACACTTTTCCCTGGTCTCGTTTCCTCTTGTTTTACTCGGACCTGGGATGGATTAGGGCATTAGATTGCCGTCACATCGGCCTCTTAATTGGAAGAAAATTAAGTGGCTTTTTTTTACTGTCATACTTATCACTTAATAATCTTCATAACCTCACCCTATAACCTACAAGACTACCCCACTCTCTAACCTAACCATTACGATGCCTCAAACTCCTCCGGCAACTCGTCACCTGCTTGTAGCATTCGTCATGCAGTCAACGCAGCCGCACTCTGGCATACCAACTGGTCCGCTAATGGACTCGCGATACATTATAGAAATCTGACAACCTGTGCGATATTGAAAGACGAAGAAGCCCCTCTTCCTCTCTCGGTATTTTTTTATAACTTTTTTCTTTTACGAGCGCGCGTCCACTGGCCGAGGAGTGTCAGGATTTTTACGAGCTGCTCCTATGCGAGGCCAATGAAAAGCTCCCGGCTGCTAATCCGCTATACAGATATTAGGGCAAAATTTATGAGTTAACCATGCCCTCCTGGTGATCCCTAAAAGACGAGAGTCGTGACCTTGCGCTTGGCTCAGCAAAGGGCTGGTTAGGACACGCTACCTCCAAGTAGGAAACGGGATATTTGAGGAGATAACTGTTATGATAAAATAGTTTACCGAAATCAGTGAGTCACATTTCTGGCCCTTGAGATTTTTTATTAAGTAAAGGGTGAAAAATTAATAAAGACGAATCTGAGGAATTTGGACAGCTGACAAAAAAAAAGTAAATAAATGTTTAGTACTACTTATTTACTGCATGCAGGACGGGAAAGACTTGAAGTGAGGAATGCACATGTTGCAAGATCATTCAGAGATTGGAAACCACAACATCCCTCACACCTCCCCCCATCCCCATACACATCCCCACCTCCCCCCCCCCCCCCACAACAACAAAAAAGGACCCTTATCCAGACCGGATCTCCACAAATTTATTCACCTGTCACTCACAAAACCTACCCTTTGGTGAACCTTTGTTAGAATCCTCACGTAACTTTTCTATATAACACTGCTAACAAACACACAAAAATTAAAGCAAAAACACTGCCTCACTGGTAGAGGAAAAAACATTGGGAATCTTCGCTCTCCTACTGTGGCAGGCTCAAAGTGCGATTTACTGTTTTAAGAGGCATTAGTTTTCTCCCGTATCGATAAGTAAGGTCATTTTCCATTACATGAAATACCCGGGCCCCCCCCCCCCAAAAAAAAAATGCAAATAAAACTTTATTACCAAGTAATGGCGCTCAGATTTTACAAAGTTATCTCTGGAACTATGAGAACCTATTACAGTTTAAACGTGGGTGATTAAAATTTTAACACGAAATTTAGATCTAACTTTATGCGTTTGTGTCCGTAAATTTACATCGTAATACACAGACAGACGATTTTCAGTCTGTACCTTCCTCCCTAATTCCGGAATCGTATAACCTGCCTCTCGTCAAAAAAACGTAGTTCTGGTCAAGTCTCGTCAACATATGCGTTTGAAACAGAATCTCTTCAAACCTTCACAAGAAATTCGACATTAATTATGTTCTTGACCGGGTCTTTAAAATCATGGAAGCCTATTAACTGAGTTCGTCAAACCAAACAAACAGAAAAGCTATATGCTTAAGGAATTTAAAAGAAATAGGAATATTTCCGTTGTTTTATTTGGAGAAAATTAAATTCTCATGTGTATTACGTATGGATGCATTATGCAATGATTCTTATCGATGTCTTACATAGCACACATTCATATGGACACGCATATATATATATATATATATATATATATATATATATATATATATATATATATATATATATATATATATATATATATATATATATATATACATATAAGTATGTATGTATACATGTATATATATGAATTTGTATATATATATATATATATATATATATATATATATATACATACATACATACATACATACATACATACATACATATATATATATATATATATATATATATATATATATATGTATATATATATAGTATGCGTGTGTGTGGTGGTATTTGGAAGGTAGGGCCGTAGTATCCAGAAAATGGAAGTCCGTGCAAGCAAAACAGTGAATTGCGCGGTGGGTGGTTCGACAAGCTGCTGATGAGCCTTCTGTGCGAAGAGTTAATTCAAGATTCTGCAGTAAATGTATAACTGTTATGTTGACAGCTGCATTATTTTTTCTTTAAAGCTTAATGTTGAACAAAAATTCATTCACATAAAGGTGATATGATACAATGTACAATACGTCCTTATTCATCCGTGGAAGCGTCCGCGTGAATAAAAACCGAAACATTTGCCGATTTCCTGATTAAAAAGAAGTGGGAGAGCCGCAAAGAAAAGAAACGGGAGTCGGCCACAAAAGAACATCAAAGAACGAAAGAACAAGACCACAACGACGTCAGCCTCATCCGACACAGTGCGGGATTAGTGTTGACGCCAGAAAAGATGAAATCCAGTTCGAGGTGCTGGACAGCACGGCTCTCCCTCGGGGACAAAAATCGCGTTGCTGCGGTGGAAGGCGCCGTGTCAAGACGTTTCTTCGAGGAACTTTTCAGGGGTAGGCCAAATATGTTCTATAAAATGATCCTGATAAGTCCTCTCTCTCTCTCTCTCTCTCTCTCTCTCTCTCTCTCTCTCTCTCTCTCTCTCTCTCTCTCTCTCTCTCTCTCTGTATATATATATATATATATATATATATATATATATATATATATATATATATATATATATATATATATATATATGTATATATATATATATATATATATATATATATATATATATATATATATATATTTGAAGGATGAACAACATAAAAGCAAAATCAAAGCCAGTCATTTCAATGAAAAGAGTTAATGACAATTTTGAGCTATTTTACCTCATATATATATATATATATATATATATATATATATATATATATATATATATATATATATATATATATATATATATATATATATATATATATATATATATATATATATATATATATATATATATATATATATATATATATATATATATATATACACACACATATATATATGTGTGTGTGCGTGTATGTGTGTGTGTGTGTTGTGTGTGTGCGTGTGTGTGTGTAAAATATTTCAAAAGTGAAGAAGACAACAGCAACAGACACGAGGAAGAATTCCCTCTCTTAAAATCAGTAAGAAACAAAGACATTACAACAGGCAAAACAAGCGCACGACTCTAATGTCACCTTGTTTGACACATTGTTCACAGTGTTGGTGGTGATACAACCAAACACGGGGAATTGAAACGAAATGTAAAGTAATTTTAGAGCAATGTGACCAGATTAATCTGATGGTTACCACATATCATATCCATTTCCAAGTGTCATATCCGGACAGAACTGATTGGCTAGTTACGTGTCAAATGCACGCATCCACGTGAATGCACTAGTTACATGTGTAATATGCGTTTATTAAATTCATACACGCACATGTATGCACTAATTGCAAGCAGTGTATACTCGTACATATCTCTATGGGTGTAGGCTGTCATTTTACTAACATGCACATATTTCTTTATACTGGTAACCCCAAACTTATCCCTACATGTACGCATTGCAAGTTTACATTATGAACATACATACTTACATATATACTTGTAGGAAGTTTACATGAGAACTTACAACCATCAGTATGCAGTATTTATTGTTCTACAAACTTACGGACACCAGTAAATGTCCAATTCAGTATTCATACATGTTGCAAGGTACTCACACAAACCTGTCTGCATCAGTTGAATGTGACAGATTCCTCTATTTGGCCCGGTTTATTTTTTTCATCATTTATTTATTTGTACTAAAATGGCTCAATTCACAGGTAAGACACAAGTCGCCGCCATTAAATTTTAATCGCCTTATATATTTCAATTATTCGTTCATATGTAAACGTATGAACACTTACACTAAATCTCCCACAAACACGCACGCGACAAGATTTACGCTTTAATAAAAGTAAAGCAGTGTTTAAGAATGAAGATATTAAACTCGCGCTTCTTAAAAATTCATTTCTTAGGACTCTTCGGCCTAAAATCGGGCTACACCTTTAAGATATGTACTCAAGGGAACAACAATAAATTTGACCCAAAAGCGATATTGAAAACAAGCACCGGGAATAGTTGCACAAAAGGAAGGCTGAACAGAAAAATAATGAAAGCGAGAAGAGCAATATCAAGGAAAATATAATAAAAGCGGCGGGGATAAATATTTCGCGATATTAGCATCCCTCCAGATGGCCCTTTGCGAGAGGTGTGTGCGTGTGTGTGTGTGTGTGTGTGTGTGTGAGCGTGAGTGGTTTTCCTGTTATCCGGATTCATACACTTGAAACGACACTAATGCGCCCGTCACTTCAAAAATGACTGCAATATTTAAGTCATTTTGCAACTGTATCGCACTTATAATTAACAACTACATTTTATTACTATGAATTTTCTTGTTCAAAATTTGTTAAAGTTCAGAGTAAGGTTCATTACCTGTAAACTATGTGTTACATACAAAAAAATCAATATGTGGATAGAAAGTGCCTTTTATATAGTATCATCCTCACAGTCGCTGTTACATTAAGCGAAGGCTCTACCGTTTAATTCCGCCCGTAGATTCGACCCTGATCTTTGTACTTGACTCTGTTGCTTTATCATCAGACCAGGGCCGGAGAGAGATAGTATGCGTGGATGGCTGCTGCTTAGGTCCGAGGGTCAATGAGAAGGGACCAAAAATCGCATTCAGCACAATAGAGAAAGTTCAGGAAAATTATCATGCAAGCTGCTGTCTGAACGGCTTCTTCATTTATAAAGCCAGACATCTTCCAAACCAAGCGCTGTCTTATCACATTTTCGGCAACTACCATAAATGTTTGCAAGAAACAGAATTATGCAATATAAAAATTATAAATATATTCTTACTGTGAAATTCGAAATATATATGAACACCCTATTTATCAGATAATACAGGAGTTAAGACATGTTGTGCAGCCATGCATGGAATTTAAAAATCCCCTTCGGATGACATTTGTTGATTACGAGAAGACATTAAACAACGTACACAGAACAATATTACGGAAGGTCTTGTGTCCCTGTAGTATTCTTGTTAAATATATAAAACTAACTGAAACTGTCCATGAACGAAATATAGAAGGTTAATATTTGTGGAGTCTTGTCAGCTGAATTTATAGCAAACAACAGGGGTCCTATGGGGGAGTGCTCTGTCATCTTTGCTGTCTGTCCTTCTCGTGAATTCTGTAATGAAAAAAAGTGGGTGGCGATGGAAGAGAAGTTTTAGGTTCAGGTAACAATAAAATCTTGACAGATCTAAAATACACGAATGCTATTTTTTTAAGTCAGCAGAACACAGCAAGGTTTACAAAACTCACTTAATAGCATGTACCGCACCTAGAGATATGGGACTCAAATAAATGTAAGAACACCAGCAGTAATTAGGCCAGAGTACGCAAAAAGGGACGAAAGAACATTAGATGGAGGAAGGAATAATGAGGCTGAATCTTTCAGATGTTAAGGAACAACGATATCCAATACAGGTTTGCTTGATTTGGATTAGGTGGAAGCCTTAAAAATGCAAATCAAACAATTGGCAGGCTGAATAAGTTTTGGAAACCAAATATACCGAAATTGCATACGCATGTAAGATTACACATAAATCTGGTAAAACATATACTGCTATACGGACATGAATCATTAAATGACAGCGAAACTATATTTACATAATTCATTTTGTAGATTGGGGAATAAAACTAAAAAGAACATTACAAGTAAAATTGCAGGATAGAGAGGGCAATGATGCCATAAGAAAAATTATGGAAGATCCGTAAATAGACGATATAATGATGAAAAGAAGATTGGTGGTTTGGACATGCCCTGTGCACCCTCTCGGGAAGATTAGTACCAGATAACGTTAGCTGGGCTCCTCTGGGCACCAAAAGACCCGGATGAAGAAGAAGAGTAGGAAGGCTGGAGACAAGTGGAGCTTTTTAGAGGTCAAAGGAAAGGAAAGACATGAGTGCCAGAATCCCAACAAAAGTCCTTGGCATTTGATAAATAAAGGTATCCTCAAAGCAAAGACTTCAGCTTTTTACTAATGCAAAGGATACTCTTATCTCTACATTTCATATGAACAACTGCATACAATTTTCATCACAGACAACGGACCTCAATCATGTGTAAACTTGGCGCACTTGGTAAACTAAATTTCTTCCTAATGTTATAGCATTAAAGTTGAAGGGAACCCACACCAAAGCTTTTAATTCAATACCAACAAGCTTTAAAATCATACAGAACAACCGTGCAAAACAGATAACAAAAAAATATCCACGATTACGTGGCTCAGAAATAGAGCGAAAATGTGTCTAACCGAGTAAGACTCAGAAGTTAGCTATGTAAATATAAAAGCACCAAGAGTAGACATCCTATTCCGATTTAAAAAAAACTATTAAGCCACAAAGTTTGCGAGAGAAAGGTGACTATAAGAAAGAAACTTCTGAGAATGTTATACAGAATTCTAGTACCGGCCATACTTCATATCAAGGCATCTGCGAATGTCACTGACAAGAGCCTTGGAATCAAACCCAATAAAAGTTAGACGAATGCAATATTTTTGTAGCATAGTGAGAGAAGACAACAGACGTAAAGTGTGCTTGGGAATTTTAGCCTGTTTTTATTCTTTTCCATGACATTATCTAAGTGAAAGATAAACTATCAATCTGTTTAGAAGGGAAAGGAAGACACCTCATCCAGAAATAACCTAGATTATCCCGGCTTGCGTGCATGAAAGTAGTGATTCCTGTAACATAAAAACGCAAATGCCCAAAAAGGGTTTGGAAGTTTTATATTTTAAACAGTAAAACATAGCCTCTTCATTCACAAGACGTATGGAGAAAGTAAAGACATATTATATATATATATATATATATATATATATATATATATATATATATATATATATATATATATATATATATATATATATATATATAAATTGTACTTCCACAACAGTCCCGTGGATGAAGTATATAAAAAGTCCTCACGTGAAAATAAAAGGAGGTACCAAGACTTTCAACTTTTACCTTTTACCCCGACCCCGACGATGACTTTGGAATAAAAGTTGAAAGTCTTGGTACCACCTCCTTTTATTTTCAAATGAGGAATTTATACACACATACAAACACATTATATATATATATATATATATATATATATATATATATATATATATATATATATATATATATATATAAATATATAAACAATCACTCAGTTCCTGAGTGAGAGTATTTGGTCAAGATGTTGTGTTGGACAATGACGAAATGAAACTTTTCGACGTGTAAGTTTACAAAGGAGTTACTAGATCCACCGACTGATCTTTACCGTCGTTGTTTTATAAAAAATGTCAAGTGCGGAATTTGGAGAGGTAAATCTAAAATGCGAAAGAAAAATGTTTCTTGCATACCTTAGTTACAACATCCACCAAAGACATGCAAGAAACTCTTATAGTAGCCCTTGTACAAGTTACACTAAAGGCTATTTTCCTTTTCATTTCACTGAGTTTAGTACAGAGAAATCTTTTGGTTTTACATTCGCTATGTTCTTTCCTCATTTTTCGATCCTGCTCCTGGTGGTGGCGTGACTTTCCTAATACATGTACAGTAAATAAATTTTAGAGATGGATGTTCAGTAGACACTTGTGTTTTTTAAGCAACAATAGGTTGTTTGTCTGTGTTATAAGGGTAAGCCTTACAGTACAGTCATACTTTACAAAATTCGTGCACTTAGGACTAAACTCGGAGGAAAATGTAAGTATCTGGTTAAGAAAAAAAAGATAACCTAACATATCCTTTACATTAGAAGCTAAGAAAGAATAGCAGAAATTTTCAAAATTACGTGACTAAAGAAAAAAGATAATCTGACCTAATGGAGGGCCTATAGAATGAACATTACAATATTTTCGCCACCCAATCTGCTGCTGTAATGATAATGTAATCACCTAGTCTAGTTTTCCAACTGAATGAATTAGAAGATTCATAATTCTCAATGAAAACGTGTAGCAATACTGAGTACTAATTCAGTCGACGGACCATCTTCACACAACACATTTCACCACTGAATGCCTATATTTCTAATACTAAAAAAAAGACAAATATAGAAAGCCTTTCAAATATTTAGAAACAATGATGAACAACGCTGGTCCTCTAAAGTCGAAATTTGGTGAACGATTAAAAGTCAAGCCTAAAGTCGATTCTTATGCACTACATTGTAGTGTCGACGTTTGTATATATTTCAGCAATTATAAAATAAACGTAGAAAAGTTGTTTATCGAATGAGTGCCATTTACGTAAATTCCTTATGCATTTGAGGTTCACATAGATATCTTGATAAGTTTCGATTACAGATATAAATTAAAAATACGGACAGTGCCATCAGATTATTAGCCATGTAAGTGAAGTTAACGAAGATGATTTTGTTATGTATAAATTACCATGTATGAGTACACGCTGAATACAGAATCATACCAATGTCAACAACATTTTAGTATGCTGAAATCTTTACCGCTTGGTGATCTTGACATTGTAATGTATGAATTAATAATGGCAAATATCTTGTAGATTAGAATCATTTCAATATCCTGACCTCTTCTTGGTCATGTAGATAGCATTTTAATAACATATCTATTCCAGTGAATGATATTCGTACGAGTATATTGCATAAATTATTACTAATAATAAACTTCAATACTAAAACTGTATTAACGTATCAAACATGACGAAGTACGTGCTAACTTATGTTAATATCTAGCATTCATAATTAAAAATAATAGACTTCAATTGAAAAAAAATACTGAAGTACTAAAATCAAGAAAGACACGTTAATTAAATATTACATTACATTAATATCTAAAACTTTTATCAAAAACATTTACAGTAAAATTACTGTCAGGAGAATATTTCGGTGGCATGAGGGCCCCTTTAAACGCGTTGAATACTCATCCTGTTTTTCCCAGGCCGCCAGAAAGCCAGATTACACGTTTTCACTCAACTGGAAAAAAAAAATAAAGTATTCGGTCCAAACACACAACGAGTAATCCCGATAAATTTGACGAAAATCCATCTGGCCATTCAAGAGATATTTCCAAAGGGTACATACACAAATAACAATGACGACAACGAGTAAATACATTTTCACATAGGGATATAGTAATGACTGCAATAATTAGAGGCACCCAGGTCAATAACAGTGACTGAAATGACTAGGTAATCACACCCAGAAAAACAATAGTTAAGATATCACACTTAGAAGCAGCAATAACGATTATGAGGTTATTTCAAAAACAAATAACTATGATTAAAAAAAAATACGTTCTTATACGTGACACTATCACCCGACATCTTCACTACATTAACTAGGGTATTCATTTCAGAATTACTAGTAATAACTGGCAGGCAACAAAATTGAGGTAGATCTATTTGTTGTAAAAAAATGTTCATGGAATATTTCATTTAAATCTAAGCCTTACATAAAACAAGAAGAAATATGCAAGCTGAAAGGGATAAAGATGTTAAAACCCGTTAAGAGATAGGATAAAATACCAGATGGGGATAAACGAGAAAGTTCAGCAAACTGAGGGAAGGTTCGAGTGACAGGATGGAATATAGAAATGAAAATAGCTGATGCTGAGGACGGATATTCTCTATGTGAACAAACATGATTATCTATAGACACCAAGCAATTAAACATATAATTCAATATACCTACATGCAAATATGTTTCCGTGAGCACATATGCAAACATGCATGCATACATACAAGCATTTGTTTATACGAAGTGGATCTTGATCATACATCACTGGATTCCAGGGTCCAAAGACGCATTCCCATTGTCTTAGCCTTCATTGCACTGGTTAAAGGGACGCGAAGACTTCATGACACGCGTGTCCGAGGCAAGCACTGTGATTTACAATGACGCAATACGTATTCAAGGGCAGACGCATGCACGTGTTCCTGTCAAGCATCCCATCGCTAACCTTATTAACGGCTAAGATATAACCGCCAAACAATCGCCTCCGAGTTTGATATCCGCATGCAAGCGCCTTTGTCCAGCACTCCATTTCCGACTTTCAGTTTCTGCTGCTTAACCTTATCAGCTTACGTTAAAGGTTGCACTTGCCATTACCCTGTCACATGAATCCCTCAGCCTGTAGGTCTCACTGACCTCACGGTGATGGACGGCCGAACGTAGCATATCACCATACCCCGACGAGGTTAGAGACAAATCTGTGTGTACCGTAATCTGCAAATGATGAAGCATGACTGGAGACACGGCATTGGTCTGGAATGCTGAGAGATTTCAGAAATACTGTTAATTTAAAGTAACGGTGCTATGAGTGTTTTATACATTTTATTAAAAATCTGCACTTCTTTCCTATTTTAAAGATTGATTTCTATCAGGCTTCCGGGGGATATATTGCAATACAAACATTGCACAAGTCCCACTCGTTTCTGATGTTGAGTTAATAAGTTTGCTTCACCGAAAGTCCTTGAAGATGGATATAGCATTAAATAAGCGCCATTCTTATTGCATTTCGATACGTTTTTATCGATTTATCTATTCGTTAATTTTTTTTAATAAGTGGTATCTCTTCTTTCTGTATTTCCCTTTGCTTCCTACTTCTTCCTAGTGAACACTATATTCTTTGGAAACTTGAATTTCAAGTCAATGGACCCTGTGGGCTTGTTCCATATGAATAGGTTTCACTACTGAATAATAATAATAATAATAATAATAATAATAATAATAATAATAATAATAATAATAATAATAGTGATTTATAATAGCCGCGTAGTATTTACTATTCGAGTAACTTTTGTTAATAATTCTATATGAGCACATCTTCATAATTTGATAAAATCAACTTTTAACACTGATTTTCGTTAGGTGATAATCACTAGTCAGTCAATAAAACTATAATAAAACTTCAAAATCAGGATAACCACATTCTGGCAGAAAACAATGGAAATAAAGGACTTATTCATGTTATTGTTGGACTTTTACTGTCTCATTTATTTTTCAGTAACATCTCAAAAGCTTCTTGTTTGTTTATTTACTCTTAGCAATAAACTCATTTCAAGAAGGATCACATCTACCTAGCTTTTACTCCTGACAATCTAATATAATTTTCGCTTCAGCTCAACTTGGCCTGTGTGGGACATAATACAGCCAGTGGTGTGTCGGAGAGACATTGGATGACATTGGCTTAGGAAGACGGGAAAGACGAAAAAAATACATGGCAAAATAAGAGCAGAGAGGAAGGCAGACCTAACTGCCTAAATTCCAATGGCGTATGGTTATGCAGACTACATGAATTTTCACATAAAAGCATGTGTTCCAGATAAATAACAAACAGCTTATTACCTTGTTTAATACAATCATAGTTATAAAAGCAAAAAAGCCTCCGGACCTTTATCATGCTTATTGCAGGAGAGGGGAAAAAATATTTCCCTTCCCTTGTTTTCCAAATTCATCCGGGAAATAAAAGAAAGGCGTCCCTCCCCTTCTGTTTGCAGAAATTATCGGCGAACCCATCCCCAACCCTTAAAAGTGAGAAAAAGCCTGAAATATATTATTAGACTTCAGGGGAGGGCAATTCCTTCCACCCCTCCTCTAGACAAATATAAGCAATTGCAATAAAGGGTCGCAACAATGCAAGACACAGGATCCGGTCTCAGTCAAATACCTAATGTCATTAAAACTACGTTGCAATTATACGATGCAATATAAACATTTGATATTCATTACAACGCTACAACAGAAAGACAACGGCGAATAAGCGAAATCTGCTCGACCCTGGTTTCGCCGTGGTGTGTGTGTGTGTGGGTGTCTTGGATGTATTTATGACTGCAGATGGAACTAACTTTTGAAATATCAAAGGTTTTGAGATAAGTCCTACGTTGGGCTTAACCTAAAACAGTGGTCACTGAAAATTACCTACGGTCGATTTTCTCTTATATTACGCAAATGTCAATACAACTTATGAAGCATATAATAAAAAAAATGACTATGCATTAACTACTGTTTAATCAAACATGTTTCCTCGGAAAACTATGGCACCTGATGCCGATGGCCAGGTGGACCTTGGAACAAAGATTAAAAAACCACTGCTCTGTCACGATGCTGTCTTTTGAGATGTATATTGTATAAAGTCCTCAAGAGACCTCCTCTCCAAAGATAACCCTTCCTCATATCTATGCTGCTATTCCAGAGGAATGCAAAGAGCAGACAGGCGAATATGTAAGCAATAAGACTTGTCAATTACAAATAGTTGGTTACTCAACTTTTCTAATGTTAAATACGATTAATCTCGAGTTCTATGCACATTATTAACAACAGTTTAAATATATATATATATATATATATATATATATATATATATATATATATATATATATGTGTGTGTGTGTGTGTGTGTGTGTGTATGTATGTGTGTACGTGTGTGTGTGTATCAGCAAAAGACCCGAAATTTGTCTCACATCGGTGGTTATCAGACCGCAGAGGGTAGCAGCTAAGGTTAAAAAAAGGCATGGAGCCAGTAACGTTATGGCATACAGACTTACTATGATCTAGATGGTTTTAACACACTCTGGAGTGAAAAGTTTACACACACACATACATACACAAATACAAACACACATACTCACGCACACATGCACACACACACACACACACACACACATATATATATATATATATATATATATATATATATATATATATATATATATATATGTATGTATGTATGTATGTATATATATATCACTACCAATGTGGGGTGGCTCAACAGATGAACAAAACTGGACAGTATCATATTCAGAATCCAAATGCTGAATCAAGAATGAACTCGGTGCAGAACACTGCCACATAAAGTTACGAGGCATTTATGTATATGGTTATTACAGTATGCATGAACTGCCATGAAGTTCAGGAATGCATAAATCTGTTATTCATAACATCCTCCTCGTCAACTAGCGATAAATGTCACGTCATCTGTAAGCTGGGTGTAATAAGAGATTAAAAACACTAATCGACGGCCAGGATATGATAATACTAGTATATTCTATTTTCATTTCACTTCGCAAGAAATATTAGTCTAATAAATGCACACCTTGGGAGGATTAAAAGTAAAACGCATTGCCATTGTTCTGAATTTCGAAATGAATTAAGGAATTAACAGACCTCAACGCGAAAGCAATAATAAAAGTTTTCACCACTTCCACGCCCACCAACATTCAGCAGCATATCCTTCCTTCCAGGCCCTTGCAGGAGGATCCCCTATCGAGGTGAAAAAGAATTAGAACGTGTTATTAGCTTTTGGGTGGAACCATTTCCATCTTCTTCAGACAAACAGATGCGAATAAAAATTGTTGTCTGCGATATGAAAGTTTTAAAAAATGCAGATGGTCAAGTGACTGCCGACGAAAAATCGTGCTAATAAAGTAATTTATAATAGTAACCGTTAGGAAAAATAATATTTTAGCTGCCGATAGACCTATAGATGAGGTATAACAAGCTCACTCTACAGCACAGGTATGAGGAGATTTCCATTTTTAAAATGCCATGAGTACCCTTAATTATCAATTTTTTTTTATCTGTTAGTGCATAATCTACCGATAATGAACTTCATACTTAATAATCATATACCCTGAGGGAAAAGCAAAAAACGTGAAAAAATGACAAAAACATCCCAGATACTAATCATTACGTATTACATATACAAATCCCATTTTGCTTTTTTTACACTGTAATCATACTAGTATATTTAAATGCTACTTAAGGGGCACAATCTAAAGCTAATATTTTGATGAAATGTGCTGTTTTTTTTCTGCATATAAAAATGCACTCCAAACATCATACTAAGAAATTACAATGATGTATTACACTATTATCACTCCCTCTTATCTTTAGCATCTAAAAATAAACGACCAACCAGGTCTGAAAGCATATCAGTACAAAATGATCTACAATTATGTACTACGTATTGCGTATTATACTTCATCATGAATGACGGGAAACGTCATTTTATAAATCTTTCTCACACAGATGAATACAGTTCTTGCTTGAATAACATTCGCTGAAAACAATTCCGTTACGTAAGCCATTCAGTTAATTTACTGGATATATTTTGCTACATTTATACGATTCAAAGACATCTGACCTTTACCTTTAGTGGAATGAGGAGTGATATGCGATGAGTCAGAACTGCAGAGAAATATGAAGGTTAAACTCATAAGAAGCAGAGATGTCATGATTCTGGCCGTTTTAAACTAATTAGTGTGTGTCCGGATGTAAATAGAAGGAAGAGGCTAAGTATAAATTACTTTTCTATACAGTCACCAAATAACAGCAGTGTGTTCGAATCACAGCCAAGATCCTAAATAGGCTGTCAGCCTTTGTCGACGTTGGTATCACTGTTTAACATTGGCGGCCATGGTCAGTTACGAGTTGGTAGCCCTGGTGAGCTCCATGTTGGTAGCACTGTCTGAACAAGGCTTCCAGAAAACGATGCGAAAATCCCGCTCCTGCCAAGAGTCCATTCCCCTTAACGAGATATGTGAGAAATGTTTATTTCTCATCCGATGCTGAATAACATAGTAAAGGAAATTTTAAATGTACCCCTGTTTGCCTCCCAAATGAAATAAAACAAAATGACAGAGAAAAATTAAAAGCTTCATCGCAGAACTGGTCAATAGTCAAGACTGAACTGTTTATTATCATTAAAATAAGTTTTAAGTTTTCCTTTTTTTATTTCTACTTTTAAAATTGCGCCGTCGATTTTCTCGCTCTAAATAATATTGCACTCTAACTATTCCAAATATGGTGATTTATTCACTTGTCTGGTAAGGTAATGACCACATTCGTGAGGAAGTTTATTGTAGAAATTAGATTTAAATATTTCTATTGCAACCTTCGGAGTTAGACACAACTCATTAAACATTCCACACTTTCTGTCAACAGTACAAGGCTAAATAAGGACACGAAACTCTCCGTTCCGTTGCCTCTTCCAGGAAAATAAAATGCTCTACTTAGGTCGCAAACTAGTGTAACTTTAATTTCTTAGAATATTAACTTTTTCCTTTATTTACAAAAAAATCTTTCTGGGGAGCATTATCAGAATCGAGAAATGGTTTTCATTTCTAGGGCCTGAAAATGCTCCCCATGAAGATTTGTTCGTAAATAAAAGGAAAAAGTTAATATTCTAAGAAATTAAAGTTACACTAGTTTGTGAGCTAGGTAGAGCATTTTATTTTCGTTATTATTAAATAACAACGGTAGTCTACATATTTTAATTACCAATTTCACTTGCCGTCGTCCAGTCCGCAGCCAGCTTCTCCTAACACTGGCTCCTGTATATTTGTAAAATGCGCATACCCTGATTCAGCTTCGGTATGGTGCACATCGACCCTAGGGTCGGAACTTGCAGTCTCGATTTTTTTTTATATTGCCGTCATTACGACGGAATGGGTATAATAACAAGAAGAGAAGCAGCAGCAGCAGCAACAGCAACAACATAATAATAATAATAATATAATAATAATAATAATAATAATAATAATAATAATAATAATAATAATAATAATAATAACTGTTAGTACAAAAATCTCAAGGAAAAAGCATCAAGTATTAAAGTATTTACTTTAGCTTCTATTATATTTCTTCTATACTTCAAGTATCGAGCTATTCTTCTGCACCCCAAGTATAAATGAAGAAGATTCAGTAAATCCGATGAAAATCCCAAGTCGTACTTCATGTCATGCAATCACATTATTTCATAAAGAGTGTATCATACCTGTTAAAACGAACGAAAATGGAAAGAAGCTTTCAAATCATACACGGGATTAGTCACACTTTAAAAAGATACAAATATATCAACTCATACATACTTAGAGCTGTACTTTACAATGTAAAATACTATAGCTTTAAGAGGACGCTCTCATGTGTTAGAAGCACGAATAAAAAATTTCAAGAAAAATCAACTTATGCACATGTTATGCTTTACATCAAATGAATACCAGGATCTTTTCATACATCAGAAGCACATATGAAAAAAAGTTAATGTAAGTACCAACTGATCGACGACATACAGCCATAAATTTAAAATCTACATTAAAAACTGAAAACATTACTTTCTACTGTGCGATAAGAGGACTTACAGTACAACAAATCGAGTTATGCACATAAAAACATGTAAAAATTAGTCCACTGGAAATGAAAATACCAAATGATACGATGATCTAATGTCGTACTTATGCTTTCTATCGAGAGAGAGAGAGAGAGAGAGAGAGAGAGAGAGAGAGAGAGAGAGAGAGAGAGAGAGAGAGAGAGAGAGAGCCACGCGTCGTATCATTTCACGTAGGAGGAGAATGAAATGCCATTAAAGCTGAAAGCTTTCTTGAGTAATTCCTATAAAGGTGGATCATCTGCCTGAACTTTCTCTTACGCTCGAGTATGAGAATGAGTACGAAGACCTCAGATAACGGCAACGAATACCAACACTAACCAAGTTCGTCAGAAAAGGTCCCTCAAATTTAAACAAAGTTTCTCAGTACTGGGGCTCTAAAGGCAAAAAAAATAGGAAATGGGGAATAAAAATAACGACAGAAATAAACAACAAAGTTAGTTTAAAACTACGTATATCAAAAATAAATAACAACAAAGTTCAGCATGACAAAAATAAATAATAAAGAAGTTTGTCAAAAAGATAAGGAAGTAAAAAACAAGGAATAACAGTAAAGCCCATAGTGAGATCCCAACGGAAAGGAAGAGAAAAGAAAGTAAAAAAGCGAAACAAACAAACAACTACCAACAAATTATTTTGTATTAAAACTTTATAAATATCTCTGAACTGCACATGAATGAATGAATGAATGAATGAATGAATGAATGATACATACATACATACATACATACATACATACATACATACATATATATATATATATATATATATATATATATATATATATATATATATATATATATATATATATATTGCGTGTGTATATACATATGCAAATAATAAATTCACGTATTTGACAAAATTAAAACAAATCCGTTAATGAGCACAAGTATGAATGTACACGTTCAGACACCTCATACTTGAAATACAACAAAATTTATTAGTTCTCAATAGATTTCAGTTCTGGAATGCTGAACTTTCAACATTCCTCTATATTCCCTGAAAGTTGTTACTTGAGAAATCACCCAACTTTATTTGGTGAGCGTTAACCGTCTGGGAACATTCACCACATAAAAACACACGGAACTCTGCATCTGTGACTGGGCCCAAAGATTGATTCCTTATACCTGACTGGTGACAGAACATATTCTTGTGAAATCTGTTTAGTGAGATAAGATATTTTGAAACATTTTCAGCGCGGAAAAGTATTTATTATCAAAAGTTTTCCATGAGAAAATAAGTTTATTACGAAATCTGACTAATGTGAAGTGTGGAAATGCGTTGAAAATGAATCTGTGTAGTAAGAAATTCCTTTATCATGAAATCTAAAGCGTGAGACAAAATATACACTACAAAATTTGTCCAGTAATAATTTGTAAGCAGAATGAAATTCCTTTAATAGGAAAATGTATTTACCATGAGTATAATAATCGAGAAAATATCTATCAAGATATCCATTTACATAGACCACATACTGCAGTGCAGTACCTCCCTAGTGAGAAAATGTCTTCATTAAGAAAAATATGAAAAAAAATGCCATTTAATTCAACATAAACAGATTTCCTTCATAGAACTTCTGTAAGCTAGGTAAGTGAAAAAAACAATCATTGGCCTGTACAAATGAAAGCATTTATGTGATGCACGGAATGTATCGCTCATCTGGAACTTGGTCCATAGATCGGCATCGAAGTTGCAACATTAGGTAAGGGCCTTGTACTGGACAAACCATCCTTGTCAAGTTTGGTTTCATTTTGTTTGGTGGTTCTCAAAACCAGAATTTGAAATCTTGTTGGACGATGGATGAACGATAGATGACGGACGCAATCCCCCGGCAGTAGCTACGGGTGAACTAAAAATCATTATTAAAAAATTGGTTAAAATACAATGATTCAACTTAGATAAAAAAAAAATGGAGTAAACAGAAAATTTACTGTACAAAAAGTGTACTTTGCAAAATTCCTGCTCATCTAAAGCTTATCCTGTGTTCGTTAAGGTTGATGTGAATGATGTCTTTATTCCATAAGGCCTTCTTTTCCGGCATTTGCGAAAGAAAAATGATAAGAATAATACCCAAATACGTTTATATAATTTATAGTGAAAAAACACCGGCGAAGTTTGATAAGAGAAATTAAAAATTCAGATACTCTAAATGCATCTTTCGGTAGTTATGAAATTTTAACGGAAACAGACAAGTTACGGTTGACAAGGAAAAATGGAGATACAGATACACTCAATTTATTAATCTTTGATTAAGAAATAGTGTAACGACACCGGCGAGGGTCTGGCCCCGAAAAATAGAGATAGTAGAAAACTCAATTACCTTTTTTAAAATGATGTAGCCTTAGTCGAATGAAATACACCTTTAAAGTTTCAGAAAGGAAAAATTAACATGCAAATTAATTCGATTATTTTCTTGCAATTATGAAATAGGAGAGAAGATACTCCTACTAAGTTTGACAAAGGAAAACGAAGAGAGCAATTTCCTTTTTTTTTTAAGAGAAACTTTGGTAAAAATACAAAGGCGATTTTTTAAAAACAAAAATCTACAAAAAAAAAAAATCTCAATTGCTTTTTCCTTTATTGTGGAATTTTATGAGAGTGTTACCATACCAGTTAATCTACGAAAAAAATTAAGAATACATAATCACTCAATGACATTTTTTCAACTATCAAGTACTAGTGGAAATACGCCGATGAAGTTTGACAAAGACTGCACGATTTCCACCCAACAGGGCATGGCGACGACGTTAATGCCAGACCGGATAATATGCCTTTATTGCATAACAGGTGAGTGAATTTTTGGAGTCGGGACAAAGCTTCCATGACGCATACAGATATCAAAGCGCGGATTAATTACATGAGGGCAAAATGAATGGAGGAGAAGTGTACGGCAATGGGAGGAGAGAGAGAGAGAGAGAGAGAGAGAGAGAGAGAGAGAGAGAGAGAGAGAGAGAGAGAGAGAGAGAGAGAGAGAGAATTACAGATAGATGAATGTCTTCTGAAGTCTGTAATATAAGGATGTGAGAATTCAAAAGTATTGAAATGAAAGCCATTGAGGAAGCGTTGTCTTTGAGGAACGTAATTGCCGGGGTTAAATTATGCACAGATTAAACAAAATGAACGGGGGTTACTAAAACTGATCAAGGAATGCTGATTGTGACCTACGAATTGTTAGATGGAGAAGGCATCAAATAAGGAATATCTGATTACAAAGATCAAAAGAAAAAATGGCAATAATGAAGAGAATCATGAAAACATAACACAGACCTACAACAGCGTGTAGATCTGGCCATGGAAGAAGAAAAAAAAAAAGGAAACCCACAGAAATCAAGGTAAACGAAAGATGATTAAATTACAAAGTCGAAAGGCAGAAAACAATACACGAATAACCTTTTACCCTCGAGTTCACGATACCCAATCAAAGCAATTCAATGATGAGACAATCTAACAATGAACAGGGCTGTATTTCTCAGCGTGGGTTAAAAAAAAATCCATATCTAATGAAATAAATCTCCAACGGCGACATTCAGCGGATAAGTAAATCTTATATCCAGGAAGCGAAAAAAAAAGGAAAAACACTGTATGATAAACCAGAAATAAAGTTAAACCCTAATGAAACTGACGGATCACTTCTTGGAAGAATGAAGGCTATAATACGGCACACTACAACCTTATTTCAAGTTTATTTTTTTAGCAATGGCTTCCACTAATTTGTTACCTTATCTTGGAATGAGAGAATCATAACAATAAAAAACTGTTCCATTATGTATTAGTTGTTTCTACACGTAAATACAACAACAAACTTGTTGATAATGATATGCAATTGCTCACAGTCAACCGACAAGAAGTAGTAGAACGGAAGGTTAATGCATTATTATACAACATGCAACGACACATGCTTGCTGCAAATATTAGCAAGAATTTGCATGCGCAGTTCCATCGCTTTCAAGACACTAATATTCCAGAGTTTGGCCAGGCCTCACAACGCTACCGGATCTCCCTCTCTCCTTCCTCTACGAGGCACTGCAAAAGCTGTAATCATACAAATTCCTGACGGTGACAGGGGAGAGGGAAAGTCTCTCGAAATAACAGTAATAAATGGCTGGCTGAAATGTGCATATTAGAACTGGAGACAAATGAAAAGGAGTCAGAATGGAACTGAACAATCGAATTTCAGGAAAGAAGACCTAACTTGTTTCTGCGGGTTTCGATCGATCTTGAACGTTATCATATCCCTGTCAAGAGATGATGTGTCAACTTGTATCGATTGATTTATAGATTTTTTAGGCATACATGCCAAGCACTGGGGCAACCAAGGCCACTGAGCGCTGAAACGGAAATTAACAGTAAAAGTTTGAAAGGTGTAACAAGAGGAAAACCTCGCAGTTGCACTATGAATCAATTGTTAGGGGAGGGTGGAAAGTAAGATGGAAGAAAGGGAATGTGAACGGAGGTACAGTAAAAGGAATGAAAGCAGTTGCAGCTAGGGGTCGAAGGGACGCTGCAAAGGCCCTTAAGTAAATGCCAAAGTTGCACCGCATGAGGTGCACTGACTGCATTACCCCCCTACGGAGGTCAACTTGCATCGGGAGAGACCGAATGCAGCTGGGCATAACAGACGTAAGGAAAAGAAGTGTAATATGTTCTCTCAATAAAGATACACAACAGATACACAGCACCGCAAATCGAATATATAAAAAAGCTTTAAGGAACTGCAGCTTCAAAATTACAGACTCTCTCTCTCTCTCTCTCTCTCTCTCTCTCTGAGTGGTTGCTGATCGGGTACATGCAATTTCACTCCATCATCCACCCACCCACCCACCCACACGCAACACACAAGCAAAAGTGTTCATGCCTACTGGTGCTCCAACCAGCCATACTTCCATTCGAACTAGGGAATGCTAATCACTCTCGCCGCCTAAGTAGCCTACAGACTCATAACCACTGCAACCTGAAACACATGAACTTTAGGTGAGCTTTCAGGACTGTCTGGTTCTCTTACCTTTAAGAAGAGAGGATGCCAGGGGGTAAAGAAATAGACATTAACCCCAGAATTAGCAAACGTATTTCCTCTTGTTTGTCCTGTGGCAAAGGCCGTGTTTAGGTATGCGTGGGTGTGCGCGTGGTTGTGTATGTGTTAAATGCAAATGGTGTGGGTGCTAAACGCACACCCACACACACACACATATATATATGTATATATATATATATATATATATATATATATATATATATATATATATATATATATATATATATATATATATATATGTTTGTGTATGTATTTATGTAAGTGTGTAATCGTGGAAGTATGTTTACGTAATAAAGTACAAACTTCCACAATATCAGCGGCTCGTCTGAAGTATGCATACAACCTCTATACAGCGCGCCACTCACCTCCATCTTGCCAGCACTCACGACCCTTCTGGGTTCTAAGGCCTTTCTGTTTCGGTGTGTCTCCCACCGAATCTAACCACCACTTTCTCTCTCTCTCTAATCACTCCTCCAAAATTTCCTAACTATACATACTTTCCATCAACATACCGGTTTCCATTCACTCCTCATAACTAAACAATTTCTACCTTTCTTTTTTCAAATCTAACATCCACACATCACTTTGATAAGAGTAAGTTGTCTAAACATTCCAACCCCAGTTCTCCTTTGCTTCCACGCCTTTCTCCTTCCCCGTTTCACCTATTCAGACACATCACCCGTCATCCATTTAATTCCAAATATCAATACACAACAACCATTTCCATTTTGCTACTGCCCATACTGGCATTAGTGTCTCCACGTCCCTGGCTTCCAGTTACCATCATTATCCTACTGAAACTCTTTTCCCTTTCTCGGCAGCTTTCCTCCATTGTCACACCATTACAGTGTCATCCGCAAACAACGACCATTTCACACTTCTTCACGACCTATTTTCTTAGCCCACAACTTCTCCACTATTTTATTTCATTTACCCTCATTAAAAATATTATACAGCTACAGATACAAAGTACACCACTATCTAAGACCCACACCTTTTGCCCTTTAAGGGAGTGACTCCAGGAGCTACTTTAATTCCAAATATTAGTCTGCTGATCTAATCTCCTTCTTCAATCTGGCAGCGATCCCCTGCAGTCGACTATTTTATTACAGTATCATGCACATACATGCATTTTCTACAGGTTCTTAGCAATATATGAGGCCAGTACCACTTTGCTGCTGCTCGTAATAAAATACTACGGTAAGTGCCAATGAATTACAGCATGGCCTTGGGTCTAACTGCGATATATGTCAGCATAACCGCCACGCTAATATTAGGCATTGCTATAACAATATACATTTAAATAACATTCGTCAGCAGGGCTAAATATCGCATCCTCAAATAATATATCAGATGAATGGGAGTCGAAATCAAGCAGATAGAATCGTTTCCCTTTACAATTGCCCCTGGCCTCAAATAATTCATGTTTCCTCTGGAATACTCTGGGCAATGGGAAACACACAGGCCCTCATGAACCGGCGAGTATTGGTTCGATTTGAACGGGAATATTGGCCAACATAGGGATGAAATTTAGATTTATCATCAGCCGGAGCGAAATAAGTTTCATTCGCTTTGCCAAATATTTCATAACATTAAAAAAAATGTTCGAGTCGGAGATAAAAAGGTCAGCGTGGTTTGGCTTGATTGATAGCGCTCTGGCGGGCCGTTTCAATCAACTACCAAGGTTCACTAATTAAGGAGATGCACGACCGAGGGGAATCTACGGTAACCAAAGGCTCAAATCAGAAGTGATTCCTTCGTGGTATTGTTACCGCTGGAAGGCCCATCAGAGAAAGATATTACCAATCAGAAAATTGCTTACACGAAACTATTTTTTAGCTAAAAAAATTTATGTAAAATGCAAAAGTACAACATAAGTTTTCATGAACCGTTATAGTTAACATCATCTACGTTTTTCACGTAATTCTTCATCAACTGAACATACAAATGTTCTAAATGTTGCTTACAAATGAAGTACAAAAATTGTCTTGCAAGTGAATGAAGAAAATGAAAACGCTAATTCATAAACTAACTCAAATACATAAAATATTGTTTTGCTAATATAAAAAAAAGTAGGACTAATTTGTATGATACTTAATAAACATAGAAAAAATCTGAATAAACAAAGACACTAGTCCTGCTATCAGATAAGTTAAACAAAAATGTTTATTGTTACAAGAAGGATATACTAAACCTGGCTTGAAGTCAATACTGCTAAAACAGTAAAACATCAAAGGCAAATGTACTGCAACACAGATTTAAATAAGCTCCACTTTTCTGAATCGCGAAAAAATCGTTTTCCAGACTTCGATCCGTATCGGTGTGACATCGATCAACATAATCTTACAAGAACCTGGTGTTATCCGTGTTCATTCCTATATCCTTCCCTGTTCTAAAAAGTGGGCTAACAATATTCCTTTTAGACCTGATTTACTTAAGGACATTCAATCGTTTAACCCATCGGTCTTCGAGTAAAAACGAAAAATTGCTCGAAAAATTCAGATCTTTGTTGTACAAAGTCAAGAATTTCATATAATTAGTATGAATAGGGACAAACGCTATATCCAAAACATGACTTTCAGCGTTATAAGAGCTAAATGAAACATGCAATTATTAGCCTCTTTACACCTAGGAATATATATAATTTTGAAGAGAATAAAATCATGATATATATATATATATATATATATATATATATATATATATATATATATATATATATATATATATATATATATATATATATATATATATACACACGCACACACACACATATATATGCATGTATGTATGAATGTATTGTATACACACGAAAGACTAAACTTTTAACAGCTATCCGACATACCTTCAATAAAAGTCAGCGGCTACGATTTTTCAAATCAGCCACCAATCTCTCTCAGTCTTAAGTTTGTATTCAGCAGTAGTTATTCTGTACTTTAACTTGGAAGACCTTCAAAATTCTCTTGAAATAATGAAGATCAATATCCAAGCATGTTATTTAGTATGGACTTAGTAAAGATCGACGAAAAACACTTCCGCTTGGTCTTTCAATGCAACAGAATAAATAAAAAAAAAAAAAAGGTTTTGGTAGTTTTGGTTCATCAACTTAGCAGTAGCATCACTGACCTTTAAAATAGAAGGAATAAATCATTTTCTACAATATCTATTCAGAAAAGCTCGTGCTGGAATATCGGTATTTTATAATCACTAGCTTTTCATACAATTAGGGTCAGTTTCTTTTAAACGTGACGTTCACATAAAGAAGAAATTATTTTACACCTGTTTAATAAAAACTGTAAACGTCCAAGAGCATATTACAATAAATATCATTCTCCATACGGCGAATTTTTTCATTAATTCATCTACAACTATACCCCATAAAAAATCGGAAGTTTCAAGATTAAATCGACTGATCTTGACCTCTTGGCCGAAAAATTACCTTGATACTTGTAAAACATGTATTTTGCTATATAATAACAATTTACTTTTGCTGACTTTTTTTCCTTAAATGTCCAAATAGTACTTATTCATATATATTAAAAAAAAAGTATAGTCGTTCCTTCTGAACAATGAAAAAAATATTACTACGCCATACCCTTACACCTATCAGCCTTACAGATCGGAATTATTCAATCTGACATTTCCTTTTATAATTACTCGACCTGATTTTTTTAGGCTTACAAATTTCCGATAGCTAATTGCACCCTCTAACCCTGACCTCTAAAAAGGGAGAAATTAAAAAATTTAAAGCAGATATGATTAACATCACAGGGAAAAGCATTAACAAGCTGAATGATTGGCCGCGTCTCCCTGGGCGGGGCGTATACCAGCCAGCTCATAATTATTGGTGTTTGTTGTCAATCCATTTCATTAATGTAGGGGAAAGTCAAACAGATGATATTTTCATTATGGCTTTCATGGTGGCAGTAAATTGTGCGTGTTTCGTGCCAATGCATATGTATCAGTCAGCAGTGTGTTTGTATGTTAATCCCGAGTTCCCACCCCCATTCCCTTTCAATACTTCCCTCCCTCCCCGAACTCCACCGCACGCACACATATAGCAAATCAACGGTAACGAGCGATGCTAAACTTCCCCAGTAGATGGCACCACTGTACACACGTACACAAAGTGCACGCGCACATAAACACATACACACATACACACACAAGCACAAACACACAGGCGTTTACTTTTAACTTTACGCTGTTTTTGCCAATAAATGAAAAGGATAAAACTTTCATGTTTCAGTGTTCTTTCACTGGGGATTTTCCCAGATTTCTAAAAGGCCTTTCTACTGAAATAACGATGTAAAGTTTATGTGTTACTTTTTACCAGAATCAATGGCTGGGAAGGAAACATTCTAATTTTATTCTTCTCTAATGATTTTTACCAAACCTTTTGAAGGGGACAAAAAAAATAAATGAATGAGCGAGTATAGTTATCGCAAAGAATTTTATTACCTTACTTTCGGAAAATCATCATTATGATGGGACAAAGGACACTAGAGCAAAGAAGAAACGTACAGCATAGATGAGAAAATTATACATACAAGCAAACATATGTATATATATATACAGTATATATATATATATATATATATATATATATATATATACATGTGTGTGTATGTATATGTATATATACATATGTATACATACATATAGAGCGTGTGTGTGTTTGTGTGTGTGTGTACGGTTAAAACCATACACAACCAGAAATCACCAACGACTGCATACACACAACTCTAAAACAATATTAAAAAAAGAGACTATGTCGTGATCACAAAGTTAGCTTTGAAAAGTTTAATTATCTTTACCGGTGTATCTTCGCTTCGGTACAGCGCAAAATGCATTGAATGCATTCTGTGCTTCACTTTTTTGCTCTGTATTTCCATCAACAATTTTGTCATCCGCCGGATGGCTTTTGGGTCAACGAATAACTGCATTGTAATATTCTATTAATATCTGAATCGTTTCTGTTGTCTAACTATTTGCTCTCTCATACAGACGTAATTCCTTATTCATTTGAACAGCGTCAAATAAAAGCAGAGATAAAATAATGGTTCGCGCTACGTGAAAAATGGACGGCGTATAAACAAACAACTGATCTGAAAGTATCATAAGCACTGGCGTGAATAAAAGAAAATAGGAGTGAATAGAGTATAACTCTCCGAAAAAAAAGCAGGAAAGTTGAAATGCATAAATATTACAACAGACACGGTCAAGCTAATATCGAGCACATTAATACGAACGAAATCTGTGGAATGTGTCGCTTTTATTTGGGCGAAATGTAATGGAAAATGCATTTGAAAATGAAAGAATCATCTCTTAGTCTAGTAACTTTTTTTTTTTTTTATGACGAAACAGAATATCGCATGATGATGGCGCCAACAATGAAATAACCTGACACCTCCTTTGTACGCGTGAAATTGAAAAATGCAAAAAAATCACGGACTTCATCGCAAACTTTCCTCCCCAAAGTTTCATTCTGCGTTTCTGGCAAACAGCGCATTGTTCGATACATAACCAATTTATCAGCATGTGTTTGGTGGATGTAGAATATTCACAACGTATATTCTAAATTGGTCCCACTCAAAAGTATGCAAAGCGACCATGGTTCATGGCATTTCACGACAGTGTGGTCCCCACCATTAGAAGCTGACTGAAGAGATTGGAATCAAATACATACCATCGGTCTGAATAGGTTACGTTCATAAGCGCTACACAATGAACACTATCTATAGAACAAACAAAAAAAAGAAAAAATAAAGACAACGAATGTGACAGTTAAGAGCAAAAATCACTGGGACTAGATACAGCCTCAACGCTTTTACATCAACCAGTTTTACTCCTATGAAAAATGAATCACTTTTTTTATAACCCAACCTTCTCTACTCTTAAACAACTTGAAAAAAATTCTGCAAACAATAACTGCATACCACAGGCAAAATGTGATTTTTTTCCTGTAGTATTCACGTGATGGAAAAATCATCAACGTTCTTGACACACACACAGACACACACACACACACACACACACATATATATATATATATATATATATATATATATATATATATATATATATATATATATATATATATATATGTATATAGGTATATATATATATATATGTATGTATGTATGATGTATGTATTTATAAATAAATATATATATATACAAATATACATATATAAATACATGCATATATACACTGAAATTACGCGTATTTGCCTTGCATAAAATATCTCTGACAGAGAAAGGACAGAAAATGTGTATTAATTTCTTCGGATTCAATTATTCCATTAAACTAACAATGTTAATCCAATATCACTGTAATGTCATTTTCAAAATATATAAAAAAAAAATTACATAAGTTCCCCTATTGCAAACTGTAATTTGTTGCAAGTTTTATAATAAGCTTTCCACGTTATCGATGGCGGGGAGCAACGGAGCGTGGATGAGAAAAATATCAAATATCAAAACATTTTTAATAATAAAAAATTCTCTCCTTTCCGTGTCTAAATTGTAGCCGCTCTGAAAGGACTTAACAGATGAGTTTTATGACTTTGCGTGGTTTTTAAAAGGAAATGTGAGTTTTTCTGGTTATATATTTCCCTTTGTATGGGAACATTCCTGTATTCCCCCTACGTATAGACACTGAAAATGTCTCTGATAGATTAAAAGTCATAAAAATGGGGTTTGAGAGGGGTCCAGTGCAATTATTTTCTGATTAATAATACAAACAAACAAACACCAATGAGCAAGAATTAAAAAATTCAGTTTCATCCACCACTGATTAGAGCAATATTGAAGTGACACAAAATTTCATCCTTATAAACATCACCAAATCACAACACCAGATTTAGAATTAAAAGATTTTCTTTTGTCATATACCGGATGGAAAAAATTAAAAGGAGCACACATCGCAAAATTCCAACTACACGTCAAGAATTAAGTGGCTCATTTTTCCAAAGCTATATGGATATAAAACAAAAAAGTTAAAGGGGATGAAAGAAAAAGTACAAAATCACGACGACACATCAAGTATCAAATGGTTCTCTTTAGTCCAGCCTTCTCGGGTAAGAACAACAACACCCATTTACCAGAAATCAAGCCGAGGCCGCCCACTGACCCACGCCTCCGAATTCCGGCAATTGCTGCTCACGTGCCGCGGATTCGTATGTCGTGGGGGGAGGGGGGCGTTGCAAAAACGTTACTTAGTCACACATAGCGTCATTCGATGCATTATTACAAGGAAGTGACCACCTAATGGCCTGATTGCATGACCTAATCGTGCGTGGAGCCTTCTCTTTATTAAAATCATTTTCTCCGTTTCTTCGCTCACTTAATTCTTTTCAGCTTTTTCTGCATTATCGGTGTCCTATAGACGGATTTCTTTCATTTTATTTCTTAACTTCTCTATTTATTACCTACCACATTTTCTATTGCTTCGTCTTTTTATGTCAATGCTCTTTAGACGTTCTCTTTCATATCTAGAGATAATTTTCTCCGTTTGAGAAAAATTACACACATGTAATGTGCATACATACATAAACACAGATATATATATATATATATATATATATATATATATATATATATATATATATACAAACACACGCACACACACATATATATAAATATATATATATATATATATATATATATATATATATATATATATATATATATATATATATATATATATACTTTTTCGATGTTTACTTATCATTTTATTCCTTATTGCTCTTATATCACATGCTACTATCTACTTCCGTTTATATGACCAATGATGATTGTTTACAGCCACAATTTCTCAATAGTTTCGTAATTTCAATTTCTTATTCCTTATCATACACTAACATTCCTTTTACTTATGAAGCGGTCTGGTAAAATTATTCGATAATTTTGTAAATCTCGAAATTTAGTAAGAAATTATGATAAAAATACATTCTCGCTTCGAAATGTTGCTTTCTGTTTTGTTCCAAGAAATAACATTTTAGACAAGTGGCTAATTTGCGTATTGAATGACAATCAAAGCAGCCACACTGAAATTTTTTGCGTATTGTCAATTCAATTTCACAAGCACGTAATTGCTTGAATGAAAGTTTAATTCATGGGACATTCTTCCTGTTAAATTGACAGTATTTAGTATAAGAAAGAATGCATAAATAAATTTTATAAAATATGTAAGAGAATTAGACTACAATTAAAAAGAATAACAACTTGCATTACCCTGGAAACATAACACGAAGGTTACGTAATCAGAGCCGACTAGTATGGTAGCAATTCCTAATATTTAAAGGTCCTGTCATATATAAACAAATATCCAGGAAAACGGTATTATGTCATCACTTTTTATCTATCTGAAAAACTTTCAGCTACCCAATATTTTAACTTTTTAATCACTCTACAGACAAAAGAGATCTATGGATTTGTATTACACTGCCAAACAGCGATAAGATGGCTTTCCAATGGCATATGGTGTCCTGCCATCTGTGCCTGAGATTGCGTGTAAAGCGTGAATAAAAAGATACAACAACTTGTATGGTTCTTCACTAAAAATTCCTTTAACGATATTTTTCTTTGATTGGCAAATGTAAAGAGTTAGCTCTCTTCACAGGGAACTGATTTTTGTGTGGTTTTTAAGATGGATTGTTTTGCTGTATCGACTTCAATCAAGCAGCAAACAAATCGTCCTGTACTTTGCTATAAAAAATGTTAGTCAAAACTAGAGTGATAGAGGCAAATATTTTACATCACATAAACTATGATAACTCGCCGTTACATTAATATATGGTTGAAAGTTATTTACTTCTCTAATTGTGCAATAATTGATATTATCGTTATTTTTTACGATATATTTACAATAGTTTAAAACAAAAACGACGATTAGAAAAGGAAACAGAAACTGGAACTTAACACAAAAAGCAGGAGGCGGTCTTGCTTTCTGAAACATGTCAAACGACAGGGATAAGTGAAAATGGAGACAATGGGAGAATTCCGGTTCAATATTAGGTAATTCTATAATCCCTTACTAAACCAAACCCATTTCAAATTAGCTAATATAATAAGTTTTAGGCTTATTTTCCTCCAAGGACGGCTTGTAATGAAACGAATGTATTTTCTTCAATGTCTTTTTATGACAAAAATACTGATTGATTTTTAAATCTATATAGTTTGTGTATGTGGATGCATATAAATTTCTCTGGTTTGTTGATTCGCTATTATTTGTTTATACCTGTTTTCTAATCTCTCGTTTTCTCTTTGTCGCTGTGCAGTCTATACTGCTATACTTCTTTAAAATTCCTAGTAATAACAATAACAGTAATAACGATAATGGCGAAAGAAAAAGTGGTAAAGTTTGAAGTGAAAAGATGGATGCGGAAAAATATGTAAGCGGACATATGCTACATTGTTATGTTATCTGGAATCAGTTTTGATATTTTTACTTCGCCTCCGTTTTTCCAAACACTTCTCGGCTTGTTGGTTTTTCTGTGCCTTTGCAGGAATACAATTCATCTATCGTTTGCTTTTGATTGATATATCGCCCTCCCTAGTTGGTCGCAAGTTTTTTCTCACCCTTCCTTTTCAATTGCTCAACACCAATATCTGTCATCTTTTCCGAGAGAGAGAGAGAGAGAGAGAGAGAGAGAGAGAGAGAGAGAGAGAGAGAGAGAGAGAGAGAGAGAGAGAGAGAGAGAGAGAGAGCCATTCGTTTGTTTAATTTTGACAGAGATTCATTCAATTATATACTTTTCTTCCAGAGAGAGAGAGAGAGAGAGAGAGAGAGAGAGAGAGAGAGAGAGAGAGAGAGAGAGAGAGAGAGAGAGAGAGAGAGAGATTTATATTACTTTCAAAGAGAGGGCGAGAAAGAAAGAGAGAAAGCTATTCACTGACCTTTATTCCCACCATTCGCGAATCTTATTCACCAATTCTCACCTTTTCTAACACTTCTTCATACTCTTCCCTGTCTTGCACCCTCCCCCATTCCCGAAGGCCCCTTCACTCCACCCACCCTCCCACCCAAAAACCCCGAGTCATTCATAACATGTTTGCTCTCACAGATATTTGCATTTGAATCCCGAGTCAGGCCTTTTGGCGAGTTCTGCTTTCGATAACGTTTTGTTAAAAGGAAATTATGAGGCGGTATTTTCACCCCAAGTTCAGTTTGGAAGATGATGGGTGGGAGGGGAACAGAGGAACAATAGAATAAATAAAAAAAAAGAGACGGTTTGTTATGATAGAACAGGAAGAAAAAAAAGATGCTCTGAAATCTCTTATGAATGGTTAGAGACAAAGTACTGGGAGTTGTAGAATGAAAATATAAATTGCGAGATCTTCATTCATTCGCATGCTGAGGGCTGTTTGTGGCCAGGGTACAAGAAAGAACTGACACTATGGCATGAATTATACGTACGTTTCAATCAACCACGCACACTAATAAGAGTTGGAACATAAATCTATACACGGGTATTCTAAAATACAAGCTTCAAATTTAAACTCATATCCACGTACCTACATCATATTACAATCTTTCATATTTGCGTGTGTCTAAGAATGCATGTATGTTTAATTATATTCGCATGTTACCATACACGCACCGGTATTGTACCATCAAGCAAAAATACATACGCACACATATACGCACACCGCTGCTAGGGGGAGACTACTTGCTATTTACACACACGAAAAAATAAACAAATATGATCCATAACAAATTCGTCAGTTAAAATATGAATATGGTAGTGACCGTTGTGTTGTTTTTCTCTGTTTTCCCCTGTTAGGAAAAATGGCTAAATGTTCAGGACATTATATATTTATATATAGTACAAACACACACATATACAATACATATATATAATGTGTGTATATATATATATATATATATATATATATATATATATATATATATATATATATATATATATATATATATATATATTTGTGAAAGTGGTAAGACGGGCTATGCAGAGCAGCATGTACACGTTCCACTCAGTCATTGTGCCTCTATTAACTATGCAGCGAAATAATACTAAATCTATAGTAGCTTGACGACTGCCCATTTTTTATTTGTATTCTTTCAAGCTGGCAATATGACTTGTTGTCTTGGAACTGTGGTCGAAAGAGTAAGGGCCCAATCACTGAAGGATCACAACTACTTACCTATGCCTGTGCAAACCCGACACGAATAGCAAAGCATGAATAAACTATTCACTAAGATCCGATCAGATACACTAATGACGCATGCCAGATAAAAACCCACGTTCCCATTCCAGGTGCGTTTTTAAATCTTTATGTAATTCATTGTCACACCTCGACTTTCAAAAAAGATTTAGTCTTCTTGCCTTATTACATTTTGAAAAATGTACGAAGGTAAGACCGAAAACAGACTAAAGTTAAGACAACGGACGTGGAATAAAAAATTTCTACTTTACCTCATTATGATGGTCGCACGCTAGCAGAATCGTTCTTGGTTGAAAATGGATATTCGACAAATGACTTTAAGGAATATAGTAGCACACGTAAACGCAAATCAGTTCTTTGTATATTTTTAAATTCTGAAGGGATGGAGGAATCTCTTCCGCTGTCAATAAGAACAAAAGCAGAGTAATGAAAAGACAGGGACTTGAAGAAATGGCCCGGAAAAAGGGAGAGATTTGAAACTATTTTATCATTAAGAAAAATGTTTCAGAAATAGTAAGCAACAGACTTGAAGTAAGAGATATTCAAAGTAAACCTTCAGAAAAGGCGGAAGGAAGAATAAAGATATCAAGCAGAGGACTCATAAAAAGTAAGAGATATTTAAAACAATAGATATAGAAAGGAAAGACAAGGTCGGCAGCTTTTGCGCAATGGACGCACACAAGGGAGAGCTACTTAGAAGGTAAATCCAAAAAAAAGTTCAAGGCATTTTAAAGAACATGGCGCGGAAACAAACAGGGAATCAAAGAAAAGGAGCGCTAAAATGGAATGGATTTTTGGTGGTTACGAAGAAATCCGCAAGAAGCCAAACGGCAATGAGAGATTAATTGGATTAATTTACTAATATATAATTTACTAATATATAATTAATTGGATTAATTTACTAATATATAATGGTGTCACGACACCAGGGTTCATAAACAATGACATTTGGTCTAATATTTTCTTTCAGGGAGAAAGTTTTGTCTTAAAACCTAACGTATGCGCGATAAAAGATCATACACAAGCCTACTCAAACACTGCTTGATTATTATTATTATTATTATTATTATTATTATTATTATTATTATTATTATTGGTGGTGGTGGTTTATTTCTGAGTTCTTATTCTTTTTTACACATGTTAATTTGCTTATTTCAACTATTATTATCTTTCTCATTTCACCGCCCTTTTTACATACATGTATTTACTGGGAGCATGGTTAACAAATCAATGGCCTTTTCGAATTGTTCCATACACACAGCGAACAAATAATAATAATAATAATAATAATAATAATAATAATAATAATAATAATAATAATAATAATAATACTTACAAAAGACATTAAAATACAGTATAAAAATGAAAATTTCGGAAACTACCTTCTGTATATAATATTTAAAATCGGACTATTACAAAGAAAGTAGGCATATGTAGATGTTGATTTCTATAATAATGTTAATTACAATAACAACACCTACAGCCGTCAAACGTGATAAATAATGGCAAGTGAGTCCCAGATAAACTGTTTCAATGCACTACCAAAATTTCCCTTTTTCTCAACAGCTGCAGCCCCTATTCTGTCCCGCTCAATGCGAATTAAGATAATGACTGATTTTTTCCCCTTTTCATTATTCTGAAAAACAGAGTACTCGAGTTGATAGAATGGTATATTTTCCGGCGAGGTAGATACATTTACTTAGAATGTTACTGGCTTTTCTCTTGTGTAGATATTAGTATTCGCAAATTCCTTTCTGTACATGTTTACATGCATATTTAATCTTAATTTCACATAATTCAGAGGTTCAAAAATAAGTAGTAGGTCAAATAAAAAAATCATAATTTTTTTTTTACAAAAATGTATACTGTGCCGGAAAATGAAATAAATATAGAATGAAAAATCAGTCAACTAAACAATAAACTCCGAATAATATACAGCAAACAACAACCGTGAACAACAATGACACAAATACAAAATTAAAAAATCAACTCTTCTTCGTCTAGTTGAAACAAAATTCGAAGTGGAACTAGAAACGCCCCAGGCCTTTAGAAATGAGCTTTTCCAACAAAATATCAGGATATTAAGTACCACGTAGAACATACATGTTTGGATTCACGACCACCAACTAATGTCCAATGAAAAGTTAAAATATAAAAAGGTATAAACAGTGCACTAACTCTATAAGGACAATGACCTTTACATTTAAATATTCTATTCAACTGACACGTACTACATTGCGGTAATGTTTATGACTCACGCAAAACATATAATTGTTACCTCCAGGAATGACGTTAAATTTAGTTTATTCAAAACTTCATATAATCAGTTCAATTTTAATGTGAATTCATGTACTCACTAGTCTTTGGTTTCTCACTGCATTGGTGACCGACAGGTTATTTTCTCATTATATAATTACCCCCGCGTCTCAATACATTTCTTTGTATTCGCTTAATTCAAAAGATGTTACATAAATACAAGATCTAACAGATATAAAGTTGTAAGAAATAAGAATAAATTAGTGACAGCAACATACTTCAAAATTTTTTTCAGTGATTTCATATTTACCAATCACAATTTTAATGTGATTCTTGTGCTCATTTCTTGGTTACCCTGAGCATTTGTAAATTTTTTACTATTCACATTTATAGGTAAATGACGGCACTTCCTAACGAATTTACTTCATTAAAACATTATTAGAAAATACCCAACCTCTCAGGTAAGAATCTATTAGCACACAAAAACAGAAAGCTTTTTCCATTTCACTGTTGATGTGTTCATAACGTATCCCCTGAGGTGGCTTAAAGAAATTTTCGTGTAAACGATACCAAAGTGTTTAGGACTAAGAATTGCTTTTTCTTAGTTGTACAAGTAAATGATGTCTTTTGTTATGTTTATCTCTCTCTCTCTCTCTCTCTCTCTCTCTCTCTCTCTCTCTCTCTCTCTCTCTCTCTCTCTCACACACGCGCGCGCACACAGATATATATATATATATATATATATATATATATATATATATATATATATATATATATATATATATACATATATATGTGTGTGTGTTGTGCTTAATCTCCCATAAAGGGAAGGAAAAAGTTAAAGTCAACAATATACATATACATAAATATATATATATATATATATATATATATATATATATATATATATATATATATATATATATATATATATATATACATATATATAAATATATATATATATATGTACATATATAATATATATATATATATATATTTATATATACGTACATAGATATAATATATGTATATATATATATATATATATATATATATATATATATATATATATGTGTATATATATATATATATATATATATATATATATATATATATATATATATATATATATATATATATAACTTTTTTTGTATCCAGCAAGTAGCAAAGAACAAGCAAAGGCTTTTGAGGGTAATTTATTTTGTAACAGAAATTCGAAAGTACTTAGATAAATAGTTAATTATTCTCTACCGCGTGGACGGAAAACTAGCATTTAACTGCATAATACTAATTCTCTGAAAAATGACAGACTAAACGAAATCTTAATAAGGATTCCAAAGCTCTCCTATTTATTCTTGCCGTAGCCAGCAATACACTTTTCTGAAGCATGCCCGGTTCGATGTTTGCGCATGCAATCCTCTCCAGGTTACTCCTGGAGTTTTCTGGAGCTTACTCCTAGTGGTCCCAGTGTGGGAGGCATTACCGCCTATTCAGCTTGCCATAGTATCCTTATTTTCATCTTTCGATCTTAATACTTCTCCGTCTCTTCTCTGCTTTTCCCCTTAACTAGTGTGCCCGATCGTGTGGCTTCATCTATCGGAGACACTTTTGCCATTATTATTGTGCCCCACGGTATGGCTTCATCTATCAGATGTTTTTGCCATTAACTCTTGTGCCCCATGGTATGGCTTCATCTATCAGATACTTTTGCCATCAACTCTTGTGCCCCATGGTATGGCTTCATCTATCAGAGATACTTTTGCCAGTAATTCTTGTGCCCCATGGTATGGCTTCATCTATCAGAGATACTTTTGCCAGTAATTCTTGTGCCCCATGGTATGGCTTCATCTATCAGAGATATTTTTGCCATTAACTCTTGTGCCCCATGGTATGGCTTCATCTATCCGAGATACTTTTGCCAATAATTCTTGTGCCCCATCGCATGGCTTCATCTATCAAAGATACTTTAATCCTTAGCTCTTGTGACCCACGGTATGGTTTCATTTATCAGATACTTTTTTCCTTAACTCTTGTGGCCCACAGTGTGTTTTCATCCATCCGACAAATTTTTGTCCTTAACTCTTGTACCCCATGGTACAGTTTCATCTATCAGAGATACTTTTATTTTTAACTTTTGTGTCCTACGGTATGGCCTCATCTAGTAGAGATCATTTTGTCCTTAACTCCTGTATCACACGGTATGGTTTCATCTATCAGAGATACTTTATGCCTTAACTCCTGTGTCCTATGGTATGATTTCGTCTATCAGAGATACTTTAGTCCTTAACTCTTGTGTCCCATGGTATGGCTTCATCTCTCAGCGACACTTTTGTCCTTAACCCTGGATCCCATGGAATGGCTTCTTCTATTTGGAATAATTTTGTCCATATTTCTTGTGTCCCATGGTATGGCTTCATCTATTAGAAACACTTTTGTTCTTTACCCTTGTGTCCAATGGTATGGTTTCATCTAATAGATATACTTTTGCCGTTAACTCTTGTGTCCAATGGCATGGCTTCATCTATTATAGATACTTTATGCCTTAACTCTTGTTTCCCATGATGTGGCTTAATCTATCAGAGATGCTTTTGTCCCTAACTCTTCTGTCCCATGGTATGGCTTTAGCGATCAGAGATATTTTTTTAGCCCTGTGTCCCATAGTATGGCTTTATACATCAAGAGATACTTTTGTCCTTAATTCTTGTGCCCCATGGCATGGCTTCATTTATTAGAGACACTTTTATCCTTAATTCTCGTGTCCCATGGTTTGGCTTCATCTGTCATAGATACTTTTGTCCTTAACTCTTGTTTCCCGTGGTATGGCTTCATCTATTATAGATACTTATGTCCTTAACTATTGTTTCAGGTGGTATGGCTTCATCTATGAGAGATACGTTTGTCCTTAACTTTTGTTTCCCGTGGTATGTCTTCATCTATCATAGATACTTTTGTCATTTACTCTTGTCACCCATGGTGTGGCTTCATCTATCAGAGATACTTTTATCCTTAATTCTCGTGTCCCATGTTTTGGCTTCATCTATCATAGATACTTTTGTCATTTACTCTTGTCTCCCATGGTGTGGCTTCATCTATCAGAGATACTTATATCCTTAATTCTCGTGTCCCATGGTATGGTTTCATCAATCAGAGATACTCTTGTCCTCTACCCTTGTGCCTCATGGTATGGTTTCATCTATCAGCGATACTTTTGTCCTTAACTCTTGGATCCCATGGTATGGCTACATCCATCAGTAGTACTTTGGATTTGTTTTAGAGTATCTCTGAGAGATGAGACCAAAGGTTTCTTTAGGTGATAAGAGCCTGTATCATATGGTCAGTCCTCACATCACAGTGCCAGAGTACCTTGATTTTTTGTCATTTTGCAATATACTTTTTTCTGGTGTATGGTTGTCTTCATCATCTATATGTGGTAACTATATTCTTTGCAGATCTTCCAGCACAAGGCCTTGGCCACTGTGTTACGCCTTCTTTTGTATTTAATTTTAGCTATTTGGGCACTTACACATGATGTGACTGGCAGTCTCCATATTCTATTGGCATTTGCGGTACATAGGTGATGTCGACGTTTGGCCATCTTTTTAATTTTGTATTCGGGTTGCCATCAACATGCCTTCAGACTCCCTTAGTCAGCCATTGCCAACTGCATTCCTTGGCCACACCCAGAATTTGTGTTTGTTTGTTTTACCATTTCTCTGTCTTTTTGCTTTTGATTGTTTCCTGATACTTGCCAGGCTCTTTATCGACAGGGTGAATTTTTCCTTCCAGGTTTCCCTTCCAACTATTTGACTTTCAACTTCTAGGAATGACCTTAACTCTTGAATCCTTTACATATAAATACTGAATTCTCATCCATTCAGACCATATATATATATATATATATATATATATATATATATATATATATATATATATATATATATATATATATGGTCAGACCATAGATATATATATATATATATATATATATATATATATATATATATATATATATATATATATATATATATGTATATATATATATATATATATATATATATCTGGTCAGACCATAGAGATATATATATATATATATATATATATATATATTATATATATATATATATATATATATATATATATATATAAATGTGTGTCTGTGAAATTGGAAACCTTTTCCTTTAAATGCATAAAAGTCATAGAGATTAGAAAGCGTTAACATTACCGAATGGTTGGACACACAAAAGACCAGACAAACAAATATAAACTTATTTCGCTTATTTCACTGCGGTTTCAAGCAAGGGTGAATATATATATATATATATATATATATATATATATATATATATATATATATATATATATATATATATTTATTTATTTATTTATTTTGTAGTTACTCAAGCATCAGGTACTCTTCTTTCAAGGCATGCCTAAAAATTTGTTAAATTTACAACGAGGAGTAGATGGAAAGTTTATATGTCCTTGTTAAATAATTCTTAATGATTATTTCACTCGCTCTCATGGAAAATAAATCCATGACAATAAATATAAACTTAGCAAAACTAAAATTTATTTACCTGATACCAAATTCAATTTAATCTACTTCATTCTGCATTTGATATCAACTAACTTCGATATGCACCAGACGACAGCGCAGTTTTAATCAAATTATAATACGCGCTTACGCAGCAGCGGTGTGTAAAAATAACCAGACATTGCCACAAGAATGCCATTAGTAATACAAAACGAGAGTGCATAAATATCCTAAGACCACTTGAATAAACTACAACAAACGCACGCTTACCGTCAAAACTTCTCTGTAGATGAATTGCGATAGGTAAGCAAAATTACTTAGGCCTTTTCAAAATCGAAATGTTTAATGATTCCTAAGTGATAAAAACGCGTTCTACAAAAGAAAATAAAGACAGGGTAATGATTTAAACTACACCATGTGAATTACAGTAGAAAATGATAAGTACACACGTATACACTATTCGCCCAGAGAAAACTTAATCAGGTGAAACCATGGACAATATTTGATATATATATATATATATATATATATATATATATATATATATATATATATATATATATATATATATATATATATATATATAATATATATATATATATATATATATATATATATATATACAGTATATATATATATATATATATATATATATATATATATATATATATATATACAGTATATATATATATATATATATATATATATATATATATATATATATATATATACAGTATATATATATATATATATATATATATATATATATATATATATATATATATATATATATATGTGTGTGTGTGTGTGTGTGTATAGTACATATATCTTGATTATTTTCACGAGAAGATGCAGCACTGTGCAGAAATCAAAAGAGTGAAACACACGGCACTGCTGGATCGCCTTCGGGGAAAATAACGAAAATGAATAAATGAACTGAAATCAGTGAGAGAATTTTCTCTTGAAAATTCTTTCTTTGCTGAAATCAAAGGAAACTTTTGAACGGAAAACATTACGGAGCTTGAGTGGCTTTTCTTAAATGAATTAAACATTAATATTAATGAAAAGACTGGGAATCAAAATATACATATGCTCTTCTGGGTCCGTAGTAAAAGTCCGAATTCAGTTCAGATGAAACATATACATATGTATGGGAAAGGAAAGCCAGAGCGTTTTAATTAGCAACAGCATTTTACTTAAACATATATGCAAAATATCTACATCACATAACATAAGCGAAGTGTGCCTGGTAAAACTGAAATGTTGACTATTTTCATGGAAAAAATCAAATCCTGAATCTGGCTACAATCGAGGAAAGAAGAGGAAGAAGCAAAAATCCAAACACAGTTTCCCAGGTCCTCTTTAATCCTGAGAGATAGGCACCAATTGCCATGCATTACCCAGCGCAAACTACAGCGATCTCGGGGAAAAGAAACAGAACATTATTTTTTTTACAAAAAGACTTCAAAGTATTTTCTCCGGTTTGTACTAATGAGAAAACTTAGCAGGAACTTTGATAATAATATTCCCCGCTTAAGTATGTTCTAACATTGTACAACAACTGTTGGCGAAGGAGAACCATCCACCCTAACTCCTCCCCCTCCACTCAACCACCACCCGCTCCTGGGCTATGTCCCAACTAGTCAGTAAAAAGAAAAAGTATTTTGTAGAAACTAACTCTATTTAATTTGCTCAAACTAATCTCACGGCGTCACGTGGTCTTTAGATTTGTACTTATGCCTTACTTGACTCTCTTAATCTAAAATGTTCTAGTATCTCTGTGAAATGTGTATATACTGTATGTATGTATGTATGTATATATATACATATATATAAATATATATATCTATACATGTACATATAAATGTAAATAAATATATACAGTATAATGCAAATATGTATATAATATATATATATATATATATATATATATATATATATATATATATATATATATATATATATATATACGTACACTCTGACGTCTCAAAAATGTTTCAATATCTCTATATCTCTTTGCGAAAATGTTTAGATAAAACGCTCTCTCTCTCTCTCTCTCTCTCTCTCTCTCTCTCTCTCTCTCTCTCTCTCTCTCTCTCTCTCTCTCTCTCTCTCAAAGCCCTCTTTAGAGTCAGTAACCGGTGGATCAAGATGAAGTGCTCCTTTTTATGAATGGAAATGTATTCCTGAACACAAAAGAAACCATTTGTCTCTCGGGATCACTGGAGTCACCACTGGAATCAC
>JANJGK010000015.1:31254847-31271437 GCA_039081455.1 Macrobrachium rosenbergii | reverse complement strand
TATGTATATATATATATATATATATATATATATATATATATATATGCACTAGAAGAATTCCATGGAAAGGGAAACTGAATAAGGAAAATTTACACCAGCACAGTTTAATTAACATTTATTTGAAAACATACCACATCATCAGGCAATATGAAAAAATGAAATTTCTTAAAAACATACATACTAGGGATATAAATAAACAATAATCAGAACTAAACTAAAACTGAACATTCTTTTTAAAATTACAAATTAAACAGATTTCCCCTATTTTAATTTTCAATATTCTGATCTGATTTTTTAACAGTACCTTAGTACGTATGCTTTTTCAATTAACAGACTCAATGCGTTTTTTCCAGAATGCTTGATGATAATAATGTATCGGCCTCGAAACTAGTCGCAATAAAGCGTTATCTCAAGTGACGGTATATCTATCTATCTATCTATCTGTCTATCTATGTACACATTATATATATATATATATATATATATATATATATATATATATATATATATATATATATATATATATATATATATATATAGTATATATAACATACACACACGCACACACACACAAAAAAAAAAAAAATATATATATATATATATATATATATATATATATATATATATATATATATATATATATATTTGTGTGTGTGTGCGTGTGTGTGTATGTTATATATCCTGTATATATACTGTATATATATATATATATATATATATATATATATATATATATATATAAAAATATGTATATATATATATACACAAAATATGTATATATATATATATAAAATATGTATATATATATATATATATATATATATATATATATATATATATATATATATATACATACAGCGTATACGGGACCTCATAATTACTTTCCTTACAAGGTTACAGCAACATTTGCAGCATACGCTACAACAAGAGACAGGAATGAAAACAAACTGTGTACGGCTACGCTTGATCACTACTTATGGAATGAGTATATTCAAGGCTAATGGGCAAAGCGAAATATTTTCCCTCGACCGGCGTATAGTGAGCATAATGTAGAGGGTCATTGCAGTAGTGCAGTGGTACTTAACCAGATTTACTGTGGAACTTTGCTGAATACATTTTACTTCATCTTTTGGGAAGCGTTGACCATAACCGTATATTAAGGGCGCCGAGACAAAACACGAAAGTTCATTTTATCTCTTACACAAAAAAAAAAAAAAAAAAAAAAGTGGGGAAGGAAACGAAGAAGCGACATGGCGCTCTGTAAAGGGACATTTTCGTTTTGCTTCCTGTGAGTTTGCTTTACATATAAAATTTTAAATCTCAGATCTTATACACCTAAACTATATGTTAGAACACATATTTACTCGTATTTTTTTTTTTTTTTACCTGAAAGGTTAACACGTTCCAAAGTATAGTCACATGTATCCACTAATACGCGTACACGCTTTAAAAGTTCAACCTATCAATACAGTACATACTGCCACATGGACCGTACATCTAAGTAGTGGCACATCTTTTTCTTATATTTGACCATTACTCAGTATTTGGAATGTTCTCCTTGCAATCGTTTCTCCTGAATTCTGTTTCATCACCCATATTTTAAGGGGCACCTCTATGGCTTTCTTGTAGTTACGCCAAGTTTATTTTCCTTTCCCTTAGCTTATTTTTTCCTTGTCCTACACGCCCTAGATACGCAAGTGTAACAGGTTATCGGTTGCACTGCCTTTATATTAAGAATACTCTCTTCATTATCAGTGTCAGATGAATAAGTGTCAAGCAGAAATAAAAAAAGAACGTGATTTCAAATAATATTGCAGGAACGCTTCATGAATACACAACTACTCAAGTGATACATTGTTTTAATTATTATGTATGTATATATACAGTATATATATATATATATATATATATATATATATATATATATATATATATATATATATGTATGTATATATATATTATATATATAGTCTATATGTATATATATATATATATATATATATATATATATATATATATATATATATATATATATATATATATATATATATTACGATGCACTCCACAATGAAGATGAAGGAGAAACCAGAGGAAAAGGAAATAGAGTTCTTAATTTGTCCCAACAGTTTCGCCCTCCATCAGGCCTCTTCCGGAAGAGGCCTGATGGAGGGCGAAACTGTTTGGACAAATTAAGAACTCTATTTCCTTTTCCTCTGGTTTCTCCTTCATCTTCATTGTGGAGTGCATCGTAATATTTTATCTTCGTGATTGAGAAGAATACAACTAAATATATATATATATATATATATATATATATATATATATATATATATATATATATATATATATATATTGAAATACGCATAACAAGCCCACAATTTTTTTCACTATTTTCACTCAAGTAGAAAACTGTATAGTTCCCACGAGAAGTAAAAAGAAATATTAATTCTTCTTAAATCATCATGAAATAATGAAAAAGAACAATCTTTGTTATAACCCCGTCAACACTGATAATATAACTCATAAATATTTAATAATAAAAACTACTTTACATAAATATACATATATTCGTTAAAATAACTCTACAAAAACATGTAGTTATGTCAAACAACCCTAAATACAAACATGAACTTACATTCTCTTACACAATTACGCAACGAGAAACAGTTTTACTTGTCTAGAATCGATTTTGTATTTTCAACTGGTTTTTGACCATAAATGAATGACGTTACCATCATCATCGCCTACAACGCCGCGTGACGCAAAGGGCCCTTCGAATCTACAGGTATATAAAATTTATTTGTCTAAATCAAAACGTTTGTATTTACCTATAAACTTACGCACATAAGCATATGCCTACGCATTTACTGACAAAAGCTAAAAGTTCTACGATTTTTGGAACGTACTCGTTACGTCTGAGTTTCTGGAACATACAGTATAAGATTACTAGCACGAAAAATTTTTAAAATTAAGCACGCACATGCAATGTATATATATATATATATATATATATATATATATATATATATATATATATATATATATATATATATATATATATATATATATTATATATGTATACTATATATATATAAACACATATGTAAGCACGCATACAATGCATATATATATATATATATATATATATATATATATATATATATATATATATATGTGTGTGTGTGTGTGTGTATATATATATATATATATATATATATATATATATATATATATATATATATATATATATATACACACACACATAAATATAAACATATGTAAGCACGCACGCAATGCATATGTATATATATATATATATATATATATATATATATATATATATATATATATATATATATATATATATATATATATATATATATATGTGTGTGTGTGTGTGTGTGTGTGTGTGTGTGTATAATATACATATACATACATGTGTGCATAACTGAGTCACGAAGATATGGAAAGTGATGAATGTATAAATAAAGGCAAATACCAAGACTGCAAGTAAAGTACCAATGTAGTCGAAAGGCCTAGCAACCACTCCGTTGTTTCACTCTTTCATTCGTGGCATTTGCCTTTATACATGTGTGTGTGTTTGTTTTTGTGTGTATATGAACCTGTCAGGAGCAAATTGGAAATCAGATTTCACCGACAAGTTAATATTAGAACCTATTCTCAAGCAGGTGTTCAAGCAGTTAATGCGAACCTAAACACTAGGGACTGACCTCTTTTCATTCCGGGTCAACAGTTCTCTATATACCACCAACATCGAATTATCACAGCTGCATTCACCATATAAATACTCTTGTCTATTACCAGTTGTCCTCATTTCACAAGTGATCAGGGATACAGAAGTTTTGGTATCCGAAATATGTTTTTTTTATTGTCCTTTTTACCTTGCTCTCTCTCTCTCTCTCTCTCTCTCTCTCTCTACATAAATATATATATATATATATATATATATATATATATATATATATATATATATATATATATATATATATATATATATATATATACATATATATATATGTAACACTAAGCCGTTTCCTATGAATTGAGCTGGGATAAAAAAAAAAAAAAAGAGAGGACAATTATCACTGCCACGTTATACTTTAATTCGCTGGTCACGGATGAATCCCATGTGCCTAAAGTTCTACACCAATCACTTCATACACCTACACGGAAGGCTCCACGGCAACACATCAATTCCTTCAAACATATTTCGCTTCCTAAACATTTGCCTATATCAAGACATGTGTTTATTGTGTTTTGCGTATGTAATTTTTGCGTCACAAATATTTGTGTACACATACGCAGACTGGCGTGTATATACAAAAGCAGACAGTTCAACTCGTATCGTACAAGTTTATGAGCACGGTCTACCACGACACTCAACGGCTATGGACGGTGTCTAACATCCCCAAAACAAAGATTATCAACACCTGTTCGCCACGACTTTAGTGTTAACGACATTCCTCTTCAGGGCTTCGTCCGGAACAGCACCAACAATTCCACCATCCCATTACCGACTCAAGCCAAGCCAACCTATATGTGTAATTTTCAATGAAGTCGCAACCATGAACGCTTGGATGCTGTATGTGTGAATTCGTGTGATTGTGCGCAGAGAGAGAGAGAAAGGTTGGGGGGGGGGGGGTGTTGGATGATTGATCTGATACTACAATCGAGCGTGGCAGAAATCCAACGAGAACTCGTTTGTTAAGAGAGAGAGAGAGAGAGAGAGAGAGAGAGAGAGAGAGAGAGAGAGAGAGAGAGAACCTTGTCAAATGGGCTTTTATCCACAAACAAGACAACTACCAAAGCAGAACGACACGCAGAATGCAGAACCCTAACATTCAATGCCCGTATGTCTCAAAGCGCCAGACAGCAGATTCCCAAAGGACGGACGTAAAGGAAAAAAGCGCGTCCTTTATTTTACACGCCCATAAACAAAAGACAATAATCCAAAATTACTCAATAACTTTTATTGATAAGTTCCAAAAGCCGCACGGCCGTCACTCTACAGCTGACAAGGGAAGAGAGAATTTACAACATGGGCTGCCCATCGCGACACTTATGAGTCCACTTTGTCCGAATGCCTTCGCCTCCGGCTTCCTTCCCCGGCTGTACAGGCAGGCGGCGTCGCGTCCGCAGCCGAGAAATCGGATAAAGCGAAAGCTTCTTTTTCCCGAGTGCCTACTTCCGTGATTTCCACTGAAGCCTGAAAATTTCTATATGCCGTCTCGTTGACGATTCCCCAGATCGAGAGATGGGGACGCTTTCGGTGGCGATGTTCAAGGAATTTGGTCTAGTCAGCTCCGAGTGAACAAGGATTTGTCTTGGAGAATGACTTGAGATAGGAACAGCTGTTATGGGAAGAAAGAGCGCTGAGAGGGAGGGCAATCTGATGAATGATTAGAGAAATAAGTGACGTGATGTCTCTCTGTTAGTTAAGATATATTGAAATGCCTCTTGGCATCGTTACTGAAAATATCTTACCCGATAAAAAAGTAAATGGGAGGAGGAAATAATCACAGAAGAGAAGAAAAACTAAGAAAATAATTCAGAACAAACAAACCAATATGAAATTAAATGAGAATGTTAATCAGAGCGTAAACCGTAAGAACAAAGGGAAATCGCTGGTAAATAAAAAATCACAAAAAATCATTAAATATTCAGATCACAAGGATTTTGTAATAAACACGAGTAATTTGGTAACATTTTATATGGTCAATGACGTACGCAAAGAAAAACCAATAAAATTTTCTATTATTCAGTTTTTCTAAAAATACATATGGAATATGGTTAAGAAGGAAAACTCCTAGTAAATAGAATGCCATATATAAAACAAACAAAAACCAGAAAAAATAAGAAGACTTCGTACTGAAAACAGTACATAATCAAAGTTATCTTCGGCGCTTCGCGTGCCGTTGCAATTACAAAACAATACAAACGTGTTCGAAAAAATAGCAGCCCATCGAAGCGACGAACACCCAGTGATAAGCGAAACAAACTACACGATTTCTAAGCCTCAATGAGTGAAACCATCCACCCTGGGTTGGAAAAAACAAATTTCGTTGGCCTCCTTTTATTTTCTTTCGTCCGTTTCTTTTATACTTATATATATATATATATATATATATATATATATATATATATATATATATATATATATATAATATATATATATGTGTATATATATATATATATATATATATATATATATATATATATATATATATATATATATATATATATATATATATATATATATATATATTTATCTCTGGGCCTTTAAATAACACAAGGCATTCATGCCCAATATCCGAGAGGATAGAAAAGCCGAACGCGTTGCCGTGCATCTCAAAGAATATCTGTCTCTGGGTGGCATATCTTCTGAATAGCAGAGAGGGAGCACTCTCTCCCTTTCTTTATCATTTTTTTTCCTTTTCTTTTTGGTATTTTGTTTTGATTTATTGAAGGACCGAGCTGTCCCTGGCAAGAGGAAAAATAAAAAGGGGAGACTATTGGGGGTCGGCGTTACTGGAAGACGTATTTCTTGGTACCTCTTTTCCATTGCAGGTCTTTTGAAGATCTGCGACGGAGTATTTTAGTTTACGCTTTCCAACTTTCGTGTAACTCCATGTCGTAATCCGGGAGGTTTGTACTATCCCGATAGCCCGATATTCATGAGATTCTCGTTAACTGCGCACAGAAAATAGAAAAAAAAAATAATAAAATAAAATAACCTACATATTCAACAGCTCCCTTAAAATAATATTTCCCTTTTCAAGTAATGCGTTTGTTATCACAAGGAAGTGAAGTTCACCATTGACACGAATGTTTCCGATGGGACGGGCTTGCTTTCTGCAGCCTTGCCCACGCCTGTCCCTGTGTCAAATAAAAGACAGAAAACAGAGTATTTCATAGCGGAGTTCACCCATACACACCATTACGATTTAAGTAAATTCTGTCAACTGGATTCTAAATCAAAGACATTCCCCTTTGACAATGAATACAATGACCGTGTGGCTTGTAGAAGCACTGCAGCGACGCTTCAAAAGACAAGTCAATAATGCATTAAGCAGTTACTTAGCAACTTTTGAAAGCAGAGAGAAATATGTCTTTCGAATAAAATGGACACCACGAAAAGCTTGGAAAGCACTGAAAGATAAAGACGCCTTTGCTAAAGTGAAACATCGCGTGATCTACTTGGATGAGAACTATGAGGAGGAGGCGCGAGGTGAGTGGAGATTTGTGGAAGACAAACCACAGGGAAGGTACAAGTGGAAGAATTTCAGTTTTTGTTTTCATACAACAATCCTTTTTTCTATTTTTAAATACACAATGATCGGAAATCAAGTACAATGGAACTGCATACAAAAGTAAGATTATGCACAAGGCTAGTTATTATATATACAATGAAACTATATCCAAAAGATTTTGTTAATTTGAAAGCAGAGCTTTTAGAAGAATATTAAGAACCAAGTGTCAGGATAGAGTGAGGAATAATACCATAGTGGAAATTATGTTAGTTCCATATACAGGTGAGATAATGATAAAAGGGAGATGGAGAAGCTTGGACATGTCCTCCGCCCAACCGCTGGGAGAACAGTACATGATAGTGTCAGCTGCACCAAGGCTTTGAGCTGGACTACTATGGTCGCAGAAGAGTTGGAAGACCCAGATCTACTTGGATGTGAACTAAGAGAAGGAGGCGGGAGATGATTGGAGATTCGTGGAAGACAAATCACAGGGAAGATATAAGTAACAGAATTTCAAACAGGCGTTTTCCGTTACGCGGCGCTGGAGGCGATGATGAGGAAAATAAAAGGATAAAAGTTGAGCGCACACCAGCAAAAACAACCATCAGTTGTGAAAGAGAATATTAGCTTTCCACAGTCACTGAATAAAATACAACAGAACAAAAATAACTTTCAATCTTTGACTTTACTTTCAAATACATACCAGCACATCTTCACTCGAGGCTGGTAATTCTTACACTAAAAAACTTGGAGTCTTTTTAACGGTGTAACATTTTACGCTTATCACTCATTAATCTTATCTTATATGAAGAATATTCTTCTATAAACAAACTTTCTTAATAGATGCAGAAATAAAGGAAATCTCTCACCTCCACTTTCCTTGATGCCTCTTATCTTTGAAGGTCTGTAGTTTTCTTTTTTTTATCCTCATTCTCATCATTCTTGCTTGATCTAGGTATAGGATGAAAGGGCTCGTCTTTCTGCCAAGAGTGACTAATTTACTCATCTGTATTTATCTGTTGTCACCCAGAGGTTGACTGAAGGTGAAATTATCATTCGTTTTTATTTCTTTTTTCTAGTCTCCACCGTGCTTAAGCTAGGTATGGGCACCTCCAGCCTCCCAAACAGTCTAAAACCTCATTACTAATATGTCAACTATCATGCTGTCGAGTCACGACTAACTGCTTATGTTTGTTTTTCGTCACCACAGGTGGGTTGGTTGAAGGTGGACTCGCAAACCATCCTGAGCTTGCAGAAGCGCGTCGTGACTCACAACACGCGGATATCAGTGACACATGACGAGCACCGCACCTGGAACCTACACATAAGACAAGTGAAGGAATCCGACAGAGGCTGTTACATGTGTCAGATAAATACGCCCATTATGAAGAACAGGGTCGGCTGCATAGAAGTCCACGGTAAGTCCCTTCACCAGCATTTCTGAGACAAGATTGGATGCATTAAGTCCAAGGCGAGTTCTCTTTCAAGCATTTCACAAAAAAGGGTCGAATCCATAAAAGTCGTTGATAAATAAGATTTTCAATATTTCATGAAGCAGGCCGAAGGTAAGTCTTTAATAATTTTTGTAAATGTAATGGTAGATGGTTGGATACATTAAAGTCTCTTTTCTTTACACTTTATAAATTTTCCCAATATGAGGAAAACGGTCAGTTACACAGCAGTCGTGGTAATGTTTGTTTCAGCATTTCATAATACAACCATCGTGGAGCACAATGTCAGATACATAAAGGTCCATCGTAAACCACTTATAGAAGGTCACTGCACGTACTTGTCTGGTTTTTAAGAAATACACCAATCACAAACAGCCTCGGATACATAAAAGTCCATGTAAAATTTTTTTTTAACATTTCACAAATATGATTACCATAGTCAGTAAGTTCGATTCATTAAAAAAACCAACGTATACATATTTTAGTATATTATAAATACGACCATCAGTACGAGAAGTCAGATGCATAAAAACTCACGGTGTCCTTTTTCTAGTTGTTAATAACCACGCCAATTAGGGAAAGGTCTGATGAATAGATATTCATGGTTAGGCTAGCCTTTTTTTTTTTTTCTATTTCACGCATGCTTAACCACAAAATTACATTTACTAGGATATACAATAATAAAGATTTAAGTATAATTCTTTAACTAGGGTTTGCCACGTCGGTACTAGAGCAACTTCATACCGATATCGGCACTGTAAAGCACACACACTTTCATACATGGACACAGTGAAGCTTTTTCTTTTTTTACGTCAATATAATATCAAAGATATTTGTAAAGAGCTATACTGTAAAGTAAGACTTGAAACACTGATCCTGTATAGTAAAGGTAAGCTTTTGTACAATGGTATTGCCAACTAAGCTAAGGTATGAGTCCAACTTTTAGATATCAGTAACTTACAATAGATTACGCGTGTAGACATACGTTCTAAAACAGCGCTTTTAGACAATTAGGTCTATAAGGTAAGCCGCACCAGTAATTAATCATTTGGATATATATAATTTCAAATAAGCTTTAAGGAATTTGCACTGAAAAGTGAGCTTTCAACACCTACACTGAAAAGTATGTTCTTCAAATCAGTCCCTCAAAACATTCTCAGCGTAAAGTGAGCTTTTAGACAATAATAGAATTAAGTAAGCCTTTAGACACTAGAGAAAGCTGTTATACATCTCAACTAAAAAGCAACTCTATTGATAATGAAGTTTTTACACTTTCTCGCACTGCAAAGAAAACTTTCCGGAATCTCTATTGCCTTATTAAAGCAAGCTTCTCAGTCATCTATACTAAAAAAAAAAATAATATATTACTTTGAGGTATCATTTATTATGCTTAACATCCACCGCAATAAAAAGTAAGCTTTTAGACCAGTGATTCTCAAACCGGGTGCCGTGGCACCTTGAGGTGCCACAAACAGAGCCTAGGGGTGCCGCAAGATTGTCATGAGTTTTGTCTTGGCTAGATCATCTCAGTGAACATTTACAAAAAAAAACAAAAAAAAGTTTGCAGAAGTCTTCATATGATTATCAGTGTCTACTCTAATATGTTCACACACACACACACACACACACACACACACACACACACACATATATATATATATATATATATATATATATATATATATATATATATATATATATATATATATATATATATATGTATGTATGTATATATATAGGCTATATATACAGTAATATATATATATATATATATATATATATATATATATATATATATATATATATATATATATATATATACTCGTATATATAGTATGGAAAATAATTTTATTCATTAAATAAGAAGTTAATTCATGCGATATGGTGGGATGGTGAAGAAGGGGTGCCACAGTAATGATTACATTAGTTAGGGTGGCATCACTCAAAAAAGATTGAGAACCACTGTTTTAGATATTAGTACAGAGAGAATTCAGAGTTAGTAAAGAGCGAATTCAGAGATGCACAATGAATCGTATTTTTTTAGACCATGTTAAGAAAACTTCAGACAGGGTTTTGGTAATAAGCTTTAGAGATACGTACTTTTTATCTAAATTCAATTTATTTATGAAATATTCTTACTGGTCATTACTATGGAACCATTCTCTAGTTTAATAATAATTGTGTTCGCCAAGAATAATTTTTAGTTTTTTGTCTTTTTTTCCACTTTCCTCAATCGCTGTAACGTGTATGGCCGTTGATCACCGGTTCTGTAATGTCACAATAGACACGATTATCGCTTCGTTTAACAGATTCGTGAATCACCTCTTTTTTTTTTCTTTTGACCGTCAATTCGACTGCCTAATTTATTGCGTCTCTAATCCCTTTGATAAGAGTGTTTCATGCCTGACATGTTTAATACAGGAACGATTAGTTTTTCATATTGACGTATTTTACACTTAATCTCTCCTCGTACAGGCTACAGCTCCACGTCATTTTGTAATAAGAAACACGCGCTTCTTTCCTTTATGCCACTATATACTTTTGCGACCTGAAATACGCATTTCTTTCATATATGCTTCTTCATTATTTTGTAATTTACACGAGTCCCTCATTCTTATAAATTCATGAAACATTTTGAAATTTGACTTACTATATGAATTAAGATGTTTTCAACATTTGTAGTATCAACTAGACAATTTGGGCATTCACAAACCTATTTACACACATATATAACAGACATTAATGCATACAAATATCATATATATATATATATATATATATATATATATATATATATATATATATATATATATATATATATATATATATATATATATATATATATATATATATATATATATATATATATAATTATTATCACTTTTTGTACGTGATTCTGGGCCGGAGTTCAATTCCCCGGCGACTGCTGAAGAGTTAGAGGAATTTATTTCTGGTGATAGAAATTCATTTCTCGCTATAATGTGGTTCGGATTCCACAATAAGCTGTAGGTCCCGTTGCAAAGAAACCAATTGGTTCTTAGCCACTTAAAATAAGTCTAGCCTAATCCTTCGGGCCAGTCCTAGGAGAGCTGTTAATCAGCTCAGTGGTCTGGTAAAACTAAGGTATACTTAACTTTGTACGTGATTCATTTATCACACATTACCACAGGTGAAAAATAAGAGACGGGGTGTAGGTCCTGACCGGTTTCGACTTTATTCCCAAACCATTGACGAAGGACTGATACAGAGTATAAGAAACCACAGATATAAATGCTACAGGAACAGCACTGACGAACATACACAACCGTTGGAGACTACGTATCCACCCACCGGCCGGTGTCGAGGTAGGAGTGGCCTTCAAAACTCATTTGGCTAAAAATCACAATATACTCTCAAGGGACAATACTGATAAACATACCGACCTTAGGCGACCTCAGATCCACACCTGACAGGTGTCAGGGAGGCAGAGTCTGGAAACTCATTAGCATTACTGCCCCTGTACTGTTTACAAATATGATCATCCTATATTCATACATCTCTACTGCCTGCCTTAAAATTTAAACAATTTACAAATTTCTTTTGATATTAAAGGATCAAGTTTATACATCCCTTGACTGATATTCATATTATGGTTGTAACTTTCTTTTATAAAGCTAGATTCAATGATATCATTGAATCTAGCTTTATAAAAGAAAGTTACAGCCATAATATGAATATCAGTCAAGGGATGTATAAACTTGATCCTTTAATATCAAAAGAAATTTGTAAATTGTTTAAAACTTTTAAGGCAGGCAGCAGAGATGTATGAATATAGGATTATCATATTTGTAAACACAGTACAGGGGCAGTAGTGCTAATGAGTTTCCAAACTCCGCCTCCCTGACACCTGTCAGGTGTGGATCTGAGGTCGCCTAAGGTCGGTATGTTTATCAGTATTGTCCCCTGAGAGTATATTGTGATTTTTAGCCAATGAGTTTTGGAGGCCACTCCTACCTCGACACCGGCCGGTGGGTGGATATGTAGTCTCTAACGGTTGTGTATGTTCGTCAGTACTGTTCCTGTAGTATATATATTTGTGACTTCTTATACTCTGTATCAGTCCTTCGTCAATGGCTTGGAAATATGGTAATGTGTGAGATATATATATATATATATATATATATATATATATATATATATATATATATATATATATATATATATATAAATATATATATATATATATATATATATATATATATATATATATATATATATATATATATAAATATATATATATATATATATATATATATATATATATATATATATATATATATATATATATATATATATACATATATATATATATATATATATATATATATATATATATATATATATATATATATATACATATATATATATAAATTATATATATATGTATGTATGTATGTATGTATGTATGTATTGTGAGACTGAGGTGTATGCAAAAGCGCAGGTCAGGTTACAACTGATTTATTCATCTATAAATTTCACACAAGTCAAAAACCCTTGCGGGCCGTAACGTAGTCCCAACCTTTGTAAAGTAAGGAAAAGGGATTAAGCATGGGCCTCTGTGTTTCTTCACAGAGGCAAACATACAATTATATAAGTATAAAACATAAGGTTGTGAAATATATGTACATAGCTAAATGAAGTGTGTTTTGATACATAGACTGGTACAATATCCAGGAGGTGACTATAACAATGCTGGAGATATTCGCTAAAAACATTGTCTTGGGATTTTGTGTTTTCTTCTGACCTCGTGTCAACTGCATGGCGCATTCTCTGCGGCACAGTGTGATTCATCAGTGGGTAGGCTGCATGGTTGAACAAATGCGTGCCTACAGTACTCCCCCCTCCCAGGAGAAAGCCTACGCCTGTTGGCTAGTGTCCGGTATATAGGTTGGTTTCAACCGGTCGATCGAAACCCATGTTGTTCTTCTGTCAACCAACTTCTGGTTGACAGGAAATTTTTCATCCGTCGTTGAAGGATTCTGTGCGGGCTGGACTACGCCAGGGAGAGCGGGGTTTGTGTGCATTGACCCTAATGAACGCGAACTTTACGTTCATCAAGTCTGTAGGGACGAACACTTTTCTGTCTGCTTGGTACTTCGTTTTTTATGGTAACAATTTCTCTATTGCTTTTCTTGTTTCAGATGTCTTTGTTGGGCTCTTGTTGTCCGGGAAGGAGTCTGCTGGTAATGTCATTGCTTGGCTGCAGAGGACTTTGGCCGGAGATGCGTTGAACGCTTCATGTGGATTTGTTCTTAATCCCAGCAGAACCCACAGCAGTTCTATCCTCTAACTACCTCTCTTTCATCTGGAGGTTAGAGAGGTTTTTAATGATCTATGTAGTCTCTAAATGATTCCGTTTGCTTTGGGGTTGTAGGCAGTGGTGTGCATTATTTTGGTTCCCAAGTTGTCAGCAAGGGCACTCCACCGGACAGAGGTGAAGTTTGCACCCCTGTCGATGGTGATGATATGGGAAATGCTATGCCTACTGACCCAGTCAGTAAAGGCTTTAACACAGATTTCCGCTGTTTGCTGTCAGATGGGGATTGTTTCTGACCATCTTGTATTCCTATCTATTATCATGAATAGATATTTGTACCCCTCTGATGGGGGTAGGGGGGCCCACTACGTCGACGTGAATGTGGGGAAGGTGGCGGGATGTTGTCTTGTATTCTTCTATCCCGCTCTCCTTGTGCCTCGTGATTTTTGACGTTTAGCATGGGATGCATCGTCTTGCCCATGTCTTGATGTCCTTTCTCATGCCCCACCAGATATAACGCTATGCTATCATTCTGGCAGTGGATCGGCCTGATGGGTGAGATAGGTTGTGGGCAAGGCCAAAAGCTTTCTTTCTTAAACCCTCTGGCACGTAAGGGCGTGGGCGTCACATACTCGTCTCACAGGTGATGGTCGCTGTTCCTTCGTTGATCAACAGGTCACTCCATTTGAGGGCGGGATTTATCCACCACAGTCATTGCAGTCCCTCTTCCTCCTTCTGTGCTTCTGCTATCTCAGGATATGGGATCCCAAGTTGGATTGTGTTGGTGCAGTTTCTGGAGAGGGCGTCCGCCATGGTGTTTGGTGAGCCCTTCAGGTACTTGATTGTGCAGGAGTATTCTGCTACCGTTGACAGGTGCCATTGCTGACGTGCTGACCACACGCGGCAACCATCCTCAGTGTCCTGCTCAAGTACGGCGTCCATCGCCATGTTGCTTGCATTGGTTGTCAATATGAGGGATCTGTTGGGTAGAGGAAAAATTAGTGTTGTTGCATTTGTTACTGGTTCTTTTACTAACCTAAATGCATTGCCTTGTTCATTTGTCCAAATTAACTGTTTTTTCTTTCCTTTCAAGCACTGACATATGGCGCTCATGATCTTAGCTAAGTTAGGAATGAGTCGGTGGTAGTAGTTTATGAGACCTGAGAACTCTTGTACCACTTTTACTGTTGTCAGTTTTGGGGAATTCTGTTATTGCTTTTATTTTTTCAGGTAGCGGTTTTATGCTGTCCTGGCCCCCTGTGTGGCCTAAAAAACTGACTGTTCTCTCTCCCCATTTGCACTTAGTCTTCTCTCACTATTAACCCCTTTTTCTTTTAGTCTTTTTAACACTTCTCTCGTGTGTTTGATAAGCTGCTTTAGGTTCGGGCTGAATATTAGTATATCGTCCACATATACTACAGAGAACGGAAGGTCCCCAAATATCTCGTCCATCAATCTTTGGAATGTTGCCCAAGGATTCCAGAGGCCAAAGCAGCTGTAATTGAATGTGTAGGCGCTGAAGGGGGTGATGACTGCCATCTTTTCGACATCCTCTTTTGTTACTGGTACTTGAAAATAACCTTTCAGCAGGTCGATCTTGGTGAATATTCTTGCTCCACTCATTTCGTTTGTTACATCTGCTATCTTAGGCAACGGGTATATATCCGGCTTCATCTTGGCATTCAACTGTCAGTAATCTCTGCAGGGGCACCACGTTCCGTCTGCTTTTGGCACCACATGCTGCGGTGATGCCCATGGACTAGATCCTTTCTGGAATATTCCAGCTTCTTCCACTTCCTTGAAAACTTTCTTTGCAAAGGAAAGTTTTTCCAATGCCAGCCGTCTGAATTTTGAAAGTATCAGGGGACCTGTCTGATGTGATGTTTTATTCTGTGCTTTCTGGTCTGGTGAGGTTGTGCCTTTCTGCTGGTGTGGCCTCCAGTGCAACGGGGCAAACTTTCTACATCGTCTTGTTTGGAGTCTTTGTAAGTCTGCTGGGCTGTTGAGGAGATGAATTCTTTGCGGATCTTGTGACTAGTTCCTTTCTTGCTACGTCGACTAGGAGGTTATGTGCTGTCAGGAAGTCTGTTCCCAACAATGCCGTCATTACGTCTGCCGTTATGAAGGAACAGTCGTAGTCTTTTCCTTTGAATTTGACTTTCATCTCCTGCCTTCCGTACATGGTTAATGGGGCTCCACTGGCATTACAGACCAGCAGGTTGTGGGGAGGGGCGGGGTTCAGGCGTTCTGTTGGTCTTGCTGGGATGAACGACCTGCAGGCTCCGGTATCTACCAAGAATTTCATGTTGTTTCTTTCATCTCTAATGAAGAAGCACGTCTCTGTCCATCTCTCATACCTGGAAGAAAGACAGCGGGGGGCGGGCACGATTTCACTTACGAGGCAACTTGTCTGTCCCCTGCTGACATTAGTATAGTTGGGTCGCTTCTGCGACCCTACTGGGTGTTTTTCGAGAATATGCAGCCTTTATCACACTTTCTTGCTTTCGTCCTGAATCTCCAGTGGAAGAAACAGACTCCTTCCAGGGGTTCCTGATTTCTTTGTGGTTGCTTT
>JANJGK010000015.1:31219847-31249847 GCA_039081455.1 Macrobrachium rosenbergii | reverse complement strand
TATATATATATATATATATTACGCCTTCACAACATAATATTCTTCCCTTCTCAGGGGCCGGCATCGGAAGAGAAAAGCCTCTGGCCCCTTGCCATTTTCTTGACCCACGATGAAACTAATGCCCATTCACAGCCTAGCCTAACCAAACCAAGAACTCACTAACATTAAATATGAAATTATCATTCAATAGTAGTATTCAAATAGCTTATTATTAACACAGTGAAAAGCTTGAAAAACATTCAAAATTTACTAATGAGAGTACATATCCAACTAAATTGTCGTAGAACTATTTTTCCTAACGAAATGCGTAGGTTAGTACAAGCACCTGCATATAGGTTTCCATTACACTGAGAGGAATTCAACGACCGAAGCTAATAGTAAGTTTTGTATGCTATGAAGCAATATACATATAAATAATTAAGAATATGTGACAAACGAAGAGAAAGTAAACATTTACTGGAATGCATTTGCTTTCAAATAATTAATAGTAAAATAGTAACATCGTAAAATGAAGAATGATTACATATATATTTTAATTCATGGTATCGCTTCTTAATCACATATGTCGACATGATTTCCGGACTCTACATAATGCTAATGAATTTATGTATAACGTACTTAGGTGTATGAAACATACTTTTTTTTTATCGAATTTTATCTGTAACTTCATCTTAATTTCCAATCATGGATAATGAATGTACCAGTAACTATTCTGGAGGTTTCCAATGAAATCACCCTTAATGGGACATGGACTTAAAAATCAGCAAATATTTTTGTTAATACATCTTGGATTATCCATACCGCAAATATAGGGAAAATATTCAGCAGTATCATAAACATCAATATTAGTAGCTATTGTAGGATTAATAAAAGCTATGCATTCAATCATGGCAAAATTACTAAGGAAGGAGAAATGGTTCTTTTTCTAACAGGTTTAAAGTGTTTTTCATTATGCGGTAATTATTGTCATTATTATTGTATTTGTAACTATTAAAATCAATGTTTCTAGAGATAATTACGCTTTGAGAGAGAGAGAGAGAGAGAGAGAGAGAGAGAGAGAGAGAGAGAGAGAGAGAGAGAGAGACGTTCTTTCCCTCTCTTTCTTGTCTTCTATATACAAAAGTTGGTCACACAAATTTAATATTTGTGATGCTACATCGTGTACATTTTTTCTCATTGCCTCTCCTCTTCCCTTTTATAAAACATAATATAAAAAATTCTTTTAGGCACCATAATATATCATAAGATTCACACTTTCTCTCTCTCTCTCTCTCTCTCTCTCTCTCTCTCTCTCTCTCTCTCTCTCTCTCTCTCTCTCTCTCTCTCTGCGTGAATGAGTCGCCTGTGAGGCCTCCTTGATCCGGGACAGCACAACCACTCCTTCTACCTAATTCCATCAGACATCAGATGCGTCATCCTCCTTATCTACTTAATGCTGAAGATTAATAGATATTCTAGGGGACCTCTTTTCCCTCCCCTTTACTACTTGTGAAAAAGGAGAAACCCGATTGTTCTCTTTCAATTGCAAAAGCTTAGTTAACCGAATATTTTCGACTGTGTGAGAATTATCAGTAATCATTTCCCTGCCATTTCTCTGACAAACTGCCAGCTGAGAGGATATTTACAATACTATGTTGTTACGATAATTTGCAACTCCTTGTCATTCAACCAATCAATCAAGTCACAGCATTAAGCTCCTAACTTTCTCAAGGGACGGCTCCAAGGAGAAAACATCCTACCAGTCGGTATCGTGGTCAAAAATTTAACAAATCGAGAAAAAAACCACCTGTAAAGAAAACTTTCACACCATTAACTGCTTCATACACCTCTACAGAAGGCTCATCAGTAGCGCAACGAAAACACCCCCAATACACTACTTCTTCACTTCCATCTCGCAGACAGACTCGCTCTCCCTGGACACAGAGGCCCTTTATTTCCAAAAGCTAATTTATCTTTTCATCTATCTAGCGTCTTCTAACGTTCCTCTCCTTCCCTGGTTATCGCTTTCGGATTGAAGATTCATTTTCACCAACCAGTAGTCCTCAGTTCTTTCCAGAGGACCAAACCATCCCAAACCACTCGAGTCCATCCTTACTCTTACGCTAAACTTTTAGTCCAATACGCTAAGCACAGGCGAGGCCACACACACACACACATGTACATATATGTAATACATCTACAGTTAGGATGATAGCTTAAAGGGCTGATCATCCAAAGTAGGCTATGCCTGATAACCTGAAAGTTTACACCTACAGAAGTTGCATATATATATATATATATATATATATATATATATATATATATATATATATATATATATATATATATATATATATATATATATATATATATATTGTATATATAGTATGTTTAGTTCAATTAGGCTTTATATGCCTTTTTCTCCTAGAATGTGCAACTTCTGCAGGTGTAAACTTTCGGGTTATCAGGCGTAGCCTACTTTGGATGATCCGCCCTTTAAACTGTCATCCTAACTGTAGATATATATATATATATATATATATATATATATATATATATATATATATATATATATATGTGTGTGTGTGTGTGTGTGTGTGAGTGTGTGTGTGTGTATGTGTGTGTGGCCTCGCCTGCGCCTATTGGACTAAAAGTTTAGCGTAAATGTAAGGATGGACTCGAGTAGTTTGGGATGGTTTGGTCATCTGGAAAGAACTGAGGACTACTGGTTGGTGAAAATGAATCTAAAATCCGAAAGCGATAACCAGGGAAGGAGAGGAACGTTAGAAGACGCTAGATATATATATATATATATATATATATATATATATATATATATATATATATATATATATATATACATACATATATATATATATAATATATATATATATATATATATATATATATATATAATATATATATATATATATATATATATATATATATATATATATATATATATATATATATATATAAACTAATAAGCGGTAGTCAGTAGTTCCAAAGAGAACATAAGACAAAATTCCATGCCATGTTCATAACTTGTGAATGAATTACGTATTCCTATATACCGTATATATAAATATATATACACATATATGTATCCATACAATGAACATGTGTAGCCTATATATATGTGTATGTATATATATATATATATATATATATATATATATATATATATATACATATATCAACATTAATCCTTACGTATAAATAAAATCTTGATCAGTGAGTATTTCAGTTATCATTCCTCCTTACTATCTGGCAACTAAACTCCCCCCACCCCTCCCCTCTCTCTCTCTCTCTCTCTCTCTCTCTCTCTCTCTCTCTCTCTCTCTCTCTCTCTCTCTCCGTGATGCAGCAGATAACACGTTCTCTTTCCGTAAAATCCCTCCTCTATTTCCCTGGATTAAGGGACCTACTGCAGATCTGTACTTCTTTTAGGCTTTTTTCAAGACACACTCTACTGTATATATGCGCGTAAGTGTACATACAGCATAGGCTATATGTATGTTATTACAACCATACGCATCACCGATCAAAATAGTTCTTTTAGTTTCTATCAAGGGGCGGCATTATGCATTCGTGGTTGTTACGCACGGGTGACTATCGTACACACCCACAGATACATACATACATACACACACATATATGTATATATACATATATATATGTATATATACATATATATATGTATATATATATATATATATATATATATATATATATATATATATATATATATATATATATATATGTATATGGGCTTAGGTGGGTGCTTGTAATGCGTTAGCTATCTGAGATGTTGGATAGTAATGGGAAAAAGCTACATATGGCATACTTTTACCTAGAGAATGAATATGATAGAACTAATGGAGGTAATATGGGTGAGATGGGGTTATAATAATAATTCAGTAATCAGTGGCATTAATTATTTACATATTTTTTTCAATAAGAAGTCTTGGAATGGTGAGAATTGTGGAGAGACGCAAGAGTGATAAAGGGGTTAATAGTATACTCGTAAGTGAAAGGATGGATCACTGTTCTGAGCTGATTCAGTCAATGGGAAAAAATGGAGGATGATAGGCTGGTGAAAACATCATATAATTTGGAAGTTTAGGAAGAAAGACCTCGAAGGGGGATGTATAGATCGTATAAAAGAGGTATATATTGGAAAGAAAGGGTCTTAACACCTAGGAAGCCAAGGAATGCATTCCAGATATGATGACTGGCACAATATGTAGTGGGTTTGACACGCTGCTGGTGAGCCTTCTGTGTATGTGTATGAAGCTACTAGTGTTTACAAAGTATTCTGACCAAGGGCTTTTGCCATTGTTCAATAATTTGAATGTGGATATGGCCGTGATGCTTGTGTCATTTTCTTAAGAGTCAACTTCTTAAGGAAGTGGCACACACACTATATATATATATATGTGTGTGTGTATCCATGTGTGTATATACATGTATATATATATGTATATATAGGCCTATATATAATACTAATAGTCACAAAACTGCATGTGATTAATATATACGTAGAAAGCCACAGAAAGGAGAAAATTAAAAAACGAGGGACCAAGTGCTTTCGTGTATGTACATGTATGTACGTATATATATATATTTATACAAATACATATAGCCTATATGTATATATATTAATCAGTCATGAAGTGAAAAAGCTTGTTATACTACACCAGAAAATAACGGTAGGCCTTATGACGATATTTTCTTGCATCTGCTTGTCTTCGTATGCATTTGTAAAATGCTTTTGCATTTATTTTTTCGTAGACAACAAATAAATTAGCAGTCCATATGTGCTAACCAGTGCATACCGAAATGCAAAACACACACACACACACACACACACACACACACACACACACACACACACACACACACACACATATATATATATATATATATATATATATATATATATATATATATATATATATATATATAAATGCAAAACACACACACACACGCACACACACACACACACACACATATATATATATATATATATATATATATATATATATATATATATATATATATATTAACTTTATCACATACACAATTGTTATGTGCATTAGTAGAATTACTAAAAGGACCTCATTCAAACTGGATGGTTTCTAATGGAGTTTTTATTCAAAAAGTTACAAGCTTTCTTGGACAAACAGTCCACATTATCAAGTATCCGTACAAAACTTGATAATGTAGACTGTTTGTCCAAGAAAGCTTGTAACTTTTTGAATAAAAACTCCATTAGTTACCATCCAGTTTGAATGAGGTCCTTTTAGTATATATATGTATATATATATATATATATATATATATATATATATACGTGTGTGTGTGTGTGTGTGTGTGTGTGTGTGTGTGTGTGTGTGCGTGTGCTATAATCTATCTTTTTACTGGAGTCAGCAGCTTGATCATGAGTGGCTGAGTGTTACACATCGAAAAGCATCGTTATAATTCACATAATTACTTGGCAATCCTAAAGAAAGTTATTTATTAACCCAAATTTCCCCCTCAGATATGTTTTCTGTCTATTAAACATTCTACTAATTTAAGAGACTATGAAAAATTGTTTCTTCAAGTCCAAAAGTAAAATAGCTCGGCCGCCGAAGTCAACACAATATTTCAAGCAGAGAGCTTTAAGTATCTTAACCGAAATTGGAATCAATTAATCTGAATATTAGGAAAAACATGCAATCATCAACATTCTCCAACGTCTAAATCCTATTTAATGTAGGGCTAATGAAGATTTCTTCATTGGATACCTCATGTCGGGTCGGTAATTGGAAATGAACAACCGCTTTCGGTTTGAGTGAACCCCTTTCTGGTTTAGTTCCAGTTTTGTCTATAGTCGGTGTCAGCTGCTCTGTCATTTGAAAACTGTTTCATTAACAGTTTGTCATGGTAACACTGCTCATTTTATCCGCTGCTGATTGGCTTATAAATTCCATCTTATTCGAAAATAAACAAATAGACTTTAAATTCCTACCAAAGCACTTATTTGTATGGAAGACACGGGATTATACGCAAGTCAAAAACGCGCCGAAGTTTCTCCAGCGCAATCGAGCTTTCTGTATATCCGCTACAGCGTATAATCAAGGCCACCGAAAATAGATCTATCTTTCGGTAATCTCGGTATAGCGGCCCATGAAACTTTAACCAGGCCGGTGGTGGCTATCCTATATCGTTGCCAGAGGCACGATTATGGCTAACTTTAACCTTAAATAAAATAAAAACTACTGAGACTAAAGGGCTGTAATTTGGTATGTTTGATGACTGGAGGGTGGATGATCAACATGCCAATTTGCAGCCCTCTAGCCTCAGTAGTTTTCAAGATCTGAGGGCGGACAGAAAAAAGTGCGGACAGAATAAATTGCGAACACAATCAAGTGCGGACGGACAGACAAAGCCGGCACAATAGCTTTCTTTTACAGAAAACTAAAAATGCAAAAATAACTTTAATGATAAGTACGCCCTTTTGGGTCAATACAATTATACTGGGCCATAATGACATAAAAACTAATTACCAGAAAGAAATACTGATCAGCATATTTTTTTTTTTTTTTTTTTTTAACGTTAGTTTAACCAGACCACTGAGTTAGTATCAACTCTCCTAGGGCTGGCCCGAAGGATTAGACAAGCTATTTAAACTCTCTAAGAATTTAATTATAACTAGTGACTTATGTTAATCTAAGAATTAATTAAGTTAATTAGGAATATTTTATAAATTATTCTATGAATCTTATATTTTAAGTTAATTAGGAATATATTATAAATTGTTCTATAAATCTTATATTTTATCATATAAATGATTAAATTTAAGGAATTTTAAAATATTAAAAAGTGAAAATTTGTCATTTTCTGACAGTATATCTTTAAAAGAATATCTTTTAAATAAAATGTCGAACAACCAGAGAAGGCGAAGGGCCATGTTCCGGAAATTTACCTGACTTTTCGGATTCAGAGTTTCAGCTGAAACTGAACTGCTATTGCTTTTATCCCAATGTGGCAGTCTGCACTTTTCTAATGTAAAACTTCTTCTTATCAATTAACAATATATATTTTACGCAAGCTTCCTCTAAAGTGTATGAAACTAGCCTACATTACATATGCAACATGACTTGACTGCACAATACATTTTTTTAACAGCGACTGTCATGGGCATATTGTAACTAACAGCCTATGTAATAGGAAACAGTACTACAGGCTTGAGTAACTGCTTAGGTTTGTTACGATTTCTCTGAGTATAAACCCCGTCCATACTTCCAGTGTATAATATACATGTTTCAGTTGTCTTTTTCCTCAAATTTTTCTTTAATTGATGAAAGTCATTAAGCAGTGAATAAATTGTAAAAAATACATGACTGGCTTAGTCAGCACTCTCAAGATTCCTTTCTAGCCCGGATTTTGCATACTTGTCATTGTATTTCTTTCCTGCTAATCTCAATACTAACTTTCCATATATTGCTTGTTGTATGAATTGAAGCAGAAATCATGTCATAAGAGTAAACAGGGTTGGACACATAGAGCCCTAGGAGGGGAGGGTAATGCTACAGTAGCGCTTTAAAATTCTGGCGGGAGAACATTAGAAAATTGGCTATTAACAAAGCCGGGCTGTATTTTATGAAAACCATGTGTTTACCGATATATAAACTATTGCAAAAAGACTGATTTAATTTTTTTTTAAATTATGTATTATCAATGTGCTTATCCTATATGAGTATTCAAAATACTTTCTCGGTGACCCTAATGGTTTTTGAAATAAGTTTCTGCTTTTTCTCACTTCAAGGAATTTATTGGCTACCAACCCAGAAAACTTTATGACCATCGTCGAGAATCAGTCTACTATTTTGTTGCCACTGATAGACATTATGAGTGGGAAAGGCTGGTTTGAGGTACAATCAGACTAGGCCTAAGTACAAAATCCATTCCCCTTCATGTTGCTAAATACAGCAAAAGCTTAACACCATTGAAAACCATTTGTTAATCCAAATAAGGGATATTAAAATGTCTATTATTAGAGGCGCATTCAGAGATGGGTTTTTCTACGGTGTGCAGATATAATTTATTATAATATTATAATAATAATAATGGATAGAAAAGTGGGACGAAAAAGCTTAACCTAACTGAAAATCTTACTCACTTTCCGGTGAGCATTAACTTATGAAAGGGTAGGGTATATTATTTAATGTTAACATTTTTATGTTAAACGTACTGAATTTCGTCACTTAATCAACAGTCTGCAAAACGTCTAGGCCTAGTCCTATAATGTGATGCTATAAGACAATGGGATCGCCGTTATTTCTCTCTTTCCCTCTCCATTCGTGTGTTATTCCCCCCCCCCCCACCTCTCTCTCTCTCTCTCTCTCTCTCTCTCTCTCTCTCTCTCTCTCTCTCTCTCTCTGTATTCGTTTGTTTCTCCGTCTCGTCTCTCTCATAAGTATTCGTTGCTCTTCTTTCTCGTGTCTTTCCTCTACCATTTTTCTCTACTGCGTTTGCGGCAAGTACATCCCACAGTTTTGCCATGGCTATAGGCCTATGTCAATTAAAGTTAATTTTTCGAGGCCAGATGGGTTGAAACAAAGTATAGTGAGTTTGAGGTTCGAGGATGTTCAAAACATGAGCATGGAATATTAGTGGCAGCAGCTGTTGCTACATAATTTGCACGTGATCGTCGATTACACCACCTAATAAGAGAAAAAAACGGTATCCTCAAGCTTACGGAATCATAGGGCCAATTAAAAACAGCAGTAATAAAAAAAATTCATTTTTGTTTCAAAATTATATGGTGACAATTGAGCACTTGTACTTGTATACATATAATTATATAAGTCATTTGGTTTAGATTATGATTTATAATCCATATTTAATTAATGTATTTATGTATTTAAGGCGTGAAAAAATGTGAAATTTACCGGCATTTCGTATATGGCAACATAGATGGCATGCATGAGATACTAGATTAGTCTGCTGTATGCATGAACTATTTGCCACTAAGTACTCGCATAATCTTGTTGAAATACATTAATAGAAATTCTTTTAGGGCTGTGATAAAAGAATTTACTTTCATACAAGTGTGTGTGTGTGACTTAATTTATAAACGTGTAAACTGGTAGTAAAAATATTTAATTATGTTTTATTTGCATAATTTGTGGTAGATTCCGCTTCGTGTATGTAAACAGATACGATATCTAGTCATGCCGAAATTCTCGTATTTTTTTAAGAATAGTAAACGAGTTCAGTGGGGTTTCATTCGCGAGCACCGACAACACTATTAGTTTTACAAAAACAGGCATTAGTCTTAACAATGATGTAAGTAAAATGCTGTTTTAAATCAAATACAAATTAAAGGGCACAAAAAATGGAAAATAAACAGACACTGTAGTTACAGTAAGCTACACAGTCACATGGCCTAAATTTTGTACGTTTATACCACTGCCAATCAAACAGCAAGATGAACTGCTATGGCGAACATGGGCATTTCAATTCATAGTCGTATGTGCATTTCTGTCTAACTGAACAGAAAAAATAAGTTTTATCAAATATTGTTCATTGTGATTATCGTGGACACCTCGTTTTTAATGTCTGCTTACCTCATTTGCATTAATTTGTAGATCTACAAAAAGAGCCATATCAACTATTGAATTGCAGATACATCACCAGCCAAAGTAATGCAACGCTGTTTTCAAGTTGGTGGCTGTTCGTTTTCGCCACTCAAAACAAAAAAGTTTACTACCCTAAGCCTAGGGCGCAGCTTCCTTCTGCCTACCGGCCAAAGGTTTCCCAACAAGCTACCCTACCCAGAACCCATTCAGCGGTTAAGAACAGCGTAATAATAGCTACTATGTACTTTTCAAAGCAAGTAAAAGGTAACAAATGGTACTCACCAGGTATCCTATCATCATTCTCCTTCTTGGCAAGCTCTAACCCATCTGGCACGTCAAAGTACTGTGCGTTCCAGTGTACGCTTTCTTTTTAGGCGAAGTTTTGTCACGTTTTGACCGTTGAACATTTTCGAGACTTCATGCGGCCTCCTCCTTTACATTTATTAAAAAATGTCCCCTGTACCATTCTTCGTGGATAAATTTGAACATACTTGGCCAAATCACAACCGTAATTTACTAGGCATTGCATTTGCAAATCTTGAATGTTAGGCCTAGTGTCATGAAGCAGCACTAGTCTTGCACTTTAGAAAACAAAGCATATAGTCATTCGTAATTTCAGGATTCCTGAAATGATTCATGCATACGGTATTCATGAACACTAGTTAGTCCCAAACACCAAGGAGTATCGAAGTGTGATGATTAACTGTTTCTTGCTTAAGTTGGTCATTGGGATTGGTGGTTTGTTATATAAACATGTATATAAATATATATAAACATGTATATAAATATGCAAATGACAGCCAATCACGAAATATAAGAAAGTAATTTATGACCACATTAAATTCCTAAAAAGAGCGTGGAAATTTTTTTCCACACCTAGTGTGGCAAACCGTAAAATGAAGACGCCACTTCTCTAGACCTGATCATCTACTATAGTGCATGAAAACTTCTACACCGGAAGCCACATTTATACGTTTCGGCAACACTGCCACGAACTTAAGCAACTGCAAAACTTATGCTTGAGCACATAATTTACCGCAGGCTTCTTAGTGCGAACATTCTTTTTGTACTACCTTACGGGATCTTTCGATTTGTCCGTCACTGGCTGGACCGTGATGGGTTAACTTGAAACACATTAGTTGACCACTGGGTGCTTACAGTGTCCTTATCTATCAATCCCGAAACTTGACAGATACGTACCACTGCTAACTGTCTACACTTGATGCGCATGTTTGAATCTCTCCTATTTCCAGTGTCTTATATTATCTTCCAATCGTGAAGCCTTTCATGGATGCTATAAACATTAATCTTAGCCTAGGCCTATAAAAGTGGCTTCCTGCACTTGCCGCCATGGTACCACGTCATCAAGGCAGTTCACTCAATACATAAAATTATTTTGTTCTTCAGTTTCCTTAGTATTAGTAAATGGATATTTGCCGAGTTATTTCTTGGTGATTTGTTATGGCCTAGGTAAAATTATTGGTTGATTTCCCATAAATTATTGACATGCATCTTCCGTACCAAGCCGTTTCAATTAGGCCTACCTTTCGCCCGGCACATTTCTCCTATTACCGTACCAATGGTTTGCTTAACACATAAGCAGTTGCCACTAGTTTATTCATGCATTATCACCGAAATCAGCACAATAACTACCATAAAACTGACCGGAATTATTACCGAAACGAAACTCAAGGAGACAGAGGAGTAAGAACGACGTTCACCCTTCACGAAACCATTTCAGACTGATTGACGCAAATTTAGTTTAGTACGATAATCGCAACTCTTCCGCCTTGAGGGAAACTTACCGAGTTGCCAGATGTTTGAATTCGACGTGACTTTCATTAACGCTTTCACCTTTCTCTTTTGCGGAAGACCCCATAATTATACAATACTTAAAAGAATACTTAAAATATCCAATACTTAAAAGAATACTTAAATTTTATTATTTATAAAGAGATAATGGCATAATTAATTTTCCCAAATGTTCATTTTCTGGATATTTCATTGCCAAGAATTGCCCAAAACTATGATATACTCACACCTCATTTCCAAAAAAAAATACTGATCTCTCCCTTGGCTGAGTCGGTTGAGCTTCAGACCGTCGCTCGATGGGCCGGAGTTCAATTCCACCGACCGGCTGATGAAGAGTTAGAGGAATTTATTTCTGGTGATAGAAATTAATTTCTCGCTATAATGTGGTTCGGATTCCACTATAAGCTGTAGGTTCCGTTGCTAAGTAACCAATTGGTTCTTAGCCACGTAAAATAAGTCTAATCCTTCGGGCCAGCCCTAGGAGAGCTGTTAATCAGCTCAGTGGTCTGGTAAAACTAAGATATACTTTTAATCCAAAAATACTAACAATTACTTACTATTCGTTGTGATTAGTTTTGCCTTGATGAATATAAGGAGAAAAAAGGATATATATATATATATATATATATATATATATATATATATATATATATATATACACGCAGTATATATATGTGTGTGTGTGTGTGTGTGTGTGTACGCGCGCATATACATGGGCCCCGTGGTGTAATTACGAGCTAAGCTGACTAACTGCCAAGTACACAGTTCGCTGCTTAGCACAACAGTGACATAAATGATGTACCAGCACTTAGCTGAAGTGTCCCGGCTCACTCGGGAATCGAACCTGGGTTCTCTTGCTGAGCTGGAATGACAAATTTCATGAACAAAACTGACTTCAGCTTCCCTTTACCCCTTCCAGTTCCGCCGGACATCATCTACAGCCTGACATCATCGGACACGACGGTGAACGAAGGTGACAACGTGAACCTGCGGTGCGTGTCCGAAGGGTACCCGACCCCCGAAATCAAATGGAAGCGAGAGGACCAGCGACCCATCGTCATCAGGTCGTCTAATTCGCCGAAGGGTGAGTGGGCCACTTGATATTACAACTTTTTGTGGTTTTTTATGTTGTTTTTTACTTCGCCTAGCTTTTTTTATATTATTTATTTTTTATTATTTTTTTTTTTTTGCACAAATTCGGCTCTTAGAAAAATCTCAGCCAAGTTGATGACCTTCAAGGCTTTTTTTCGTATGAAAATGTGAAGATTTATTATATGGTAATAATCATTATTACACTAAATGTAATTTTGTTTTATGCAAATAACATATTAACTTATTTTGTTAACAGGTTCAACAACATAATGCATCCAACTTTTTAAAGCCGTTAAAAAAAATGTCTCAAACCTTCATAATTGTTTATTTACTCGTAACAGTTTCTGTAACAAAATCTTTCGGCTTATAATAAATTCTATACTATTTTCTCTTGATTCGACCGTCAATTAATCATGAATGCAACTTACATGTTTCCGTTCTTCGTTGCTTTCTCTGTCCTGAAATTCCCCGCACTGATTACAATTTAATAAATAATATCAAAGGTGCCTTCAGTTCCCCCACCCCCGGTCCCAAGCCCTTCCCCGCAAATTCCACCTCTCTCTCTCTCTCTCTCTCTCTCTCTCTCTCTCTCTCTCTCTCTCTCTCTCTCTCTCTCTGTGAAAGGCATATTCTGCCGACGAGAAATAATAAATTCGCCTACCTGTTTCCGGAGACCCACACTGTGTAGATCAATTCTCCATATTTTCCGGAATCTTTTTTATATTCCATTCCTTTGCTGTCTTTGATAAATAATAATTACCGAAAGAACCTGCAGAAGACAGTGTGAATCATAGATTATTCAAATTATCTCAGCATTTGTAAGTAAAGATAATTGATTCAGTCCCCTAATGCATTCCCTATTTAACCTTATGCTGATCCACAAACACGATAAAAAATCAACAGATCGTTCTAGTATCTCAAATTGCTATTTGATAGGTTAAGTCTGTTAACCAGGTCTGGGGCTCTGCCCACTCTGTGCGAAAATATCCTATTAAGGTTCACCCGTAAATCCATGCATAATGTAGCATAATGATGTGATCCGATCCAGTTTTTACTTTTCTTACTTTTTAATTCTCGCATCAAAAGATTATGATAATAGTTATATATTTTGCAAAAGTTATATTTCTAATAGAATACTAGAAATGTAAGAAGTGTTTAAGGACCTGTTTGGATTGATATATAAATATATATATATATATATATATATATATATATATATATATATATATATATATATATATATATATGTGTGTGTGTGTGTGTGTGTGTGTGTGTGTGTGTGTGTTTATATATATATATATATATATATATATATATATATATATATATATATATATATATATATATTATACATCCGAATATCAATAAATTGCTATAATGAGAAACAAAAATAAAATGCTACATTTTTCTGATGACATAGACTTAGATATTTTTTTTACACTCAATTTACTTTGACAGGCGTAAATAAAAAAGCAAATTGCCATCGTTGAGAATGAAATAATATATTTTTTCCCCTGGCTTACACATTGTAGTTTTTATTCAACCAACCTAAAGTCTACTTTAGGTTAGTTATATGAAACAATCATACAACTTTACCTTTACCAACCTCAAACCTATTTTGGCTGCGAACGTCCTAATTTTAAAAATACATAAAACCATAATATAATTTTGTTCTCACCTTAAATCTACTTTGGCCATAATATTCTAAATGATTAACCTGAGTAATTCAGTTTATGGATCTTTGTTAAACGGTACCCGTATGCGCGCGCACTAGCGCGAAATACACGCGAAGCGTTTATAGTCCATTAGAAATATATCTGTGATGGATATTGCGATTCCAAGGCTATCGCCAATCACATTTCGTTCTATATCCAATCCCTTCCTAATCCTTCTCGAATCCCCGTCCGAGTCCTTCTAATCCAATATCTATTGTACTGCCTCCTCTGCTTTCAGTCCAGCTTCCTTTGCGCTCCTGCACTGCTTTTATTTATTTGTTTATTTATCTTTCACTTATTCAGTTTTTTTTTTTTTTGCTGCTTTCTTGACTTAGTTTTCTTTGTAGGAAACTTTGGTTTTTATGATTTCATTATTTTTACTTCAACTCTTTTTCGTTTTACTCACATTTTTTTTATTACTCAATTTTAGATATTCCTTGTTGTGATTACTAATTTTTGTTTTATGCTCGGGTTTTCCTTATTTTCCTGCTTTGTTAACATGTCATTTTATGTGGTCACTACAATTTTGTTGTTATTTTTTTTTCCTTTTCATCTCGCATTTTTATTAGTGGAAGAATTACCTATCCTTTAATGTGATTGCTTGATCTATATCTGTTGACCAGATTTTGCTATAGTAACCTGAAAACTATTCCTGCAACAGTGCCTGCCACGTGCTGAGGATATTTCTTAATTCATTGAATATTTAATAATGAAAATATCACTTTACACTCCCTAAAGCAATTGTGACCCTGAGGACAATTCTATGACCATTACTCCGAAGTAATAAAGCTCTAGATAGCTAAAGAAATTGACAAAGAATTTCTGACAAGAAGAAGTCAAATGAAACCGAAGACATTTGTTAACATGTTTGTAAAAATTGAGACATCACTCTTTGCTTAATCCTGGTAACAACAAGCAAACAAAATGAACTGATTGCTTTGTTTTTTTTTCTGCAGATCTCTTTAAAAAGACAGTTTTGCAGATTATTTGCAACGTTGTAAGAATATACTTTTTAGTTATATATGAGCACCTGGTGTATACGAAACAATGAACGATGCATTTAACACATATACATATATATCTACCCATATATCTATCTATCTATCTATCTATATATAATATATATATGTGTGTGTTTGCGTGTGAAAATGCATATATCGTTACATTTATAAATGTAACCTTACACACACACATATATATATCTACCCATATATCTATTTATCTATCTATATATAATATATATGTGTGTGTTTGCGTGTGAAAATGCATATATCGTTACATTTATAAATGTAACCTTACACACACACATATATATCTACCCATATATCTATCTATCTATATATAATATATATGTGTGTGTGTGTTGCGTGTGAATATGCGTATATCGTTCCATTATATATATGTGTGTGTGTGTATGTTTGCGTGTGAATGTGCATTTATCGTTCTATTTATAAATGTAACCTTACACACGCACACACTTATATATATATATATATATATATATATATATATATATATATATATATATATATATATATATATATACATAGGTGTGTGTATGTGCGTATGAGTGTGTGTGTGTGTGTTTGCGTGTGAACATGCATATATCATTCCATTCATAATTGTAACCTTTTATTCAGTTTCCTCTCCTTGACTTCTACCGTAAGAGTGTTATTTGGCACATGGCACTGATTTGACACGAATACAAAACAAAATGCTGGAGGAAATAAATCATAAAACTCTGGGCTTCTATTCGCGGACAACCAGTGCGAAATAAACCACAAAATCATTTTCATGAAGCTCTCCTGAGCTCGTCACAGGGATTACTGTAGCTTTTCACAAAGCTCTCTCATCACGAGTCATGAAGAGATTAATTGGTAAAACTCGTTTCGCGCAAATTGTAAAGCTAATTTTTTTTTTTTACATTTCGTGGTGTGCTGATAATGAAATCATTACTTTCGATGAAACGTAAACCCCATACATCGCTGTCACTAAGTGGCTTTTGATTGGTCAATTAACGACCAATCATGAACGTGTTGGCCTCGGTGACAGACCGTGTGTTTCCTTCGTCAGCGAAGCTGGAAGGAGGTAATGTTTAGCCAGTGTATATTTGTGTGGTTGAATGTGTCAGCAGGATGTCACAGGGAAGGATACATGGATTTATCGCCAATGGAAACCACATGACCTATTATTATTCATTCGGAAACTTTTTATTCCTTAAGAAGTGAAACGCGTGGCTATAAGTTAAGTATACTTTAGTTTAACCAGACCACTGAGCTGATTAACAGCTCTCCTAGGGCTGGCCCGAAGGATTAGATTTATTTTACGTGGCTAAGAACCAATTGGTTACCTAGCAACGGGATCTACAGCTTATTGTGGAATCCGAACCACATTATAGCGAGAAATGAATTTCTATCACCAGAAATAAATTCCTCTTATTCTTCATTGGCCGGTCGGAGATTCGAACTCGCGGCCAGCAGAGTGCTAGCTGAGAACGGAACCCACTCGCCCAACGAGGAACTTACGCGTGGCTATAAAAAGCAATTAACACTTAAATCTTGTAAGTTAAAAATTTGCGAAGGTATGCTCCAACTAAGCGCAGTTGACGTCTGTTATTCTCACATTCAAATTACCCACGTAATTCGCAGGTGTATAATTGAATAATTACGATGGGAATTATCTTGTTCGTCGATTCACCTGAACTTCATTTTCCCCCAGGCGGAATCTTCATCAAGACCAGATGATACCATTCAGGAAAATACCTTCTTTGATGCAAATGAGATCGAGAGACCATAAATGATTTTGGAGGCTGACCTTGAGGTGATTATGTCAGAGGCGTTGATTGAAATATCCCGGTAGCAGTTTGCATAATATCGGATTAGGGGGATTAATATTCAGCGATTTTTTTCCAGTGGTGGAATTTTCCGATACTAGAATTAGTATTGCGGGATTTTCCGGTGATGGTTTTATAGAGAGGGATTATTGCACTGTCGAGGTTTATGTTAATGGAAATTTCAGTAGATAGGATTGAAGACAAGGAGTCGTTATCAGCGCCATTTATCTTAAGGGACTGTTTTCTGTCGGTTGAATTTATAGTCAGAAGTTGTTGCCAGTGTTATTATTATTATTATTATTATTATTATTATTATTATTATTATTATTATTATTCAGTAGATGAAACCTGTTTATATAGAACAAGCCCACGGGAGTGTTATTATTATTATTATTATTATTATTATTATTATTATTATTATTATTATTATTATTATTATTATTATTATTATTATTAGTATTATTCAGTAGATGACACCTGTTTATATGGAACAAGCCCACAGGAGTGTTATTATTATTATTATTATTATTATTATTATTATTATTATTATTATTATTATTATTATTCAGTAGATGAGACCTGTTTATATGGAACATGTCCACAGGAGTGTTATTATTATTATTATTATTATTATTATTATTATTATTATTATTATTATTATTATTATTCAGTAGATGAAACCTGTTTATATGGAACATGCCCACAGGAGTGTTATTATTATTATTATTATTATTATTATTATTATTATTATTATTATTATTCAGTAGATGAGACCTGTTTATATGGAACATGTCCACAGGAGTGTTATTATTATTATTATTATTATTATTATTATTATTATTATTATTATTATTATTATTATTATTATTCAGTAGATGAAACCTGTTTATATGGAACATGTCCACAGGAGTGTTATTATTATTATTATTATTATTATTATTATTATTATTATTATTATTATTCAGTAGATGAAACCTGTTTATATGGAACATGTCCACAGGAGTGTTATTATTATTATTATTATTATTATTATTATTATTATTATTATTATTATTATTATTATTATTATTATTATTATTATTATTATTCAGTAGATGAAACCTGTTTATATGGAACAAGCCCACAGGAGCCACTGACTTGGAATTCAAGCTTCCAAAGAATACATGGCGTTCATTAGGAAGAAGTAAGAAGACGTAAAGGAAAATACAGAAAGAAGAGATACCACTTATTAAAAAAGAAAAAATAAATTAGTAAATTAATAAACAGATAAAAATGTATTAAAATGCAAGGAGAATAGTATTAGGGTAGTAATGCATTGCACCTTCGTTGAACTTTTGACATCAAAGAACTGGACAAACAAATTCACAGCTACGTAACTGTTCAAATGTATTTAAAAATATAAAACTAGACGCCATTGCTTTGCGGTGGATGGAAAGAAATTGCCAGAGAATTGTTTTTTGTTTACATTCTTTTCAGAAAGAAATTAAAACTGGGTATTTTGGATTGCTAATCTCGAATCTGAAAGAGAAATGACAATATATTCGAAGTAGGTTGCAGCAGTAGGAAATTACAGACACGGATGATCTTAACAGGATAATTTGTGATGTAGTATCTTAAGGGGTGTTACTAAGGCAACTATCTACAGTAATTTCTACATCTTAAAGATAGCCATTTAATGGTCTGTTAATACATCAGTTGATAGACGCGTAATCAATTATATGGTACCACGAATGTAATTGCATTTAACTGATAACTTTTGTTCCATGACACCAATTTATATAGCTTAGTAGCATTGCTCTGGGCTTGCATCTGCATGGTCCATGGTTCCATCCCATCTGCCGCCCACCCAGCTGTAAATTGGTACTGACACAACCCTATATATATATATATATATATATATATATATATATATATATATATATATATATATATATATATATTTATTTATATATGTGTGTGTGTGTGTAATTGTAATAGCCACAATGCCCTGTCAACTTCTCGAATTTTTCGCCTTTTTTTAAAACGTTTGCCACTACAAAGCCTTAAGATAATTTTGTAATAGTTATTAGTGCTGTTGAGATTATGTGTAACATTGTATATTGTATATATAGGTACTGTTGTTTTTATATAAAAAAATCCAAGTGCAAGAAATTTGAAGCAGTTATGATGTCCGGTAGCAGGAAAAGAACCCGCGTCCCATAATCTTAACGAGGCTCGACAGGTATATTAATGTAGGAGGAGCGGGCAAACTTTATCCCTCTCGTGGTCAGGTCGGCAACGTGACGTCGTTATGATTATGGGACGAGGGGTCGTTCCCCGCTACAGGACATCTTAACCTCTTTAAATTTCTTGTACTTAGATCTTAAGGCTAGTGACAAGCATATTAAAAAAAGCGCGAAGAATTCGAGAAGTTAAGAGGACATTGTTGCTATTATAATTACATATGTGTCTACCGGTAAAAAGTAACCATAGACTATACATACACACATTTATATATATATATATATATATATATATATATATATATATATATATATATATATATATATATATATATATATATATACATACGGTAACGTGTAATAATGAACATCATAAAAGCGGAGAAAGGCGGTAAGAAAAATATAACAAACCATGTACTGTTTATTGCTGGTAGTTGATAATAAGTAACGGAGTGGTGCTTCCAAAAGTTAAACTGTCGACACAACGTCATATTTCATGGCTTCGATAAGGGTATCGGGACTTTCTGTTTGAGAAATGTGTGAGGTCTGACGGTTCCTTATTTTGTAGTTATATATTATATTTATATATACACTATATATACAGTATGTTAATAATTTTACATCAAGAGTAAAATTGCTAGTTATAAATAGATATATCTAAAGAACTGGGAAATTTAATACGTCTAAACATCGAGAATCCTGTAGTATATTTTTTTCCTCTGAGTTTTACAAAATTGATAACTGCGTTATTCTTGCGTCTCGTCTTCTGTTGCTAAGTGCCCGCCCGGTGACGGTAGTTGGGTGGGAAGGATTGGCCGGAGGTTGGGGGAATGGACAAGGGCTCAGGTGCTCTGGTCTCGGGTTTCCTCACCATTGACTTAGTTTCTGTCTTTACACATTTATTCCCCTCTCGTTCAGTAGGACGTGCTATTAACCAGTATTTTTAGTGTTCTTATTCTCCTTATCGGTCTGTCTGTATTACCTACTGCAGCAGGTGATCAAAACTTGGCTGTTTAATTTCATGGAATTTCCTGACGAGGTCGCCCTTTTTCATAGGCTCATATTCTAGATTCTATTGTCTACTTCATTCCCTCTGCCCACTCGCCAACGTAGGTTTTAGGTAGATGTGGCATGCGTTGCGAGCCCTCGATTTTCTAAAGTCATTGTTTCTGATATCGTAGGCTTACTATGATAAAGATGCCAACTATTTCTACAGTAATACATCTAAATGATATTATATACAAAGAACTTTCACACCTTATTTAGATCATAAACGTGCCGATTTATATCGGTGATATAACCAAGACACGAAAACCGAGCTTGTAACAAACAAGTCTACTCAGGCCAAACACGAACGAACTTGAAATAATTCTTTTTGATTTCAGTGGGGGAAACGACATCTGGCTATGCAAGTGCGAAGAAAAGGTATTTTAGTGGTCTGTAAAAATTACATAAGTAGGTTCATATTCGAAATAGCATGAATATTGTTGTCTATGAGACTAGCCTAGTCGTTGGACATTGGAACGATACTCGGATAGAAAGTACAAATAAAGGTTAAAATGAAAAAGTAGTTTTGACAGAAATGGAATGAATGTGTGGTTAAAAGAAGGACAGTAAAATAAAAATATCCAGCGAATTAGTACCGTAGGCTTAGCTTCATTGGTCCATTCTTCATGTTCTGACGGTAAACAATATTAAAGGTTATTTTTCAGTTTACGGACGAAGATATTATTTTGGTATCATAATAAAGTTATTTGTATATGGATACAATGAAACTGTGTACAGAACAAATTTTGAATGATGGAAAAACCTTGTGATCTGAATAGTTGGTGAGGATAGGTCTAAGTGTAGCCTTGAGGTCAGTCATGATTATTTATTGAAAGTTCATTATTCGTTTGTATTTTATCTGAGTACCTTTTGGATGCAAGTTCGTCTTTCGTGTGTTTGTGCTGGTATATTATCGATACAAATCGGCATGTTTATGATTTATTTAAGAAGGGGCGAGGGTGCTTTGTATATAGGAACGTTCAAATGTGTTATTCAGTATATAGTTTAATATCTATCCCAATGAGCGAAAATATCGGAAACGTCTATCGTCAGCCAAGCTACCCATGCGCATGTGCCACATCTTCACCCGTGGATGGACAGATGAAATGAAACCGACTATGGTCGTGCTGGCATATTTTTCAAAGATGCATTGTTTCTTGGGTTTATTTCCAAATTTCCATAACTACATTATATAAATTTGATGCTTAGACAATATTCATAAGCTCTTGCTACACACTGTTGCGGTGATCTGATAATAACTTTGATTTAGTTAATTATTTGGGAAGGTTGGCCAAGCACCAAGTCTTTGTTTTCATGGTGCAGTGCCCCATTATGTTCTGAGAATGTGTTTGACTTGACCTCAGTTGTAACTTGCACTAAGTACCCTTTCATTTTACCCGCTTTTATAGTCTACTTAGTGAGACTGATGACTTAAAGACATCAAAGAATAAGCAACATCCTTTTTAATCAATAAATAGTGTATTAATATAAGGAGTCTCAGGAAGATAAATGATTCCCCAAGTTGAATTTCCCAAATCCTTTCACTTAGAACCTGAGATACAAGTAATAATGACAGGGGACTTTCAAGCCGAAGTTGTGAGGTGGGTTACTAATTATATGGCCCTCGCAATACATGACCAATTTCTGTCTTAATGTATTCCTCGTTGAGCGCGTTTTTGGTTTTGACAAATGATATCTTCATGAAATACACGTTGGTATGTAAACCATAGCATTTACACGTTGGTATGTAATCTATAGCTTTTGCACAACAAGAATGTTTGAAAGGACAGCACAGTGTTCTGAAGATAGTCGTGATCTGGTGAAAATAAGTAAAAAGTAAGAAAAAAAAATTAGTACTCAAACCTAAAGGAAGTGACAGATTGCCTCTTTAAAGAAATGAGACTATTGGTAACTGAGGAAAAGTAGAAAAAAATCAGAATTTGTTATTCTTGATTTCTACAGAATAAGTTCGAGAAGTAATGACCAGGTTGATCAAGAACAGTCAAGAAACTCTCAAACTTTCAATCCTCTCTTAACAATAAATATTCTTTCTCTACGTTTGAAATCACTAAATTAAGTGCAATTTCGTCATTCGCTTTTCCTCTGTTCGTACGAACGGGTCTTGCGTTTAGCACAATGATGCCGTAAGAAAACATCATGGCCAAGTGATCGCAAACAGCAATGGTGATTTGTTAAAAGAATGAGAGAATTCGCATGGAAATTCCTCGCGTAAGTCTTCTTAAAAGATTAAATGATGTAGCGAACAATAATTGAATGGGATTCACAAAGCGGCAAACCTCGTAAAGGGAAGTCATGTGAACAAGAGAAAGAAGTTACGTTTATAGTATATAAAGGTATGAATTCCTGTTGTACATAAACGTATTATTATTATTATTATTATTATTATTATTATTATTATGGGAAAACCAGTTTTCACACCTCTAGACCCATATGGGACTATGCAAGGGGTTGTTCCGGAGTGAAAGTAAAAACTGGAACAATGTAGAGTTAAGGAGAGTAGACATCTGCGTTGGAGAAGACTAAAGAGAACGAATAGAAATTAAAACGCAGAAAGCAACTCAGCTGAGACCGAAACGACTTTTCAAGAACCTTTAGTACCCTCTATAGCAAGCCACTTATTATTACACTCTGTAAGTGGTGCCCCCTACGGTGTTGGAGATTATGGGTTTTAAGGACCAGTGTTTTTTATACAGAGAAATATATGACTTGGCAAAGTGCTAGACTTTGCTCCAATGCTGGACATTAATGATGATTAGTTTTAGCCTTGGATTATAGATATGAAAACACCATCGATCGTAATATATATATATATATATATATATATATATATATATATATATATATATATATATATATATATATATATGTGTGTGTGTGTGTGTGTGTGTGTGTGTGTGTGTGTATATATATGTGTATGTGTGTGTAAGTTTGTGTGAGCGCGCAAATTCGTAAGCACACGTACAAAGCGCACTCGCTAATTCACACCGTGTGTACACAAATATAAATGCCTGCATTCTGTTAAAAGGAATATCCAGCCTGTACATCAACAAATACTGTCGTGAAATGCTTTTGGCCTCGTGACATGGGAGTGCCTCCACTTTGTAGCTGGGCTAAAAGGGATTTCGGGAATATTGAAAGCTGTTCTATCTAAGATTGGATCTCGGGGCTGGAGGGCGCCCCATAGGGACTGTTCGCCGGTGCAAGCATTGAGTGTTTTTAGACTTCGAAAACAGGGATCTGTTTCTGTTGTACTGTACTAGATATTGTCTTTAGACCACTTTCTTTTAAAAGTGACCTTATTTGATTCTTTGGTATTCAAACGACTCAACCATTTGTTTTACACTACTAAATGATACTAATAACAGTAATAACCAAGTAAAAAATGCGCCCGTTTCCTCGGCGCAATCGAGTTTTCTGTACAATGTATAATGCTGTTTGAGCCGCGGCCCATAAAACTTTCAGCCATGGCTCGGTGGTGGCCTGTCCTATAGCGTTGCCAGAGGCACGATCATGGGTAACTTTAACCTTCATTAAAATAAAAACTACTCAGGATAGAGGGCTGCAATTTGGTATGTTTGATGATTGGAGGGTGGATGATCAACATACCAATTTGCAGCCCTCTAGCCTCAGTAGTTTTTAAGATCTGAGGGCGGACAGAAAAAATGTGAGCAGAAAGAGTGCGGAGGGACAGACAAAGCCATCTCAACTAAAACGGGCAGTTATAGACCAGTGGTTAGGATGGTTGTCTTCCTATCGAGAGGTTCCGGTTTCGACCTCCGAGAGGGTCCTGAACGCTTTAGGCACGGTACTTTCCGTTTCAACCTCACTGCGACTATGTCAACCTAGGTAGTGAATTGCGTACCCGGTAGTTAGTCGACTGTGGTGGGTTGCAATAAAACTGGTGAAGGGATATTAGTAGCAGACTCCTTTTAAGAGGCATACTGAGGTCGTAAAGGGAAAGTGTCTGTGCTGGAGTTAATAATAATAATAATAATAATATGAAAAACGTCATTTCCAGATTAGAGATTCTTAATAATAAGTATATTATACTGTACGTACATTCCTGCTGTATAGTGAAACATATAATGTACCCAACACGGTTAAAGATTTATTTTTATTTCAATATTACTCACTTGAAGACAGAAAGATATGCCATGATACTATCAAGATAATTTAAGAATATTAATCGAATTATCTTAAAACATTAAGTAAAACATAAATTAGAAAACAACTCACATTTCCCCCTCATCTCCCCAAAAAAACTCTCCCCCCCTTAATAACAAGATGGCGCCTACAAAAACAACGTTTGCTGAATATTTCTGCAACAATCATAGATTTTGTGGCGATAGGGGGAACCACCCAACTCCTTCTACCCCTCCCCTCACACATCCACGAATTCTGCTCCCCCCAACTCCCTCCCCTCCCCATCCCCGTCTCGAAACTTGGGATTAATGGGACGGGCATTGTTCGGATTAAAAGGGATTCGTTCTGTCATTGTCCAAATCTGTAATATAAAACCCTCTGATAAATAGATGGCGGTGGGCTGAAAGCGTTCTCCCTTTTGCTAATACGTTTTACTTCCTTTATTATCATTATTACCGCCGTTTTTCCTCTTTTTCTTCGGTCCTTTTACCATTTCCCCCTTGAGATTTCTTTCGTTTTCATTATTGCCATTTTTACGGTAAGTCTTCTCTGGCTGGCTTACTTTCAAATTTTACTGGAAGTGAATATCTTCATTACCATTTGTATTGAGGGGACATTTTACTGTATCAGTTCTTTCCTGTTATGTTTTAGCTTTTCCACTTATTTTCTTATTTTAATCTTCACTGCTACTCATAGGTTATTTTATCCATTTTTTTGTTACTTTCCTCTTTTACTCTCATGATCACTTCTACCCATTTTATTTTGTCTTTTAATCATCCGTTTTGTTATTTAGCTGAGTTGCTTTATCGTTTTCATTGTCATTTGAATTATGATACTTTTTAACCACTTAATAATAAGAGATATTTAACGAAAAGGTCCTAAATCTGTTCTTCGTCCTGTATTCGATCTCGGGACATTTCTTTGTGGTTTAAGGAATCCAGTATCCTCGTCTAGCATACTGGCATGAAGAAAAAATATAGATATTAGAAAATCACGTTTTTTAAGACCAAACGATATTTATTTATCTATACCAGAAGTAGTTACTGGTAACTTTTCTTCCAGCAACACGTAATCCTATCATTGCTTTCGAATCATCTCTTCTAATTCTGCCAAATTCCTGTTCTAAGCTCGCAAATGATGAGAGATAATTATACAGTTTATTCCGTCCGTGATTCCGAGTAGTTCGGTTTATGTTAGCAAGGACACCTTTCCCAACAACAGCCTTCAACCCCGGTTAGCAAAAACAGCGTTCGATATATCCGAGGCAGCTCTGGAATTCATGAGATTTTGGGGCGACAAGCGTCCATGTATCTCTTCCAAAACCACGCAGTTCATTTTCTTTTCATGGGAAATTGATTTCTTTTCCCCTGCATAATATTCTCTGACTAAATGCCAAAGAACTGCTTCGAAACCAGTCTTGCAATAGAAACGAACTTGTTAACAGAAATAAAGTTGATTTATTTACCCATTTTTTCTACCGATTGGATGGGAACTAATATTATTAATGTCATTATATAATTGCAGCCGTCGACTGGGTAGCTGGAGGTAATCTTACGTTGGAGAATGTCTCCAGGAACCAGATGGGAGCCTATCTCTGTATAGCTAGCAACAAGGTGCCTCCTTCTGTCAGCAAACGAATTATCGTCAATGTTAATTGTGAGTACTGATGTTGTGTTTAGCATGCAAAGATATGATACATATGTATATATATAAATATATATATATATATACATATATAAATATGTGTATATATATTTATATATATATTTTTATATATATTTATATATACATGTCGTAGATGATATTCTCAAATCTCTTGCATGTAATATATATATATATAATATATATATATATATATATATATATATATATATATATATATATATATATATATATATATATATATATATATATATATATATGTGTGTGTGTGTGTGTGTGTGTGTGTGTGTGTGTGTGTGTGTGTGTGTGTGTGTGTGTATACATGCAAGAGCTTTGAGGATATTATCTACGACCCATGCATGACAAATTTTGATGCAGTGCCTCAGAGCTTCACAAATCTGTTTGTGTGTGCGTGAGTGTGTTCTAACCCTCCCTGTTCAATTCATATGCCGTTAAAACGAATGCATCGAGACCAGCGCTAATAAATCGCCTCTCCTAAATTTCAGTCTCGCCCGTCGTAAAAGTGGACAACCAGCTGATCGGGGCGCCCCTCGGCACCGCCGTCACCGTCGAGTGCAAGGTCGAGGCTTTCCCTAAGGCCGTCAACTACTGGGAGAGAGATAACGGAGAGATGATGCTCAATAAGTAAGTGCATGCTTTTTTTTTTTTTATTCTAGACTATAGGGTAAAGTGTAATGGCACAATTTCCGTTCCATTCTGTTTTGATCGAATTCTGGAAAAGTGGAAAAATTATGTAGTCTTCAGTCAGTGCTGGGGAGGCGCTCAGCTTTAGACCTCTCACGTTTTCATGACAATTGTGATTTCCTTGATGGAAATGGTATGGAATTTCCCAATATCATCGCATAAGTGATTGAGCAGTAATATTAAGGCAACAAAGTCTAGCGATTTTTCCTAATCTTATCGCTAGTAGTTGTAACTGATCACTATTGTCACGTTAACTTGCGAATCTAAAGCCTAACCTAGTGATTTTACTCCATACAAGCTATATCTGTTTCATATTGGACAGAATAGCTTACACAAATATTTTCCACTTATAAGATCTTTATCTGAATTTTAAAAGTCAACAGAATTAAAAATAAGAATACAATTTCTATATGATTGTGCTAGTTCTGCTTCCACTTTTAATTAGTCCAACGAAATTACTCTGTGCCACTAAATTATACATACCTTTCTTTAAGCGTCATGTTCCCTTGATGTAGATTCAGAGTTATATTTATACTTACTCTTTCTAATATGGCCGGGGCATGAACTCTAAGCCTAGCCCTTCCATTTTATCTATTAACTTTTTTGTTTAAAGCTAAAGTCCACGGTAGAAGAAGCTGTAACCCAGACTCCCCACGGACCAAGGTGTGGGGGTGTGAGGGGTGGGTGCTCCTTGGTTCTGTTTCCCTATGAACACAAACTTTCCCATTCGCTTAATACCCATCGCAAAGTCGCCCATTTACTCATAAATCAAGGAGCAGACGCATATTATCCAAAACACGCAAAGACACGCGCCGTAGTGACGCACATAAATCATACCATGTTTAATGCGTCCCGTACGGGAAGGATGTCGCACGCACCCAGACTCAACTGGATAGGATGAATTTGTGGGGTTGGGGACCAGGGAAGAGGGGTGGGGGCTTTTTGACTGCGCGCTGGAATCCCGGCGGATAGTTTCTCGGTTGGCCGAGTCGTGGTTGAATTAGTAGCCATGAGTAAGATGCAAATGAGGGGAGTACCGGCAAATGCCAGAGTACTCGTAAATGAGAGAGACCGCCGCCGCTGCTGCTGCTGCCGCTTGTCTTTGATGTCAAGATGGGTGAAAGTTGCGTGTGGATGATGGGCGCCAGGTTACGTGAAAGAATTATCGATATATGTCGTATTAATGTGCAACAGAACGCGTCATGCTTTGAGATTGTATAACCATGGCATACATGAAATCTCTCTCTCCCTCTCTCTCTCTCTCTCTCTCACACATACATATATGTATATATATATATATATATATATATATATATATATATATATATATATACAGTACATATATATATACATATACATATATATATGTGTGTGTGTGTGTATTTCGGTATGTGAGCTCGTGTATACAAGAACATATATATATATATATATATATATATATATATATATATATATATATATATATATATATATGTATATATATATGTATGTATATATATATGTATGTATATATATATATATATATATATATATATATATATATATATATATATATATACTAATAGTCTACAATTTCCTCGTACTCTTATTTCATTTAAATCCATAAGCACACATACTGTATGTTCATATCCATGTACATACTACATTCTTGATTCTGAATCTTAACCAGTCACCATGATATTTCCCTATGAAATGTTAAACCGCAATACACAAACCATTTATCTCTTTATACGTCCCTTCTGGAATAACCGATACTAGGAGGAGAGAGAGAGAGAGAGAGAGAGAGAGAGAGAGAGAGAGAGAGAGAGAGAGAGAGAGAAATCAGAGCGATGAGTAAGGCGTTGTTAAGACTACGGTGTTATATTATCACAATGCATAGGGTCCTCAGACAGCGTATTTCCTCTCGCTCCCCAGACAATGATTTCATCGTTGGTAAACGCCTTTTTGTATGCACGTCACAGTACGTGTATATTTATGTACTGTCTGAGAAGAGAGAGAGAGAGAGAGAGAGAGAGAGAGAGAGAGAGAGAGAGAGAGAGAGAGAGAGAGAGAGAGAGAGAGTTTATATTATCGCTCCTTAAGGTTACAGCTGGCGTTATTAAAAACCATAGGCAATGCTCTAAAAAACAATTACTTACTAGTGTTAATTAAGAGAAAACGCGTTGGTAGTCTCTCTAGCTTAACATTCTTTTTCATATATACTGTACAGTATATATATATTTAAATATATATATATATATATATATATATATATATATATATATATATATATATATATATATATATATATATATATATATAATTCAGATATATATATACAATATATATATGTTTATTTATGTATATGTATGTATGCATATATATACTGTATACATGAAATTTTTATCACACCATGATTTATATTAAATCATGAAGCTACAAATGTCGTTTAATATCCAGTTCACGCTACTTCGGGAATACCCCCGATGGGGACTTATCACCAAAGGGGAATTTTTTAAGGGATAAATGGATCGGTACCGCCGGGTCTCGATCCCTCAACACAGTACCTTCCAATGACTCTTGGTGGCTCAATGGTCTGACCGTCGAATGGAGTCGTTGGAAGGTACTGTGTCGAGGGATCAAGACCTGGCGGTACCGATCCATTTATCACTCAAAAAATTCCCCTTTGGTGATAAGTCCCCATGGGGGATATTCCCGAAGTGGGCTGAACTGGATATTAAACGGCATTTGTAGCTTCATGATTATATATATATATATATATATATATATATATATATATATATATATATATATATATATATATATATATATATATATATATATACATATATATATACATGTGTGTGTAGAATCTACTGGTCACTTTTACCAGATACATATGTAATTAATTGTAATAGCCACAATGCCCTCTTAACTTCTCGAAATCTTTGCGCTTTTTTGGATATGCTTGGCACTACAAAGCCGTAAGATCCAAGTTCAAGAAATTGAAGAGACTTTGATGCCCGGTCGCAGGAAACGAACCCGCGTCACCATAATCACAAGGAGGTCCTTCTCGTGGTCAGGTCGGCAAGGTGACCTCCTTATGATTATGGTGAGGCGGGTTCGTTTCTCGTGACCGGGCATCAAAGTCCCTTCAA
>JANJGK010000015.1:31209847-31217347 GCA_039081455.1 Macrobrachium rosenbergii | reverse complement strand
GAGAGAGAGAGAGAGAGAGGCTCAAGTTTAAGCACATATTTACACTATAATTCTACTAACTAATAGCATACATACGGGATATATATATATATATATATATATATATATATATATATATATATATATATATATATATATACGAGATGTATGTATGTATATATATGTGCGTGTGTGTAATGTACCGTCGCAAAAACCCCTGAGCCTCCCCACACCACAGCCACACACACATATACAGCTGTATGTAAGCAAATATCATGTAAAGACCATTTTAATTTTCCTTTTAACATTTTCTTTCGGTGTCGGGGGATTTTCCCTCTGATGAATATATATCTTGCATTCCGTTTCATATTTTGATGGAAAGGGAGGAAAGGAATTTTATGCGCGTTCAATCATTCGACTTCCCTTTCATATTTTCCCGTGGAAAAGGGAAGGACTCGTGGCCATAATTTCCTTCCACAACTACAGAACGCGTTTTGATGGATCTGGGCACTCGGGCGACCGGGGGTGAATCTTGGCGAAACAAGGCCTTTTCTTCCTGACGCTCGATCAAAGGGGCCTTTTTCTCCGACTCCAAAGGACCAATGGCAAAACGCCCTTTCTTGTGGAGAACAAAAAAAAAAAAAAAAATGTCCCCTTTCCTCCCTCGACGTTTCGGCTTGTGCATTTCCGAATTTGAGGCCGGACAACAGAGAGAGGCAGAGATGTATGGGCTGTTCTTAAATGCTTTATTGTTCGATCATTTTCGACGCCGAGAACATAAAAGAACACTCGCAACTTTCCCTCGATGGGGAAGAAGATGCCGAAATTTCGTGGAGTCTCTCTCTGAAATGTCATTAATATCAGTTCTGCTCCCGGCTTTCATTTGAAAAGTCTTTGCATATTAGGAATTTTACTGCAGATATATATATATATATATATATATATATATATATATATATATATATATATATATATATATATATATATATATATATATATACTGTATATATATAGAATATACATATATAGATAGATAGATAGGTAGATAGGCAGATGGGTGTATAAAGCAAATGTATGACTTTTCCTATTATTGCAGGTGTCTCTGGAGAGTTTTGGTCTATATATATATATATATATATATATATATATATATATATATATATATATATATATATATATATATATATATATATATTATGTTTACCTGGGGAAGAATGGGGAACTTACCATGAGAACTCGATTCTGACTACAATTGTAGACTCAGGTAATCAGCATCAAGAATAAGATTAAGCTTAAGGCTTTACGTCAATGGGGAAGTTTAGATAAACACTTGAAGTTCACAAAACTCACTTATATTTACATTAGCAAATTAGATGAGAAGAATGGGGAATTTGCAAAACCAGAAATAACAATAACGGGAAAAATCCACTCCGTAAGACACTGTTGGGTGAGAGGCAGCATTGGTAACCACGACCCAAGCACAGGGGTGAACAGATGATTCCACAGCTAGCAACTCCGTCTGCAACGAGAATGCAATGGTTACTCACACAGATTTAAGTAGCGAATCCCGGAATCAAGGGGGGTTGCACATTAAGTGCCAAAGCAACTCGATTCGAGGCACTGGAATGAACTTGAACTGGAATAATTTACTCACTGCACTAAACAAATCAGGTCTCATGAAAATATTGCACTTTAGAAAGGAAAATAAATTCAGTAGGAGAACAATAGGGTTGTGACTGATTCAAAGCCTCACTCTGGGTACATTACCATTCTGTAGGAGATAGGAACTCGTCTTCAGCGCCAGCAGGGAGGGCATGAATTAAGGGGCTTCACCACAAAGGAAGACTTGGCTCAAAACAGCCACATGGGGAAATCTGAGCTCTAATGGAGTGAATGAGGCAAGGGACAAGTGTCTGGAGTCCAGGGCTGGGCATTTCTGATGAGCACCACCCAGAGGTTGTCTTTTAAAACCTCAACGAATTACAATTTCTCTCGTCCTAGGTGGCAGTGTCTGGCGCCTCGCGGTCAGTTTTCTATGCTTCCATGCTTTTGCCATGTGGTACCCCATGCCGTGTGTCCCGCCCATGTGGTAATTCTGTTGTTAGGCCCTGGGAGCTTTCTCTTTTGGAATTAATCCTCTTTGCCGGCTCGTCTATGCCTCCAGTGGGGATTTGGCATCGCGGAAGGTGGTACCTGAAAGGGAAGCTCGAGCAGTCACTAGGTTAAGAAGGAGAATTAAGAGATTATTTTTAAGGAAAGGTGTGATGTTTCCCCATAACCTGTCTTTGTTAGGCAGCAGTGTTGTTCACACGCCTACTTTTATGTTAGCAGAATAACAAATTGCATTAGCGCGGTGCATTATTGCATTTCATGAGGGAGAAGTGACATATTCGTGACACCTCCCCATTCTACCTGACATTTCACACCTTAAGTCGGGTGGGAATATCTATAGATTAGTCAACTTGAGTGAATAAACTAACATCTCTCTTTACTTTCCCCTTTTTTAATCTCATAAAAATATAAAAATTCGTTTATGCAAGTCCATCAAGTGCAAATTAATTATCATTTTGAAAATTGTACATGGCATTAAAATATTGGGCTGCTGGACATGCGATTATTAAAATTTTAAGTTGTTGTTACTCTGCTGCAGCATTATATCAACTTAACATAAAAGTATTGACAATTCAATAGATCCTGAATTAGAATAACAACATAAAGTGAGATTAGATCATCTACTCTAGGGTAAGTATTAAGGTTATTCATGCACTTTATGATAAGGTCAATTTCTTGACGTTGAAGTCATGCGACTAGTTTGCCTTCATGAGGTATTACAACGAAATATTCGTGGGCTTATATTAGGTGACGCCATGATACTTATGCTCGGTGGTACTGTGCCAGTTGCGATACTAACCATTGTGGGTGTCATGAGGCACTTGCTACGTACATGACGCACATTTAGACGTGTAATTTACGCAGAGGTTTTCAAGTCGGGGACTCGAGGTTGAATTACAAGGAAAGGATAGAGTCAAGGAAGGAAGTATCTTACACTTTCGGGAATGCTAGTTTTTGACCAGGCATAACTTGACCTTTCACTCTGGCAGGAGTGCCATGTGCAGCTGGAAAACAAAAGGAAAAAAAGAAAAGGGGGGTTAGTATTTGATTACTTCAATAGATTAATTAGAGATCCTGGAAAGGACATCAGTGATTTTGTTATCTGTGCCCTTAATGTGTTCAGTCCTCCAGTTGTAATCCTGGAGGTCAAGACATCAAAACATTAAGTGTTTATTTTGGTTTTGGAAAGTCATGAGATACTTAAAGGTGTTATGATCTGTATAGACATTTAACGGGAATTTATGAAATGCGTGATAAGACTCAAATTGTTTCATTGCCAAGATCATGCCCAGAAGTTCTTTTTCTGTAGTGCTGTACCTAGTCTCAGCTGGTTTGAGTTTCTTGGAATAGCAGGCTACTGGGTGCCTAACGCCATCCTTTTCCTGGAACGTGACTGCCCCAGTGCCAAAGTCTCTGGCATCAACCACCATGCAGAAGGAACAGTACAGTAGTAGTCAGGTGTGTGGAGAATGGGCTAGCTAATTAGGACTGCATTGAGGTTATCATATGCCTTCTCGCACTGGGGATTGCAGCGGAAGGGCTGTTTCCCTTGGAAGAGGTTTGTGATAGGGGCAGCAGTGTCAGCAAAGTTCAAGGTGAAACGCCGGAAACATTGTACCATCCCGACAAATCGCTGCGCTTCCCTTTTTGTTCTTGGGTAAGGCATGTTTCCTATGCTTCCATGCTTTTGCCATGCGGTGCGCCATGCGGTGCACCATGCAGTGTGCCCCGGCCACGTGATGATTCTGTTGTCAGGGCCCGGGCGCTTTCTTTCTTGGAGATAATCCCTTTTGCCGGCTCGTCTATGCCTCCAGTGGGGTTTTGGCGTCTCGGAAGGAGGTACCTGAAAGAGAGGGTCGAGGAGGAGAATTAAGAGATTATTTTTGAGGGGTGAGGAAGGAGAGATTCTTTCAGGAAAGAGGCAATGTTTTCCCATAACCTGTCTTTGTTAGGCAGCGGTGTTGTTCATGCACCTACTTTTATGTTAACAGAATAACATAAATTGTATTAGAGCGGTGCATTGTTGCACTTTATGAGGGAGAGGTGACTTATATTCGTGAAAATATATATGCACACACACACACACACACACACACACACACACACACACACATATATATATATATATATATATATATATATATATATATATATATATATATATATATATATATATATATATATATATATATATGTATATATATATATGTGTGTGTGTGTCTGTGCGTGTGTGTATATGCGTGCGTGAGTGCTTGTCTGTTGATATGTCCTTCATATAAATCTAAGCCCGCTTAAATCTATTTTGTAATTTTGTCTTTTCTGCTGAAATCAAGTATAAAAACTCCGGATATATATATAGATTACTTTTATTCCTTTATATTATCAGCACGGTTTTTAAAAGATAAAACGATAAAAAGTTTAGCGCAAACCGTAGTTTTAAAATAACCTAAGTAAAACACTCTTCTTTTTGGGGGGCTTGATACATGTGCCACAAGGGTGGGGGAACGGTTGTAATTTAATGAAATAAAAAAAAAAGTCGAATAAAATACCGATTCCCATGGATTATGATGAAAAATGAAATAGCAATAGACATTTTTATATGAATTTTCGTCTACTTGTTTGACGTATTTTATGATCATTTTGTCTAATTGTCTAACATTTCGTCTAATATATTTGTCTTAACCGGCGCATTGTTCGTAGACAGCTTTTAGTATTTTCTACTTGTCTGGTGCGTTTAGACAATCTTTGTCTTCTTGTGTGGAGCAATTAGACACTTGCAACGTGTATGTGAGCTTGGCAATGCACTTCAGGAAAAATCAAGCTTCGTAAAGTCACCCGATAGACAAAGTAAAGCAAGCCAGATAAAGCCACGTGAATCCATATTCCCCACTTGAGAACTTCGATAAATCCGCAATCAACTGACGCCGTCGGTCGCTCCTTTCACAAATGTCAAAGTCATCATCTTTTCCATGACTTTATTATATTCCCAGACTCCTAAACGTCAACATCAGCTGATCGTATTTTGATGTTTTATTATTCCCGACATCAATTCCGGAATCGAAAGGCTTTTTCTCCTTTTCCTCTGATTTGCATCTTGGGATATACGTTTGTTTTTATAAGTTTTTTTCTTTTCATTTTGCTTTTTTTTCATGCACTGTTCTTTTTCAAATTCCAATTTTTAGCCACGTGATTTTTTTAAAAATCTCTCTTCTATTTTACATCTAGTGCTTGTTACTTTTTTTCAACCCCCCTTCGAATTTCAACCCTTTGGAATCCAGGTCTTCCTCTTTTCATCCCGGCTTTGAACAACATTAGGTATTTTAGGTTGCCACTTCCGTTGGTGATCGCTTAATATAATTGTTGAGTTTCCCTCTTGGTGTGCCTCTACAAAAGCGTCATTTCCCTTGAATCCCTACCGTTGGTTTAGTGTCTTGGAGAACACTCTCTTAATTGGAGCCTTTTGATAAAAGGTTAAGTACATCTTAGTTTTACCAAACCACTGAGCTGATTACCAGCTCTCCTAGGGCTGGCCCGAAGGATCAGACTTATTTTCCGTGGCTAAGAACCAATTGGTTACTTAGCAACAGGACCTACAGCTCATTGTGGAATCCGAACCACATTATAGCGAGAAATGAATTTCTATCACCAGAAATAAATTCCTCTAATTCTTCATTAGCCGGCCGGAGACTCGAATTCAGGCCTAGCGAGGGCTAGCCCACAACTCTATCGACTCGCCCAACGAGGAACTAAGCCTTTTGATAAAAACCTATTTATATTTGTTTTATGATTTGATGCGTATTTGAATGAAAATCAATACAGTAAATGCGAAATATAGAAATAAATATCTACCCTGCCTCGGAATCGAGTCCTGCAGCTCCCTGTTGAGGGAAAGCCGTTATCATCGAATCACGGAAGTCATAATGACGAGGGCGCTACCAATCAGGCCACAGCAGTCCTTTAAGGGCCCTGTTTCCCGATTGGTCCCACCATCATCTCTTACCCTGGATACCTTGGGCTCGATCCCGATGCGAGTAAGAAATGCAAACCAAATATTAATATATACAAACATCTGCATTTTAACTTTATGATGAATAATATTGCCAAGTCACGGTAGAACATTTTATCATGCAAGCAGAAATTAATGACAAAAACCACAAGAAATATTGAAAATACTATAACATGATTAATCTTACAAAACTTTCAAAAATGGATAAATCAGATAAAAAACAAAAACTTAACAATGTAAATGAACCGTAAGATAAAAACAAAACATTAATAAAACAAAAGAATCGGTTTAGATAGGCTTAATGAGGCAATTTAATTTACTGTAGCTCAGTGATTTTTATGGTTTTTGTTATTAATTTCAGCCTGTTAATAACGTTATCTTCCTCGAAAGGTTGCGAAATAAAATGTTCTACCTAGCTTGGCAATATTATTCATCGCCAAATCAAGATTTCCCAAGTAACTGCCCAATTACTTATACGATATATATATATATATATATATATATATATATATATATATATATATATATATATATATATATATATATATATATATACATATATACATAAGTATATGTATATATATTCAGACGGACATACACATATACATACATACATAAATGCATATATATATATATATATATATATATATATATATATATATATATATATATATAATAGAAAAGACCTCCATTCTAGAAGCCTCTCTCCTATATCTCAGGTCCCATCACTTTTAAGGCAAAAGAGGAAAGGAGGGGAAAAAAGGGGGAGCGGGTGACCGAGCCCCATGTCAAAACCTCCCGACAACATCAGTACTGATATTAGTCCCCGGAGTTATACAGGAAGCTTAATTACTTTCAAAGTTATTAAAAAATGCCGCAAAAATCTCCTTCCCGGGACAGTTTTATTACTTTTATTAGTTTTATTACATCCCGTGGTCTTCTCCTTGGCCCCCGACCAAATAATAACTCTCTTTTCCCCCGGCACAAATTTACCCTTACAATGCCTTCTTATTGATTGGGAGACCCCGGCACTGTTTGCATTAAGAGGCTGTTTATCACGACTTAACATTTCCGCGTCAGGAACATAAAAATCAACGCTACGAATGGACTGCGGAGACTCACAGGAATTTTTTGTTTGTTTTTATGACTTTTGTTCCAGGGAGGGCTAACATCACGAATCAGGACGCATGGTCGCTCCCTAGATATGCCTATCATTACACGTAAAAGAATAAAAAGAATGGGGTCAAGTACAAAAGTAAACTATGGATAGAAAACGCATCACGCCATATGATTAGTCCGTTAGTATACAAAATTCAAATGAAATTAAAAAGGAAATAATCAGTTAGATAACCTCGCCAGCTCTTACCGGAGATAATTGTTTAGACACGGAAAAGGAAACACAG
>JANJGK010000015.1:31189847-31204847 GCA_039081455.1 Macrobrachium rosenbergii | reverse complement strand
GCTCTCTTATATATAGATTCTCTTTAGGACATTCTAATGAGACGATTTCTCTTTGGAATGTTTGAATTAGAATTTTTCCATTCATATGTTTTAGGTCAACTATACGTATGCACAGGGCTTCCATAAGATAGGCTGTTGAAGAATCGATGAAATAACGAAATAAGTCGGGATAGAAACACGAAATGGAATGAAATAAGGCACTTAGGTAATGCTAAAGTGAAATATAAATTCATTTTATTTAGGCACTTACTAGAAATATAGCGTGCTACATTCCACAGCGCAACTGACGAAAATACATTTCTAAGGAACAGAACCTCTAAAGCACCTTACAATTTTTAAACTCACTCTATATCAGTTCGGAATTTTCGCTTTGCTATGTTGCCCCGAGATCTTTCTAGAGGTTCCGTATAGTTTAGATGGGGTTTAACCCCAATATAATTCCCATCACCTTTATATACTGTAGGTTCCGGACAAGTGAAGTGCGTTACCTTATCTGTTTTATCTGCCTCAGGGAAAAAATTAGATATTCTACCCTTATTATTCATAAGTTGAAAATGCCGGTACTAATATTATACTTCAATTATCCCTTAACTCAGCCCTTTACATTTTTGCTTCAATCAGTTAATATTTTAGAAAATGAGCCACGGTACTCCAGAAAAGCTACCAGATTTAAAATGCGAGAGTCCTTAAACTCAATGAAATTTTTTCTTGTAGTTTTCTACTCATTCAAAGAAAAATGGTAAAATTATCCCTTGTTGTGCTAAAACACTTAAGGCTACACTAATCCCCAGGTCGAAATATATTGAAATTTACTGGAAACTAGGAAAATGTTGTAAAAACTCTTAATAATTTTATAACTGGAAATGCCTGTCCAGGTAGCATGCGTGTGCGTACACCCATACATACATATTTATGTATATTTACACGCACGCACACCATATATATATATATATATATATATATATATATATATATATATATATATATATATATATATATATATATATATATATATATATATATATATATATATATATATATATATATATGTGTGTGTGTGTGTGTGTGTGTGTGTGTGTGTGTGTGTGTGTATAGAGTGCGTTAAGTAAATGGACGTAAGGTATGCAATGTATTCTCATAGTAAGCGGCAATGAATGGAAACTTCTTTTTCCTCCTGTAGCACACTTCGCCAAACGAAGCATCGCTTAATCTTGGCCCAAAACGCCATTTAAAGTTAATCCTGGCACAGTCTCGATAATATTCAGATCGAGGACGAATGTGCCGGAGTAATATTCCTGCGATGGCGCCGGTTTGGGGCGATATATTGCCCGGAATTATAGCAGGAATTATAGGGCCTTTCTGTGTCCTCGCTACTACACACTTAAACAATTAACAGATGATGTGTCCGAATCGGTCGTTTCGACCTCGATAAATTTTATAACCAGGCGACCCTGGGATCTCGCTTCCTCCGTTCCTGAGGCACTCGACGGTCGACTCTCCTCGGCGGAGTTCGGTCGAATGCAAGTACCACAGTGATTGATATTGCAGATTTACATATCATAGACGAAAGGTGAGTCGGAAACGCTAGAAAATAAGGAAGTCATGCGGACTCGGAGGTATGACTTTCTCTTAAATGCTGATAACGAAACACGAGAGTGATGTCGCTTCGGGGAGGCTGATCCTAGACCCACTCGTTTCAAAAGGTTTGTTTACAGTCACTCTTCTTCTTGCGCTACTCGAACGAACCCGTGGACCTTCGAGAAACATTTGTACACAAGGAAGGAAGTCAGGCAATCACGGTTCCTGATATCTAGAAAACAAAACTCGCCACTTTCTTTCCTGATGTCTTAAATCGAAAACACTTTCAAAATAAGGAATGCTGCGAAATGAAGCAAATCTGTCTACGAGGAAACCTTCGTGAACCAGGTACTTTGGAAACTCTTCTCCCATCAACCTTCTTCATTACAAAGGTTCGTAGAACCTGAAGGCCAGAAATGCATATCATGTATATTGTGTATATGTATACTGAGTATGAGTTTACCTGTAAAAACAAATACATAAAGGTATAGATGAAACTTAGGTAGTCTCCGTACGCTGAGAGAGATGTGGATGTTGATTTTTCTGTTGCCAGAGTTTATGTCAAATCTTGTCTATGTTATTTTTTAATATCTGTCAAAATAAAAGGAGGGTTTCTCTCCTGGAATCTCAATGATATTATCTCAATTTACCATTCAAACCAAACCTTTAAGAACCTTTCTTCAAGGGAACTTCAAACAGAAAATAAAAGAAACTTCAGTGCGTTTGTTTTTAGCAAATGTTGCATGGTAGGTGTCGCATTATAGTGTCCATAAAGGAAATATGCATGAAAAGAATGATATATTTTCATACAGTTTGCGTAGAATTTATTTTATTCTGTCATTTGGATCACACCATAAGAAAAAAATATGATCAAGGTTATTTTTTATTCTTTTCCATTTGGTCGGTGGCCTATTCCCTAGATATAAAATGATGAATATAGAACTGTAGCTTTAATGAAATACTCTGAACTGTTGCGTTTTCACTTGAATGTATATGATCGTGTGCCAAAAAAGTATAAACTTGTATGACACAAAATGGATAAGTTCATTATGATAATATATTTGACATATCCGATATCCTAAACTAGAGTTATTTTCGATTATCATGTCAATAGTTACTCTCTCCTCCTGTTCTTATATATTCTCTCTCTCTCTCTCTCTCTCTCTCTCTCTCTCTCTCTCTCTCTCTCTCTCTCTCTCTCTCTCTCTCTCTCTCTCTCTCTCTCTTTTACTTGCTTATACTTCCTCCCTTCTTGACCATTCTCTCTCTCTCTCGCTCTCTCTCTCTCTTACTTGCTTATACTTTATACTTCCTACCTTCTTGACCATTCTCTCTCTCTCTCTCTCTCTCTCTCTCTCTCTCTCTCTCTCCTCTCTCTCTCTCTCTCTCTCTCTCTCCAACTGTAGGAATTTCAAAATGTAGAATGATAGTTAGCGCACTTTTTTTGAATCAAGAGGCACGTGACGTGCATTGTAAATATGGCTTATGATATAGTTCAAATAATAAAAGATTATTGTCTATACATAAACGCTGCATTTCATTATCCCTATAGGATCGCGTTTGTGTAGTGTGTAAGATTCCTGTTCAACCGATGTTCCAGTTAATATATATATATATATATATATATATATATATATATATATATATATATATATATATATATATATATATATATATATATATATATATATATATATATTATATATATATATACATAATATATATATATACATATATGCATATATATAAATATTTATACTATATATACATATACATACACACATATATATGCATATATGCATACATACATATACACACACACACACACACACACACACACACACACACACATATATATATATATATATATATATATATATATATATATATATATATATATATATATATATATATATAACAGAGCATGTTATACATCCATGTCCAATGAAATGTAGTTATAAGAACCAACTTTGAATATTTATATATACTAGCGAAAAAGTATGATTAAACTTAAAATGCCACAGGCATCCAACCAGACCATCTCTAATGCATATAACAATTGGCGCGTTCCCAAGAAAATGTCTGAGCATTCGCTTGGTATTTTTATAACGACATTTACAATTTCTAGAAAAGGTCGCGTTTCCACATTACAAAGAATCTTTAAAACTTCTTAATTAAAAAGAGGTTATGCGACTCATGGTACACAGTTCACTGCAATATGATGTCTGCGTCATTCGCTCGCTCGGCATTATAAATTTTTACAGTATATTTGTGTACCCATATTGAAGGTGACCGTAATTTAAGAGAGGGTTGAGACGGCAAGTCTTCACTCTAGTGATGTTACGTACCATCCCGAAACTATGACCGAAGTACCTTCATCTATGTAAGGGCCGGTAATGAGAGGTGATGGACCCGGACTGGATAACGGCAAGTCTGTACGTGGAAGTCATTACCCGAAGTGATTTTTTGCTCAGAAATAATAAATATATGGATACACTGCTAAGAAAATACATAAAGGTAGAGGAACGAACAAGAATATTCATATATATACCTATCTATGCATGAATAAAAGCAGGAAAGTGATTGCCCGTTTTATACGGGCCTTATGCCAGCACGAACTTTAACCCCGAGGCAGCCCGTAAAAGAGAGTCATGACGCATTTAGCTCTAAAGTCACACTAGAGCCTCTTCACTTCAGGAGTACGATAACTAAATGAAAAAGACAAGTACATAATTATCTTAACTGTGGCGGAAAATGGCCATTCCGATGTCATTTCCTGCGTGATATTTGATCTTGAGGGAAGCGACCTTTTCGCCCTTTTCTTCTTCTTCTTCTTCTTCTTCTTCTTCTTCTTCTTCTTCTTCTTCTTCTTCTTCTTCTTCTCCTTCTTCTTCTTCTTCTTCTTCCAGGAATCTTATATTTGAAAGCTGACCACGCTCGGGCGCCACCACCCTTCCATGAATTATTGTTGCTGCAGTAGAAGAGGGGGAGGGGGAGGAGAAGGAGGAAGGGCTTTTCTAATTATAAATATAGAAAATCAATTAGAGACTTGCGTTCGGCAAGTCCTCGGTACAACCAATATCCGAACCGGGAGTCCAATGAAGCCATTTTCACACAGGGAGGGAAAAGTAGGTTACGTTGTTCTTTTTTGAAGACTGCCTGAGGTGTAACATTTTGAGAACAGCAAACAGCTTATGCAGATAGAATTTTCATGCAGATAAAATTTCGTTTATAAGTAACAAGAAGACTGAAGAGAAAGACTGAAATCTGAGCACTGTCCTTGTTTTACAGTACCCTAATGTTTGACAATATGGACAGAATCATGATATGAACGAAGAGCAATTTAATAGACAAATGGAATTCTTTCCAAAAAGGTGTATTGTTGGATTTCCTTTTTGCATCTGTGGTTCATTTCTTATGATCCCAACTGTTTCTTTTACCGAAAACTATGATCTTTAATGGTTGTTTAGTCACTACTACTACTAATAGTGATGATAATGAAAGTAAATATATTCCAACTTCTCAAGTCTCTGTTTTACAAACAAAACCTAAAAGGACAGCATTACGAAATCAACAAAAATCTATAAAGAATATATGAATGAAATGTAGAATGGCATCCACTGCCAAATATTTATGAAGAAAATCGGTAGATCTGTGTCATGGAATGTATCAGAACATGAAATTCAGTTAAGACTTCCAGGCTGTTAGTCCATATTTTCGTGTAAAAAAGTTATTTTTTCTCTTTGTGTAAAACAGTTTTTGACAGAATTCCATGAGGCTTAGGCAAACCATGAGCATGAAAAGATGTCGGGCTTTGCACGATTCTTTGAATGTGGCGCTTATCAGGTGGCGAGTTTTGGAACTACATTGGGATGGCGTCATTTGGTGAGTACTGCCAAGATGTAAACAACGTTTCTAGCTTGCTCCGCACAACACAGATAAAAAACTGCGGACTATCAACTTTGATTTTCTTTAATTTTATTTACCACTGGTAAGTATACGATATTTGCAGTCAGTAGCATAAGGTACATAGTGCTGGGACGTCAGAATCTCAAGCAATTTGCGGATGTTATGCGTCTGAAAATAACTATTTTTGCACATAGTGCACGCTTGGACATGCAATTATGGCGTTTGCCGATTGTAGAATTTCTATCACGGTTCATTCTAGTAGATCGTCTCTGTTGGTAGAACAGCGTCCAGAGACCCACAGTAGGCTTCTAATTCCATTTGATACCTTGCAAAAGTTAAAGGCCATTTTGGGCAAGGGCCAGTGCGGGTACTAGGTCGGCTTCATCTAAATCCACCAGCCGCCGTCATCCTGAATATCTGAAGACCTCGAAATACCCGCTAGGCTTCCACGACTAAGATTTATTAGAGTGGTAAAAACAGGCGGAGATACATAAGCAATACTGTTCTAGAGTTATGTTATTATTATGCATTCAAAAGTATACTTTAAATCGTCAAAGCATCATTTATGACCTATTGCTTATAGCCTGTGTGAGAAAGTTTCGTAAAATGATACTGAGAGCAAGATGTAAAATTTTAGTGACTATACTAAAGTAACGGAATCGAACCTTAGAATTTTTCAGTAACCTTCGCAGGTAAATTATTTGTTAGTCATTTGGAAATTAACGAATTGTCATTTAAACATGTAAGTCTTCCAGAAAGGAATAATGTCAGTATCTACTAGCCTCAAGTCGTTTCATCGTTCAAAAGGCACACATTGTCAAGATCCGCACGCTCTGTGTCCAATGTACTCGCCGCACATTTTTAGAATTTCAGGACACATTGCATATTCCTGAACAGAGATCAGCGAAGCTCTTCTGTCCTGGATTTGGTCAATTCTTAAATGGGAGACCCCCAGGAAGTGCCAGATGCCGTCATCGCCTAAGGCCCTTGACCATCCGTGGCGTAGGGCGTGGGACTAGCAAATGCAGCAACTTCTGGAGCCACCCCATCCAAAATGAAAAACGTGTGGGTAAAGTATGTATACATATATATATATATATATATATATATATATATATATATATATATATATATATTTCTTTTTCTGTGTTAGTGGTGTGTATTTGCGTTTAAATACTTATACGTTGGTATAATCGCTATATTTTTAAATTATCACTAAAGGTATGAGTCCTTACTTTCGTAAATTATCTTTTAGTTACATATACGGCGTCAGAACGGATTCAAATCTTTAGGGAAAAATATGTTGATCTATCAAAGTAAAGCTCAGTTCTCAAAAATATTAGTTAGCACTTGCACCTTAGAGCTACTCTTCGCAGACAAGTTAACGAACACAGCTCTGAATGTGCTTTAATGAATAAAGTTTTTCCTTTCACAGGGGAACAGAATAGGCGTATATTCCCTCAAATACAAGATGCGCGAAGACAAGATGACTCTTTTCTTCGTAAGAGCGATTTTTCTAACCTCAGTCTGAGCTATCGAACCTGCGCCTTGACGAGTGAGCCTAAACAAAACAGAGGCAAACGTTGCTTGCGCTGCATGTTTAACGAGCTCCTTGTTTTCTCTCGCTCGCAATATTGTAAACATGCGTTAGATTTCGATATTTACAATAGCAGCACAGTCTGTCCGTTTTTATCAGCCCTCCCAACATTGCAAACTGAAACTAGAGAGCCAGACAGACCATTTATTACTTCTTGTATGAATCTGCAAACAAGTCGATAAATTTGCTCTTCGGCATTTAGGGAATTGATTTATATTGAAGCTGGTATTTGTAATCTGAGAATTTATACGTTCATGTAGGTCCCAATCCCGGATTAAAAGGACGAGGGTTGGTGATGGGTAGGGAGGGGGTTGTGGCTGAGCGCTAAGCTAACGCCATAGAAACTTGTAACTAACTATAGTAGTCTTCAAGCAAACAGCAAAAGTCGTGACGTAGGCCAAAGCCAATTAAGAAGTGTATGTAACTTTTGGCTAAAACTTCACTTAATTCAACTTTCGAAACTACATTAACAGTGATTTTCAAGACTAGATTAAAATCAATGGTTTAAAGAAGTTTCAACGAAAATGGAAAAGTCACTAATCCCAAAAATATTTAATTAACCTTGTTCGGTGCTTAGGTAAACTAGCATCAGAGCTGTCATAGTAATGTGCGCTACTAAAACTGAAATTTTTATTTTCCTGTTTAATTCACATGACATGAACACATAGGATAATAGACTGTCCATCTAGTTACGGGTAATAAGGCTGAATCTTACTTAAACAACGATATGAGAGGTAAGGTTTGAATTTATTAGAGAACATAACTAAGACACTGATGATACAATTAGGCCAGCTAAAATTTCAGGAGAGATTAGGTCTATGTTGGTCAGGTACGCTTATTTTCTTCCAGAAACCTCGATTTCTCTACTATGTTCTCGCCTCGAAGTTCACTATTTTTTACGGTAATGTCCACAATTGCAAACATTCACCGAGTAAACATCTCTCTAGAGTCTAGATGCTAGAAAGTGTTGAAGACCATGAAGGCTTGAGAGCAATTGGAAAGCTCAAGCTACTCGTGCCATAAAAGACCTCTTACTCGCTAACCTTGTTGTAATATTTGGTACTGCTTCTCTCTCTCGTGGCTCTAAACCAGTGGTTCTTAAACTTTTTTGCCTTGCGCCCCCCTCTGCACTATGCATAGACCCCACGCCCCCCTACCCCTGAAATTTTTGCCAACTTTAATCTATAAACAATATGTTGTCTATTTGTATGCTATTATACTTATCATAACAATAAAAGACAATTCATAAACAAGATTTGAAATTAAAATTGACTTATATTTTGAAATTTTGGCGTGTTTTGAGATAATAATTAGAAAATATATGGAAGCAGTGATAATGTTTTTGGCAATTTTGTAATTAACATCACAAATTAAAAAAATAATAGGCACCATCCGGCAACTCTGCTTGCGGCCCCCTTGGAAGCCTCTGGCGCCCCCTACGGGGGGGCGCCCCCCAGTTTAAGAACCACTGCTCTAAACCTTTGCAGTATTCAAGTTGATGAGGAAATGCTGGGAGGGTTTTGAAAATTATCCTTCTTATGAGTCACCGACAATAGATCATAATTACATCTGATTAAAGTACTAGTTTTCCTTTGCTAGAACACTTTTCAAAAATTATTCACTTCACACATCTACGCCAGTAACTTTTTATTGCTTATGTATGCATAATTATATGTGTATATATGTATATATAAATCTATATGTATTTGCGTGTATTTATGTATGAATGTATGTATGAGAGAGAGAGAGAGAGAGAGAGAGAGGTGCATAAGCCCACTATAAGGTCACAACTCGTGTGTGCGCCTTGCGTCAATTAGATTGTTCATTCAAGATACTGGTTGACTGACATTGTACTTATGATATAGACAATTGTAACGAAATTCTAAGTAGGAAGCGACGCCACCGTGCATTTATTACATTTCCACCAGATCATTAGACCTGTATATGAAACCACTTCCTAGAAACTGAAAATTATGCCTAGTAAAGTTGTTAAACGTTTTCTGTCTTATTACCTGCGTTCATAAAGTAAACCTTTATCTGTTTTGGCTTTTTACAGGAAGAATAAGTATTAAGCCAGAGTAAAGCTTTCCTTCTTCTTTTTCTTTTACAGAAAATCAAAACACAACAGAAGACTCACAGCAGGAAGAGACGTCGCCATGTCGTGATTTCCAGCCCTCCCCTTCGCATCTGCGCCTCATTTCTTCCTTTCAGCGTCTCCTTTTTCACTCATTTATTCATCGACGGCTTCTCCTTTCCCTCTCTTCTCCTACACTTTCGTCCTCGAATCAAATTACATGTAGCGGGCTGTGATTATTATTCCGACTGGTTCCTTGTTCTTCTTCCTCCTCCTCTTCCTCCTCTTCCCTTCCTTTTCCCTCTCTCCTCGTGCTATCTTGCCATTATCTCTCCGTTCCTTTCCTTTTAATGCATTCAGTGGACAATTAAGAGCTATATTCAAATCGGTCAACATTTGGACAGAATCTTTGATAACCAAACAGACGATCATTTCGTCAATATCCTGCCAATGTTAAAGATGATGACATGGCTCCTGCCTTTGCTTGATGCCTGCACAAACATCTTGCGTAGAAGGCTGAATGAGAAGGATTCGCAGGAATTACGGCATAATGACATCAAGATATTTGTCCGTCGAGCTCTTACGAGGAAAACACCCAGTGCAATACTAATCGAATGTTCAGCGTGTGTAATGTTATTACAGACTCGATTACTGGTTTTGTAGGGGAAGTACGTCTATTAGTGACACAGCAGTAATAAATAGTTGAACTCAAAATCCATCCATCCATCCATCTACCTATCTATCCGTCTATCTATCTATCTATCTGTCTATATACACACGCATATATATGTATGTATGTATGTATGTATGTATGTATGTATGTATGTATGTATGTATGTAGGGTTCTTTCCTTTGGAGAGAAAGTGGCGCTACAAGGACAGAGCTTCCTGGTTCTTAACAGTTCGTGGCCCAAGCTAACTCTGGTACTCTTTCACAACTAGGTCGACTTGTGGGGCTTAGGCCGTGGTCGAAAAACCGGCATGGAGAGCACGAGCCCTGTGCTTTACCAATGATTTAGTGCAGCCATGTAGGATTTTGTTAGTGCTTCACATTAACTTGTGCGATCTCCTGTACGTACTTACATTTGTGCTTGTAACTCTCATCCATTTTGTAGTCTCTTTGTAATCAGTTAAACAGATATGAATAAAGGAACCCAATCAGCAACCTGATTTCAACTCTTGTTTTAGTGAACTCCCGATTTCATGATATTTTTCAGGTAAACTCTCTGATTTCGTCCGGCAAACACCCCAAAGTCATCCTACTTTTCGAGCGAACCACCTAATTTAATTTTTTTCTAGGGAAACCAGAAATAATTCTAATGTTCTTGTCTTCACGCTTATAACCTTTAGGTTTCTGAAGTCTCCTTGTTGGGACTCAAGCGTCCATGGGTACCGTAGCTACTCCAACCACGTGAAACACGAAGGTTAGCGCGGATCGTCTAGAAGCCAACAAGCTAAATAGCATTGAGTTTTTATTCATATTGATACACAGTGATAACACCATATTTACTTGTCCGTGGCGTATTTTTCACCATGCTCCGAGGTACATCCAGGCTTATGTTTGTTCTGTTTGGATGAAAACTGCGTCTAGCGCCATCAGAAGCATGCTGGATTTTTAGGTACGAATGATTTGATTTATTTTTGTTATTCAGCTATTTGTAGCATTGTCGGGCAGAACTGGTTACGCGATAGGTTGTTTATGAATATGTGCTGACGTAACACTATCAAGAGTTCATGAAAGTAGTCTTAGCTTTCACCAAATTTGGGCTATTCAGTCTCTCCACATCAAGTTATCAATTAAAAAACCCAAACATTATTCATGGATAGCGCTAGGTTATCAATCTGAGGTTAAACTTAGTAAATGGTCTGTTAAACTTTTAAATAGAGTAGTTTGTTCATTTCAAACCACTCATTGAGCTGTGTATGCTTGGTTTATTTGATGAAACTTCTTAATACACTACCGGAATGTAAACATCTTATAAATGATCGCAAACTAATTTTTTCGGAAGATGTTTCCAAATCAATGATTTTTTTTCTGTATTAATGTTTATTGTGTTAAGGACCTGATATGCCATGCAATTTTAAGGAAAATATATTTGTCGAGATTGATTTTGGAAGTAATGTCTTGGAACACACACACTATATATATATATATATATATATATATATATATATATATATATTTATATATATATTATATGTATTTATATATATTGATAAATAGATGCATATAGGTATAGATATGTATGTGTGTTGGTCAGCAGAAAAAGTTATACCTCCGGCAATAGGCCACAGCCAACAAACCTGGCTTCCAACAGGTCCACGATGCAATCCGGTTGGCCTTGGAATAATATGTAATATATATATCTATATATATAAACATATATATACATACGTACATATATATATATAATATATATATATATATATATATATATATATATATATATATATATATATATATATATATATATATCACACATTACCACAGGTGAAAAATAAGAAATATTCTTGTAGTATATATATTTGTGATGTCTCATACTCTGTATCAGTCCTTCGTCAATGGCTTGGAAATAAAGTCGAAACCGGTCAGGACCTACACCCCGTTTCTTATTTTTCACCTGTGGTAATGTGTGATAAATGAATCACGTACAAAAGTGATAATAATCATATATATATATATATATATATATATATATATATATATATATATATATATATATATATATATATATATATATATATTGCTTAAAGATCCCCAGTCAGTAATGATATCCTAAAAGAGCGGCTTATCAAGAGAAATAATTTCCACATAGACATTTAAATCTTCCCAGATTAATTCAAGGCAGATGATATTTCCGATAGACTTGAGGAATGACCATGAATGCTCCTTTCCTATATGTGAAACGCCAGTCACTAATCTGGCCAACATTGACTTCATTTAAGGCCAAACGCAAACACAGAGGGTCGGTCCGATTTTACGGTTAGCTGCCACGCGATTTCTGTTCTGTTTTCCAACTAGATATTCCCTAATGAAAATTTAAGACTTATCGTTAATGTTGGGCGCTTATCAACAGATATTACGATGATATTAATTAAGAGAAATCATGGTAGTTTCTTTGGCAATGCGAGAAAAGTTACGTGTAAACTGAACCCGGCTTAGGCCATAATTGTTCAAATTTCATTCTTTAAGATTTAAGCGAAGTGATTTTTAACACCTGCAATAGGTGTCGGCTATTGGGAAAGCTTAGCATACATTTATTTCGGCTAGGTCTTAGTGAGACAATTTTCATGAATCAAATTACTTCTGAAAGTGACACCAGATTCTCATTTGCGGGAATACTTGGGGAAAGGAACACGTGTTAGGACAAAGAAATATTGCATAATTCATTCACTCTTAGCCGTAACAGAACATAGCATTTGAATATCTAATTTTACTTCAGAGCTTATTATGTTTAAGCTTATTCATGTCTCATGATACTTACTCATTGCATTAAGAATAACTGATTTTGGTTACTAAGAGATACGGTGTAGAAATGACTCCTTTACCGCTAAACTTAAAACTCAAATTCTCATTTTTGTTGTTGAAAAGTTGTTATTGTAAGCTCGTTTTTATTACCAGACAATAAATATTAAACATTAATTTTGCTACCAATCAAGAGTAAATAAAAATGTGTCTTTAGTAAAAGATAATAGAACAGGGAATCTTATTCTAACTGTAAATTCATTTCTCATTGGTCGCAAATTTAAATTAAAATTTTGTATTAATTGCTAGGAAGTAGGACTGAAAATTTTGCATTTATTGCTTGAATGTAAATTAGAAATTGGTTTTCACTAGAGAGAAATTGCTTTTAATTCCTGAAAAGTACGAATAAGCAACTAATTTTCGTTGCTAAATATACATTGAAAATTTGTATACTGTTATAAAATAAAAATCAAAGCTTGATTTACTCGCTAGAAAACAAGCTATGCCGGGTAGTGATGACTTCTTACTCTTGGAAATTTGTGCAACAAAATTCATTCTTAGAGACAAGAAAGGGAAGAACAGAGGAGGTAGAACTTCTCTGTCTGTTTGACTCTCTCTCTCTCTCTCTCTCTCTCTCTCAAGTACGCCATGTAGGACCTTTTTATGAGCGATCCAAGGACTAGGGGGAGGAGAGGGAGGGGTAGGAGGAGGACCGGGGTTTAACTTCCACGTCCTTGCGTTTACTTTGATCTTGAAGACCTGCTGCCTTTAATCAATAATCTGCTTTATTAGCTGTTTTAGGAAAGATTCTGAAACTAAGGACACTCGTCGAACTTGATTTACTAAAGATTTTGTCCCCTATAAGCTATAAAAGGGAAAAGAAGGCTTGGTGGAATTAAAACAAATTTTTACAAAATACTAAAAAAGACTTGTCCAGAGGACAGAATACGGTTTTCAGAGAGACACGAAGTCCTGAAAGATTTGTAATTAGTTAATAAAAATGGCACGAATACCTAACAAGTTTATAGTCATTTTGCTAGGAAATAATACGAAGACTTAATAGATATCCAATTCTCAAGCAAAAGACAATAAAGCTCAGTAAATGGATAATTAGTTTCCAGCAGCGATACCCAGACTTAATGAATTTACAATTAGTTTTCATTAAAGATAAAACGGCGATGGCTTAATAAATTTCAAATTAGTTTCCAGAGAGTCCTGATGAGCTTCTTAAATTTGTAAATATCATCTCCATTCGGGACCGCAAAAATTATGCTACAGGTAGTAATAAACATTCTTTTGATAATTGGCTGCAACACAGCACTAGTAAAGGCATTTAAGAATATTAATCTAAATGAATAACATGTGTGCGTAAAACTTTAAATATTTTCATGGAAAATATTACAAAAACATTTGGTATTTTTCAGTTATCTATTTGAAATTAGTAGCATCAGACTCGCAACACCACTGGTATCTTATTATGAAAAAAATTCTCCGTACTCTTCGTTTCTTGAACATAACCTTTCTGCTACGAAGTCTCTTTATTAATCATCATTATTGTTACTTTATCATAATATTTATTATTACTTTCTATGGTCACTAATCCATAGGGAAAGAGGAAAAAGAAAACAAAGAAATGCGGGGCAAAGTAAAATATAAATGAACATTGATAAATAAAAAGTAGTTAAGTTCAAAAATATAGTATGAATAAAAAAAATGAATTCACTCATTTCCATATTCCGAAATATGACAACTGTATAGTTTAGTATAAGAATGAACAAACTGTTACCAAGCATTGAGTTTTTCTTTGAATTTTAACGGTAGATTCCTGCAACATAAACATTTTTTCTCTGTCTGCTTCTCTTGGCTGTCAAAAGGCCTTCTCTCTCTCTCTCTCTCTCTCTCTCTCTCTCTCTCTCTCTCTCTCTCTCTCTCTCTCTCTCTCTCTCTCTCTCTCCAAGAAGTGACATTATTTCTGTTCAAAAATCTTAAAAGTTTATTTACTTATTCCCCAACTATATTGACGGCGCATACTGCAAGAACCAATATTTCTTTCTAAAGGTACTTTACGGAACAAAATTAATTTCATAGTACAATAGTATTATAGTACTCTCTCTCTCTCTCTCTCTCTCTCTCTCTCTCTCTCTCTCTCTCTCTCTCTCTCTCTGTCCTTCGCTTGCTGTCTGTCCCCGCTTTCCTGCGCACAATTAACCCGGTTGCCCGACGAGGGTTATGGAGTGGTTTCTGATCTTTCCTGAGAGTCTAATATCATTACCCTCGACCTAAACCCTCTTGACACCTCGTCGGGAGATGCCCACTGGATCCCCTCCGGAGGACTCCCGCTCTTCAAGGGAGATCTCTCTATTCCTCACAGGGACCG
>JANJGK010000015.1:31174847-31182347 GCA_039081455.1 Macrobrachium rosenbergii | reverse complement strand
TCGCACAGATTTCCCACCCCATCCTCCCCTTCAGGTGGATGGAACTTTACTGAATGAGTCTGAAGTTTTAACTATTCTAGGTGCAACTTTTGACTCACATCTAACTTTTGAGACACATCTAATGAACGTTTCAGCAAATGCCGCACGAAAGTTAGACATTGTTCGTAAGGCCTCATATATTTATAACAGTGATAAAATCAGTGCAACTTATTTTAGGTCATTTGTACTTCCTTTAATAGAATACTGTTTTCCGGTATGGATGTCTGCTTCTGCCAGAGATTTATCTCATTTAGATAGAGTGGTGGTGGTCCTTGTCTTTTAATACATTTTTATCTATTTATTAATTTATTTTTTTCGTTTTTAATAAGTGGGATCTCTTTCTGTATTTCCGTTTACCTCCTCTTACTTCTTCCTAATGAACACCATATTCTCTGGAACCCTGAATTTCAAGTCAATGGCGCCAGTGGGATTGTCCCATATGAATAGTTTTCATTTTCTGAATAATAATAATAATAATAATAATAATAATAATAATAATAATAATAATAATAATAATAATAATGGATCCTGCGGAACTTTCACCACTGAGGCGAGCACCATAAACACTGGATTATGGAAAACTCTCTCTCTCTCTCTCTCTCTCTCTCTCTCTCTCTCTCTCTCTCTCTCTCTCTCTCTCTCTCTCTCTATATATATATATATATATATATATATATATATATATATATATATATATATATCTACATATAAATACATATGTATATATGTATGTATATATACATATATATATATACATATGTATATATAACAGTTACATTAAAGCTAATGAATTCCTCCAAGACATTTCCTGCAGGAAGTTCCTAGACAATTTAGTAAGTCATGTGGTCGTTTGTTCATTCACTTTTTCTTCCCACAGCGCATATGATGGTCTTTGTTGGCCGAGGATGTTGTTGCTCTCTGTTCCTGCAAACAAACTCTGGCCTTTTAATAAATTCGTCAATCCTTCGACTTCCTACTCCCTGATCACTTCCCTTTTGTTTTTGCGCGCTCTTTATGCTCCAATCCTCTTTCGATAATCTCTCTCTCTCTCTCTCTCTCGTTACCATCACCTCTGTTTATTCACCCTCCGTCCTCTGTTCATACCAATGTAAACTTTATTCACTCTTACATTTTTGTCTTTCTGCTTTCAACACTCTGCATTCCTCCCTCCTTTTTCCATCAACATCGGGATGACCCATTCCACGCCTCTCTTTATTTCCCTTCAGCTCGGCTCCCGTCCCTGTCCAGCCCCGTCTTCCGTCTATCCTTCTCTGTCATTTCGTGACTGTCATTCATATCCTTGCCTACACCGTACCCTTTTGTTGCGAGTCCTGCTTTCTGTCTCCCGTTCTGTGAATCCTTCAGCAGTCTTTCAAGTGTTTTTCGTCTTAGTGCCTTTCCCCCATTCTTTCTTTATTCAGTTCTTGGCTTTATTCTCCTTTTTTATATTTTCGTCTTTCCTTCTGTCTGCCACAGTCCATCTCTCTCTCTCTCTCACGTTCCCTTAATCCCATTCCTTCCTCCTCCTCCTCCTCCTCCTCCTCCTCTTTCTCCACTTCTCCTCCCCCTCCTCTCCTTCTACTCCTCCGCCCACTCGACCCTCTCCCCCATGTCTCCTCCGCAATTACGGAAGCCACTGAAGTCTTTGAAGGTGGGGCGGCAAAGGCAGGAATTTGCATATAATGAAATACCCACCATCATTTCTCCTGGCCTTGAAAACACTCCACATTACATTCCGCAGGATTCGAAAATATAAATGAAGAGGGGAGGGGTGGGGGTGGAGTGAAGGAAGGGGAGGCACCAAGTCACTCTCGCTTTCTCTCTTTGTCTTTCTCCCTCTCTTTCTTTCTCAGTTCACAGGAGGGGAAAAGTGTCCCAAGTACTGAAAGGGAAATAAAAAAAAGAACACATTCGATCTTATGCGAAATTCACCTCAATCTCCTCCTCCTCCTCCTCCTCCTTTTTCCTCCTCCTCCTCCTCCTTCTTTTTCCTCCTCCTCCTCCTCCCTCATTTCCCGTTCCGCCGTTATCCCTCATCCATCCCTCATGCCCCTTGCTTCTCTTCCAACACACCCAGGGAGATGAAACAGATTTCAGGGGAGGATTGGATGAACCTCCTCAACTACGATGAATTTAGCTGTGATTATAACATATTAAATGGATTAACATTCCATCCGCTGCCTTGGTGGGCTTCCCCCCACCCCCCTACCTTCCCTCCCCAACCCACAATGCCTCGCTCCCTCCTCTGAGGTCCCCGGCCCTCCATTACCCACCACTACCCCAAACCTTCGGGGTCGCCGTCTTCCAGACACTGTCCTCCTTTTCCATCCTCTGAGTCACTGTGATCTTTTAACCATTCTGCGCGATGTCTCTTGATTTCAGTTGCCATTTTCTGCTCTGGAAATGTTTACCTCGACTCAACCGTGAATGATTTCTCCCCCTTCGTCGTTTCTGGCATTTGAGTCGTTGGAAACTTGAGTTTGCACGAATGGATTCTTTGCTACGCGTTTAGTGTAATTTGCAAAAAGATATGTTACAATATTCAGGAGGATGTATAATGCCCCTACCACTCACCAAAGATCCACAAATCTCTTGTAAATCTAATTCAACGCTTCTTGTGAAGAATGACCAAAGTTAACATATCACCACAGACTCCGAAGCTTCGAAAGTTTAAGGGCATGATTACTAGAGGCACCTTTGAGCTCCCTTCGAGGACTTGGCCCTTCCCCAAGTCCTCCCGCTCCACTGTCACCGCCATCCCTGGCCCAATTTTCATCTTTATTTGCAAGAGTGACATTATGAGCATTAAAACGCCCATTACGTTGGAATCGCGTTAAAACGTATTGATTCTCACATTATTCAACGCCCGTATGAGTAGTACCCATCTGGAATTTAGTAATAAGAAGAAAGATTAAGAATAGTGAAAACAAACAAATGATAATCAGCTATTCCCCGATTAATTCGGTGACCGTGTTCTGACTTTCAACTGCCACGGTTTTGAAATTCATTCTCTCTCTCTCTCTCTCTCTCTCTCTCTCTCTCTCTCTCTCTCTCTCTCTCTCTCTCTCTCTCTTCCATTTTCTGCAAATTCTATTATCCCCCATTTTTCAAGCGGCGGTTCAACCGTTTCCAGGAAGTTTAGCCCTTATTCGTTTCCTCTTCCATTCTTTTTCCTTTTCCTTACAGCCTAGTCTACACAATTGCTCTGGTGCCCTTACCTTAGGCCTATGTATAAAAATTTTTATAGGCGTATTGTCGAGTTGATTAAAGACCATTAACGGCCCTCTAAAAATATATAAACCTCTCACCTGAGCGCGTTTTCAGTCGTCTTACAGTCTGGCTTTAGACTGAATGTTTTCTAAAATGGTGCAAAATAGAAGTGACGTTTGTTCGTTAAGGTGACATCACACAATCATTGACATGCGAAACTATAACGCTTCCTCTGATATTGATTGTTTGGTTCAGAATTTTGCAACAAAATTCAATGAGCAAACCCCAAGCAACGTGGTCTTGCGAGAGCTGAAAATGGAACCGGTATATTAAGCTGAAGAGGGGCCACCCTCTAGCAGGTCTCCCGTTCTGAGTGCTTGCAAGGTCCTTAGCTTTCAGTTTTACTCTTCCACTGGTGGTGAGTTGTACTTTAATATTCTACCTCTAGTTTCTGTATGAGCTTTGTCACAACTCACAAAAACATATTTATGTAGATAGGTATTATACTTAGGTATAATTGATGGGAAAACCGAAAATTTCGGATCTTGGGAACAATCAAAACGGAAAGCTTATATGCACTCCTGTACATGTGTGTGTGCGCGTGCATGTGTGAGTTAACGGTTAGGTGCAGCATATTTGCATATATTTAGCGCTTCCCAAGATATGATTTTTACTTTGCTTTTAATATTGGCTACTACTACTACTACTACTACTACTACTACTACTACTACTACTACTACTCTCTCTACTCCGGTGGCTCTTGGGCCTCTTGGTGGCCCATGGCCGCTTGCACCAGACCTCTCCACGTTTCCCTGTTGAGAGCTGTATCTCTCCAGTTATAGATCCTCCACTCCCAATTCTCTTAGATCTCTAAACACATTATCTTTTCCCTCCTTCAAAAGACTTTTCACGTGTATGATGACCCAAAAAACCTGCAGAACAAAGATAGATTGTAAAATTGATATACCGACATGAACTTTTTTTTTTTTTTTTGCACGCACTAGTCGTTTAACTTCTTAATCGATTAATGGTCAACGTCACCAATCTCTGAATCTTAATTACCTGTATATTGTGACGTACTCTTCAATATCATGAAGAATAAACAAACCTGGTACCCTTAATTCTATTGGGTCTGATCGAAATGACAATACAACTGTTTTTTTTTCCTGGCAGTTAATTAAAGCAGGTTCATATCCCTCAAATTCAAATGATACAGAAAAAAAATAATCTTGCTTTTAACGAAGAATATAATTCCCATCCGGCCGAAAAATAGAAAGAACTTTCTCTTCGAAATAAAGCTCTCTCCCTCTTTCTCTCGCTCCTAGTTTCTAATTCTATCGTCCACTTTTCCTTAATTTCCCTCTACGTTTCCATCAGGCTCCGGGAACTGTGTCGTAAAACAGTAGGCAAACATGTAAAATTCCTGTTCGGAGCGCCTGATTGACTAATATTAGTGCATAAGGCAGTTAAACCCCATTTTTACGGCCTCTCCCCGGCCAGAATCATTTTGGGTCTCTTCATATATTTGGCTTTCTTTTCTTGGTCACTCGTTCTCTCTGCTTTCTTCCTCCTTTTCTTGTTTTTTCTTCTTCCTCTCCTCCTCCAGTTGGTGCGTCCCCAGAGGTATAAGACTGCACGCTAGTTCGGCGGGAGGTCTGCGTTCGTCAATGTTTACACTGAAATAATTAATCAGATTCTCTGCTGCAAGGCAGGGCGACTATATTATTGTATGGTCTATTTATGGTTTTGTCCAGTAATAGAAATGGGGAGGAGTGCCAGTAACTATATTTAACAGGAAATACTGTTAGGACTAATGATTTGAATGACAGTTGTCATGGGGAAAAGATTCTACTAATATCCACTACAGAAGCTTCTAGACTTTCAAATCATAAAAAAGGAACGTCTCACGCACATACACACACACACACACACCTCAACATAGCTCTCCGTTGGGAGAATCGGTAGAGCTGTGGAGTAGCACTCGCTAAGCCCGAGTTCAAGTCTTTATTTTCTCAGTTTTTTTAATGCACCTAATACTTACTCCCTCATATAAATCGGTCAACTTTTGCTCCTCGAGCAATTCTGGAGAATAAGCCGGCTGATGAAGAGTTAGAGGAATTTATTTCTGGTGATAGAAATTCATTTCTCGCTATAATGTGGTTCGGATTCCACAATAAGCTGTAGGTCCCGTTGCTAAGTAACCAATTGGTTCTTAGCCACGTAAAATAAGTCTAATCCTTCGGGTCAGCCTTAGGAGAGCTGTTAATCATCTCAGTGGTCTGGTAAAACTAAGGTATACTTAACTTACACATCTCAACATAAAACAAGCTGAGATTAATGTAACTGTTATTAGAAAAAATCACATTTTTTTTAAACATCCGATTACGACTAATTTTCAGTTTATTTTGATTCGTAAGGCTCCTTTACTTAGCCGATTACCATACCATAAATGCGGTGTAGCAGAGGTTAGGATTTATATTTGAAGCTGTCTCTGAAATATAGATGAAGACCCTAGAATTCCAGTAATACTTGTTTATCGATCTTCACTCTCGCAATGAAATTAACAAAATATTCCGTAACTTATTCAGCCGGTTGTTCTAAAGGGCAAGAGGATAAGGCCAGTTTAACCCTTCATCAACAACCACGAACAAAGACCAGCTGGAGAGCCTCTGAGCTTGGGGGCAGAGGTCAAAGCTCAAAAGGATTTGATCTTTGACTAAGTTATACTTGAAGGGTAAGGTGGCTTGTGTTTTGCAGAGATCTTCCTTCCTCACTTTCCTGTTTGGTGACAGTTTCTTACCTTCCACGCACAGTCCAAAGACTTAGCGCAATAGCCTACCGTTTTCTGTGGGTCACATGTACTTTCTAAGAATAGGTGGGTCTATCTCTGCCATTTGGGTTAGGTTCAAACAATGTTTTCCCCCCTCCCCCCTTTTTATAGAAGTTTTCAAGACTTAGTGACTGCTTCCCGTTCCGTCGGCCTATTCTTAGGATGATAGGCGCTGTCTAAGCCTCTAAGGAGATCTGATTGACGGTTGGCATTCCCCTTAGAGGGAATGTTTACTTGTAAGGGAATTCAGATTGATACGAAACCTTTAAGGAGAGCAGAGGGATACAGATTATATAATACATAATTCGTAAGGCTTTATCTTCTGAAATTAAGATGAATAAATAAAAAAAATTAATAGGCATAGGTATTATCTATAATCAAGGACAACTGCTTCCCCCGAAATAGGTTGAAAATCTGACCAAAACTGCATTGCTTGCTTTACAATGAACAAAACTCTCCTTCAGAGGAGAGCTATCGTTTCCTATGGGTTCAGGTGTCGCTCTCTTTCCCTACTCCGTCCCTCGCGTGTTTCCATCAGGTCTGAGTCTGATAAGGATATGAGCTTCGGATTTCCCGTTCCATCGGCCTTTATATCAAAAGTGGCAATTAGTGAAACACCTGATACATCCCACTAATCAAACTCTAACCCCAGCAGCAGAATAAAAGACATACAAAATATAAAGTCTTTCGCCAGCATTCTTTCATTCCAAAATGTTATTGTCAACTTTTCACATTGATGAACATCTACCGATAGTAAATGAAATGGGTTTAGGGAAAAAAAGTTGGAGGCAAAAAAAAAAAAAAAAAAAAAAAAAACGAGCAAAATAAATTCTGCAGCCTTTCAGCAGAGAGCGGTTGGGGCGGCTGTACAGTTTCATTTCCAGGCTTTATTACAAAATTCACCGCGTCCCTCCCGATCCGGGAAATGGAACTTAAATAATCCCACGCGAAACTTGCCACGACCAATTCGTCATTTCTTTCAGCTCCGTTCAGTAAAGCGCCAGACACTGTTATTTTAGCATAATCCTTTTTTCGCGCTGATGAGATTATTGTTCAACTCCGCGTTCGCGAAATGGCTATTAGAGCTGAATATTCGCAACAAAGTTTTCACTATTTTCTTGTAATTTCTTTATTGTGATCATTAATCTGTTCATAATGTTCACATTGTTCCTTGAGGATAAAATCTTAATCACGTACCCTAAGCCTCGACCGGTGCTAGTTTTCAAATGTGAGCATAAAAATTAGGTCGAGGGGCGCTCTTTGGCTTGTTACCTATGCGTCACCTACTCCGAGGTGCTAGTTCTAAACACCGCACGGTAAATGTAAAGTAGACGGCCGTTGTTGTTACTGATGCACTACGTGTGCTGAAGGGCTTGTTGAGCCATGAAAATATTTCAACTTTAGATTGCATTTCATATTTC
>JANJGK010000015.1:31144847-31169847 GCA_039081455.1 Macrobrachium rosenbergii | reverse complement strand
ATATACCAATTTGCAGCCCTATAGCCTCAGTAGTTTTTAAGATCTGAGGGCGGACAGAAAAAGTGCGGACGGACAGACAAAGCCGGCACAATAGTTTTCTTTTCAGAAAACTAAAGCCAGTGACATTCTCAGAGACAGTAGCTTGTTGGATATTTTTCTGTTATGTCTAATTAGGATAAGCGATTATCTTTTGGTCACCATGTTACCTTGTCTAATTAGGTTAAATACCGAGACTTCTACATGACAGGAAGTGGAAATGTACTGGCTGTGTAAGAAGTAAGATTAGTTTCCCGGAGAGTGCATGATAATAAAAGGAGAGTGACCAGTGGAACGGTAAATTATAGCATTCATATTCGCCCGAACCCGGAGAAAAAAAGTGGAAAAGTAACAGGCCCAACTCCGATGGAAGGGACCATCACTTTTTGAAGCAAAGGAAGTTGTGGGATTTAAAGAAAAAGTAAGACGGACGAAAATCTTATCCAAGCCGGACTGAATAGAATCAGGATCCAAACATCATTACTTCAGTCCATCAAAGTCAAGACTAGATTTCTTTAATTTCATCAAAGTCTAGACTGAATTACTTCAACGAGTCAATATTCAGACTGCATACTTCAGTTTCTTCAAAGTCCAGATTGAATTTCTTCAGTTCCATAAAAATTCTGACATGATTTCTTTAAATCCATCAAAGTTTAGGCTTCATTTCTTAGTTCCATCAAAGTTCAGACTGGATTGCTTCAAACCACGCGATCAGACTGGATTACTTCAATTTCATCAAAGTCCAGACGGGATCTCTGCAGTTCCATCAAAATTCAAGCTGGATTTCTTCAGTTCCATCAAAGTTTGGACTGAATTTCTTCAAATCCATGAAATTCAGATTTGATTTCTTCAGTGTCAGCAAAGTTCTGACTAGATTATTCTGACTGGATTACTTCAACAAGTCAAAGTTCAGACTAGATTTCTTCAAATCATTCAGACTGGATTACTTCAGTTTCATCAAAATTCTGATTGGATTACTTCAGTTCCATCAAAATCAAAATCGGATTTCTTCAGTTCCATCAAAGTCTAAACTAGATTACTTCAACAAGTCAAAGTTCAGACTAGATTTCTTAAATGCATCAAAGTTCAGACTGGATTAACTTCAATTTCATCAAAGTTCAGACTGGATTAACTTCAATTTCATCAAAGTTCTGTCTGGATTACTTCAGTTCCATCAAAATCAAAACTGGACTTCTTCAATTCCATCAAAGTCCAAACTGGGTTGCTTCAAACCCGTGAAAGTTCAGACTTGATTACTTCAATTCCATAAACGTTCAAACTGGAGTTCTTCGATTCTGTCAAAGGTCAAACTGGATTTCTCTAATTTCATCAAGTTTCAGCTTGGGTTTCTTATATTCTATCGAAGTTCAAACTGGATTTCTTGAATTCTTTGAAAGTTCAGTCTGAATTTCTTCAAAACATTCAAAGTTCAGAATAAGGTCCTGTGAGGCTGTTATATTCATACTGAATTTCTTTAAAGCCTTTAAAGTTCTGACTGAATTTCTTCAGCTCTGTCAAAGTTCAGATTGAATTTCTTCAAATCTATAGAAGCTCAATCTCTCAGATTGGATTTCTTCAAATTCAATCAAAGTCTGTCCTGGATTACGTCAATTTGCTGGGAGTTTTATCTTGGCTAAGACTAATGTGTGTAATGATTTGTCTAGTCCAGTTGTGGAATCCCTGGTCTCCAGATACTTAAGGAAAGCAAATTCATTTCTGTTCTCTGCTGACGTCCCTTGAATCTCAGATGTATCGGTTTTATTTTTTATTCCCTCATATTTATTTATTTAATGCGTTTTCCTACAACATGTCTCTCTGGAGGCTTCTTTCCCTTTGGAACCTCCATGGGTTTCTAGTCTGTTGACCCTGTCCATGAGAGGTATCAACTGAAGATTTAAAGAAAAAAAGAATGACTTTCATATGTCTTCAAATCCTTCACAATCCAGACTGGATTCTTCAGATCCTTTAACATCCAGACAGGATTTCTTCAAGTCCCTCAAAATGCAGACTGGATTTCTTACAATCCATCAAATTCCACAGTGAATCTCTTCAAGTAGTTCAAATTCTACACTGTATTTCTTCAAATCATACAAAGGCCAGACTGGATTTCTCCAAATCATTCAAAGCCCACGCTGGATTTCTTGGAATCCACGAAAATCTAGAATGGATTTCTTCAAAATCATCACAGCCCAGACTGGATTTCTTCAAATCCTTCAAAGGCCAATCTGGATTTCTTGAAATCCATCAAAGTCCAGACTGGGTTCTTCAAATAATTCAAATTTCAGACTGGATTTCTTCAAGTCCTTCAAAATACAGACTGGATTTCTTGAAATCCATCACATTCCATATAGGATGCCTTCAAGCTCTTCAAATTCCACACCGGATGTCTTCAAATCATTCAAAGTCCAGAATGGATTACTTCAAATCCTTCAAAATCCAGAGTGGATTTCTTCAAATAATTCAAAGCCACACTGGATTTCTTTATATCTTTAAAAATACAGTCTGGATTTCTTGAAATCCATCAAAACCTAGAATGGATTTCTTCAAATCCTTCAAATCCCAGACTGGATTTCTTCAAATATTCAAAATCCAGACTGGATTTTTTCAGGTCCTTCAAAATACAGTCTGGATTTCTTGAAATCCATCAAAACCTAGAATGGATTTCTTCAAATCCTTCAAATCCCAGACTGGATTTCTTCAAATATTCAAAATCCAGACTGGATTTCTTCAGGTCCTTCAAAATACAGACTGGGCTTCTTGAAATCCATCAAAATCTAGAATGGATTTCTTCAAATCCTTCAGAATTCAGACTGGATTTCGTCAAATATTCAAAGTCCAAACTGGCTTTCTTCAAATCCTGCAAAATCCAGACTGAATTCTAGACTAGATTTCTTCAAATCCTTCAATGAACAGACTGGATTTCTTCAAATGCTTCAAAATCTAAATTGGATTTCTTCAAATCCTTTCGTCAATACTGGATTTCTTCAGATACTTCAAAATCCACTGGATTTTTTCAAATCCATCGAAGTCTGGACTGGATTTCTTAAAATCCATGAAAGTGCAGATTGAATTGCTTCAGTTTAATTGGATGTGCAGTGACTTCATGTTACTTACAAGACATTAATATCATACTCATCGGAAATAAGGAGCTTCTTAGGGTATTTATATGAAAATTGTTTACACCGATGGCCTTCAGCCTATTGGTGATAAATTGTTGCGTTGAAGGAGATCCTCAGACTCTATTAATATCAAAACTATATCTTAGACCTATATAGCCTTATATAACAATGTTATTTACTGAATTTAGTTTGAATCCCTCTTATTAAAAGCAACCTTTTGCAACGCAGAGCACTTTTCAGCCAATCTATTGATCAATGAAACGGTCAGTGAAAAAGTGTTAACACCTCCACGTTTTGCGGGACGAAACAAAGTCCGTGAATTCTTGACGCATAAGAAGGTTAACCGCAGTAAGGCCGCGAAAGACCATTACATTACATGAGGGATGCTGGCCAAAGAGGCTTAACAATAACAATTCTCTGATGGAATTACATATGTGTGCACCTCAGGCGATGCCATCCAGCAGATTAATCATGTAATCTGGGACTCAGCGCGCCAAGGCTTGCATACATCGCTCGAGCTTGGCTGCACCTTTGGGCGGGAGAAATCCAAGGCATAAAATGCCGCTCGCGCGCCGGGATTGGGGTCTCTGAAGCAGCGGCTGCCTAATGTTATGCATTATACAACTTCGCTTGGGAGGATCTGAGGGTAGGTGGGGCTTGAGATCGTGGGGTTATCGAACTCAGCATCACTGGAAGCAGAAGTGAATTTATAGAGTTATAAAACCTACCATCGTTGAAGCAAAATTAAAAAAAAAATTGTGTTTATGAAGCCTAATGTCTCTAAAAAGATATGTAAATAAATGTGAGCTTATGAAGTAAAATAAGTAAACAAATGTAAGCTTATAAAGATTAACATCCCTGAAGTAAAACAAGTATATGAATATAATTTTTTTTGTATAAAACCTACCGTCTTTGGAAAGATAAGTAAAGAAGTGAATTTGTAAGCAAAACATACTTTAAATTCCTGAATGTGCGAAAAACATATTTCATTAAAAAGGTAAATAAATGTGAGCTTCTGACACCTAACTTCTTTGAAGAAGATAACCTCTAATGTAGGGTTATAAATTATGACAGTGTTAATGAAACAAAAACAAATAAAAGTAAGGTTATAGAAGGTAAACAAATAAATGAATAATAAACGTTTAAAAGGAAGACCACCATTGATTAGGAAAGGAACCGCAACAAACGGAAAAAAAATTGAAGACTGGGAGAGTATTATTTCCTTAAATTGGGACTTATTCAATTCAAAGGTCACTCGGCTCAGCATCTGCGCATTCTGATTCGAATCCTTCTGCCTCAGCGCTGAACCTCCCTTTGAATGGGGAACGTCCAAACGGGGGGAAGAATTCTCGAACTTTTTTTTTTTCAACCTTCACCTCCGAAGAAAAACGATGATTTGCTTTCAAACTGCGTCAGACCTTGACAGAAAAAAACTAAACAAATAAATAAAAAAAAAATTGATAAAAATGGGCGCACTTCCCCCCTTTTCACACTGAGCGTAAATATCATGACGATTTTTCCCTTTTTTAAGAAACTCTGCAACGGGTTATTCAGGAAAAAGGATGAAAAATGAAAGCACGCGTAATCTTGAATTAATATACGAACGTGTCACTGCATGCAACCCTCTCCTCTATATATACTTCAAGGACTTTACCTCTGTTTCCCCAACTACGCACTTACTTGTATCATTGAGTCTCTCCCTCACTGGGAACTAACAGACGCGACGATTTCAATTTGTAGATTTCGATAAGAATCTGTATTCAAATGACCCAGCTTAATATCAGTAATTCTCAGAGGGGGGAATTGCAGTACCTGTTTTCATAGTTTTAACTGGCGTACTAAGTTAGATTATCACAGTCTAATCTCTTTTTTGCCTTTGTATAATTTAAGAAAAATTGTTTTTTGAGGTAACGTGAGATCGTTCTGATCATACTCATTTTTACCGTCAGTGAGTTGATCAGTTTACATGAAGAACTGTTTTCTTCCTCTCCTCTCACTGGGAGAACTAACAGATTTAGAGGATTCCAAAAGAAAAACTGTACCTATTACTCCATTAAGTTCAACATTAAACCATTCACATATTAAAAAAAGGGGCAGCGGGAAATATAGTGCAGGTTGAACATCTTCACCTCGTCCATTTTACGTCACGGTGTTGCAAATCCCCTTTGATGTCCACCCGAGAGAGATTCGTGAGCCGTTGAAACGATTTGTTTAACGTCCCGTTATTATTATCATTAGTATTATTATTACTCGGTAAGCGGAGTTTTTTCCATCATGTATCATGAATGAAGTACGAGTAAGTTTGTAATTCATAATATTTATTTTCTTGTTTTTGATGAACCAAGGAGAGAGAGAGAGAGAGAGAGAGAGAGAGAGAGAGAGAGAGAGAGAGAGAGAGAGAAAACATGTTCATAAAATAAAATTGTTTTTATTTCCCACTAAGAATTTGCTCTCATCCCACACAACAACAATCTGTTCCATATAAGTAATATAATTCTACTTACGGATAATATAACTTGTTCATATTTTCCTGTTAACTTAGCACGCACGAGAGAGAGAGAGAGAGAGAGAGAGAGAGAGAGAGAGAGAGAGAGAGAGACTGATGACGTGCATGAGAGAAAGTAAGGGACTGTTCGATTATCACAAGAAGATTAATCGTTGATATGCAGTACAGAACCACCAATAATCTCCCCAGACAATTCCGATCCAATATGAATGTCGACCTTTCTAAGCTCCCCCGGGGAGCTGCTACAAAGAACCACGACAAAAATTCCCCCGAACCCACCTTTAGGAACCACGGAGCCAATTACGACAGGAAGGGCGACGCCAATCACAATCACGCACAATCATTTTCTCTTCATTCACTTACAGCGAATATGCAGATATATTCAAGGCCTCTAAAAGAGCAACAGCACCCATCTCATCATCCCCCATCTCCGCCCTCCCCCCCGTCCCCCCGGCCCTCTCAGGGCAAGTAACTCATACTCTAACATCCCCTTCCTCCCCTCACTCGTCCCCTCTCTCCCAATCCCCTCTCTCCCCACCCCCTTCCCCAGACGACCAAACCCCCCTGCATGCCAATTTACTGATCACACCGATGCTTCGATATCGAATGAATAATCTGACAGCCTGGAAGGTCGTCCCCTAATGAAAGCCAACCGATATATAATTTGACGAAGACTGTTTTGACTGTTTTGACACAACGCACTGTTATATCTATAAAGACGATATTATAGCTATCGAGAGGTAAACAAGAAATAATAGTTACTAGGTAACAGGAAACAGCCATTAAAAAGCACTCCCCCGAGACGCATCTTATTCGAATGACAATCATGTTATGAAAGAAGCCATCGAATAAAGCCTTTGGGTCACTGTTAATGAAATAACAAAACCTTTAAAATTGTTCATTGTAACGTCAGCAGTGGAATATTTGCGCAGTCTGTTATTAGTGAGTTACGCGGTGTCCGATTCCTGTAAATGCAAATTGCTTTCAAGGCATAGAAAAATATATACATGAAATAATGTGTATAAAACTACTTGTAAGTATTTTACCTTTAAAATACTCGCGCAAACAGAAAATCGTGGAAAATATGAAATTTGAATTTAATGTGAATACAAAAAAATATATATAACATTATATAAATAAGTATTTAATTTCCAAAAAATATCTAGTATAAAAGCAATTAAAACAGTTCTTCGATCTTATTCCAGTTCGGGATTGACATGGCTATGGAAACATTTTAAAAGTCAAACAAATAATCTTGACTGTATAGTATACATAGTAAAATTTTGGATGGCCTGATTGATTATATAAGATTTAGTTATTGAATTAGCTGAGAAATATGGCTAATTAACGAAAAGGACGAGCCTTGTTAACATTTTACCAGGAACAGAAAATCAACTTTTGCCTTTCACTTTCATAAGAAAACTTCATTTTTGCTAAAGGTATTTAACCATGTTATGTTATTGTGCAGTTATTTTTTAGGCTGAAGATATGACAAAGACTTAAGATTCGTTGAAATTTCATTGTAAACGATTAAGGTTTTGAATCAAAATTGTCCTGCTAATCGTGTAGGCATTATGCAAATGCTTATTAATTATTTGCCACTAGTATATCTATCCTATAATAAAAGACGGCAATACTTTAGTTATTTGCCCAAACGCTAACTGTTACACGCACGCACACACATAACGCATGTAGGTAGATGCATTACATTCTGTAAAACTATTTTTTACATGATTATCTGTTTTTAATTATGTAAGATGTTAAGCAATTATCAGTATAATTACACCATTTTCGCTCGAAATTCGTACCACAAAAACAAAGTGCAATATAACTTGATCGAGCCACTGCAGGTAATGAATGTTATTTGTTTGTCAAATAAACTGTCAGTGATGACCAATCGATTGAAATTAATAATATTCAACAATGCTTCCCGACATACTCTGTTTTTGTTACCGACATCAATTAATGAGCTGTAATAGTAATAATTAATCTCTTCCATGCTTCTAGCCATGCAAGTTATCTGCCCAGTCCATACACAGAGAGATCCATTGTGATATAAATACACACACACACACACACACATATATATTTACATATGTATGTATGTATGTATGTATGTATGTATAATGTATATACACACACACATGCACACGCACACACACACACACACACACACACACATATATATATATATATATATATATATATATATATATATATATATATATATATATATATATATATATATATATATATATATATAAAATGGTCACTTACAGTATATTCATTCTAATGATTCTGGACGTATTTGTTACTGAATACATTGGTGTCCGAATTTGGGAACCCAGTAAGAAACTCCTCCCACTCTCCAGGGCTCGGTCCTAATATCTCGAAGGATAAGAATGTATTTTAGGTCATAAACATACAACACATCTGTCAAATTCAGATATATTTTCTTTGACCTGGAAAAGACCATTCTTCTGTCTGGTAACGCGTTTTTAGTGTTCTGTAAAGGAAAACTATTGTGCTGGCTTTGTTTGTCCGTCTGCACTTTATTCGGTCCGCCCTCAGATCTTAAAAACTACTGAGGCTAGAGGGCTGCAAATTGGTATCTTGATCATCCACCCTCCAATCATCAGACATACCAAATTGCAGCCCTCTAGCCTCAGTAGTTCCTCATTGGGAAGGTCGTTATCGTATTCGGCTAGCACTCTGCTGGGCCCGCGTTCGATTCTCCGGCCGGCCAATGAAGAATTAGAGGAATTTATTTCTGGTGATAGAAATTCATTTTTTTCTCGGTATAATGTGGTTCGGATTCCACAATAAGCTGTAGGTCCCGTTGCTAGGTAACCAACTGGATCTTAGCCACGTAAAATAAGTCTAATCCTTCGTACCAGCCCTAGGAGAGCTGCTAATCAGCTCAGTGATCTGGTTAAACTAAGGTATACTTAACTCTTTTCTGGCCTCAGTAGTTTTTATTTTATCTAAGGTTAAAGTTAGCCATAATCGTGCTTCTAGCAACGATATAGGATAGGCCATTATACCGAGACCACCGAAAGATAGATCTATTTCGGTGGCCTTGATTATACGTTGTACAGACTATTTGATTGCGCTGAAGAAAGTTCGGCGCATTTTTACTTCCTTTTTTTTGAGGGGGGCCGGGCGGCAGCCTCATAGATAGAAGTAAATGCAATTTACAGGTCGCGTTCCCTAGGTCTGCGTAAGCACATCGACTACGCAATCAGCTCTAGCGTCTAGACTCGAATCTTGAAGTGGAGGGCGAGCTTTTTCAATTTATTGGCAAATTTGGCTATCAAGGTATATATATATATATATATATATATATATATATATATATATATATATATATATATATATATATATGCATTTTGATATGTATATATACAGATATATGCATATTATATATATATTGGCAAATTTGGCTATCAAGGTATATATATATATATATATATATGCATTTTGATATGTATATATACAGATATATGCATATTATATATATATATATATATATATATACTGTATATATTACCATATCTTATATGAGTGAGTATATCTTCATTCATTCCCCCTACATTACGTAGCATAGGTGCTTCCAGAATGCGTTATTCCCCCTGTTTTCAACTGTTATTTTGGAATGAGTTTGCCAACCCCATGCCCAAATCTACCATGGCTGCAAACTGCCAAAGTCAACTTATCATAACCTACCTCTTTTAAGAGCTCTGAATTAATTTCGCCGAATTTTATTTCGCAGCTTCACTTTCTATCAATAATTCAAAGCAAGATAGACCAGAGCACTTGCAGTCTCTTCACCATAATTGGTATGTCGTTGCTCCTTTAAAGTATCTCATTCGTATCTCTTAACTTCATAAAAAAAGATAGTTAGGATGGCAGTAACTTGTCATGTATAGGCAGCGGGGAGAATAATAATTTCATATTTGGCCTTCGTTAACGTGAAAATTGGTCTTTACTACCAAATCTACCAAACCACAGATCGTGGAATCAAACCTGATCCAGTTAAAGTGAAGCTCATGTGATAACGAAATGAAACTTCGTAAGATATGTAGTAATCATGTGCAAGAGCACGTGACAGATGACTTGATTTAAAAATGAACCAAACAAAAATGGTACACGAAAGTAATATCGTCCTCGGAACGATGTGTATTGACCACAAATGGGACTGTTACCCTGAGTCAAAGAATAGAATACTTTTCATTTCAAGTCAGCGTATCAAATAGAAACAAATACAATGCATGTCATAGTACTCTTTTGTGGATCCCTAAATGAAAACAGCAGATGAACAATGATACTGAAAAGTAATTTGATGATACCCATTATCATTATAAAAACCATCTGGTGGTGGCGTAACTTCCTGCAGCTCATTTTATTTTCAAAGGCATGATACTGGCAGTTTTTACATCTCTGTGATCTTAGCATATGCGAAAGATGAACACCCCTGATTGATTGATCTGATTATGTTACTACCAACAGGCATCGCAGGGAAAATGAACATGCAAGCAACAGTCAATAACAGGTGTCGCTTCACACTTTCTCCCAAGTCCTTGGAAGAAGAAAATTCAGCGCTGAAGCCTCTGCAAGTCCCAGCATGAGTCGTAACGGGACATAAAGACAGAAACAAGAATGGGAAGGAACCGAAAGAAAGAAGAAGAAAAGAAAAGGAGGAAAGGATATGACAGAGGGTGTCCAGAAAGAAGGAATTTGCAGACAGTTCCATAAAGGCGGAGCAAGACGTCTTTCGGCGGTCATATCTGACTAAAGGACGAGAGTTGTTGCAGCAAATTAGAATATAAAACTTCCCCGCGAGTGCACTTGCCTACATTTTTTATAACCCCCCGCTAAAAACGCAAAAGGGAGTTGCTATCTGTATGCAAATGAGCGTCTTTTTCCTGTAGCCTTTTCTGCTTAAGCGCTGCTGTGAGCATGAGGCTACGATCTCTTAATATGTTCATGGGAGGAACGGGACGCTCGTAGAAGAGAGAGAGAGAGAGAGAGAGAGAGAGAGAGAGAGAGAGAGAGAGTTAATTTGCAATTGAAAACTGAAAGTTTTATTTGTTAACGCGCAAAACTATATTGATAAAATTAGAAAAATGTCATATTGCCTCGTTGAATTATCTGTGCGGTCATGGGTAACGAGAGAGAGAGAGAGAGAGAGAGAGAGAGAGAGAGAGAGAGAGACTACTATCAAAGGCTCTGTACGGTAATAAGAAACTAGAGAGATTTAATTTGGCTACTGAAAACAATAAGTTACTGGTTTATTGGTACACACAAAGCATAAAAAAGGCACATTTTCCCCATTGCTTTAAAATCTCACAGGTATGATTTCTAAATATGGTTAACGAAAATAAGGAGAAACAGTGTGTCGTGAGAACTGTGCCTTATGTCTTTCAATATTTTTGACAGTTTTTTTTTTTTTTTTTTTGTATGTTTGGTCATCCACATTACACTGAGGACACATTAGCCAATCTACATTGCTTAGGTTACGCTTCCGGGCACTGCCATCTATTGACAACAACAGAAAGAGAACGTGACATTTTCCTCTATTAGCAAAAATGTTCTCTTCAACATTCCCTACCAGGAGAAAGGACTTCATCAGGTTAGGGTTCTCTTGTTACCCATGGTTTGAAGCTCTTGCATGTCAGGTGATTTTTGACGAGCTCTCAATTAGTTGGTTTCCAACAAATGGTAAGTAATGGAATTATTGTGAAATTCAGTATGCGTTCTGCTTGGGAAAGTTTTATTGAAGAACATGAAGACAAAGTTACTGATATTGGTAAAGGGGAAAATTGAAGCGATTCATTTAAGCAATAATTTTACTCATGTGTCAATTTGGTGTCCTCCCTTTGATAGAGAAGACATTGTGCTCAATGAGCACTTAAGTTAGTATGGCAAAGTGCACAAAGTAAGGCGCAACAGGTTCTCATTAAGGAGAGCGCTTGGAAACCGAACGGCAAAATATTCCTTCCTCCTTACAAATCCATAGAGACAGTATTGTATTAGTATATAATGGGTAACGTAAAACGTGCTTCTAGTCTGGTAGAGACACTCATTTGACTGTTAAATGCGATGTAGATGATGGACCAAAATTAAAATTTAATGTCAGTGATTTGTCAGGATTCCTGTCGATGGTTTTAAAGAACTGACTGACAAGAGAGGTCAGAAGGAAAATGTATATATAAAAAAGAACATTACAAAGGACAAGGGGAGTGTTTTTGCTATAAAGAATAATGATACTATAAAGGATACTCCGGATGTACTAGAGAGAGAGAAGGCGTGGTTTTATACAGAACGCTCCTTCTTGCAGTTCTCAGAAAACCAACCAGGATCTGACGGAGACACTGAACTTTCTTTACTCGGAAAGATAGTTCAACAGGAGGTAAGGATATGATCGAAGTAACGACAACCACAAAGGTTCACAGAGAAGATATGCTTGCTGATACGAAGGAAATGACAGAAGAATGATTAAAAATTGATAAAAGTGAAGATAGCGCCCATGAAGCTGATGTATCAGAATCTGTCCTCAAAGATAAGTAAAATATAGGAGTGGAAAGTGTTAGTAAGATGACATTCAGGAAAGAAAACATGTTACAAGAAATACGGAGAGAGATGGAGACTGGAGAGACGGATAATTTAATAAAGGGAAAGCAATTATGTAAAATTTTTATCGCCAAGGACTGGGGCATGCTAGAAGCAGATGAAGGACACGAAGAAGTCTGGAATGCTATAAATAAAGAACAATAATGATAAAAAGCCAGTGGAAGTATTTGTTTCCCTATGGAAATTTACAAAAAACAATGACTGTATGGAACCTAAACCAGAATATAATGAAATGTTAAGATTTATAGTTTATTCAAAATATTTCATGATCATAGTTTTCAGGAATTTTAGAGTTTATTCCGAAGAATGGGGATTTAGAACTTGCACATACCTGTGTTTCAATTTCACTTTTAAATGTTAATTATGAATATTATCAAAAGTTATAACAAATAGAAAGTTAAATGCAATGGACAAAATAACACCAAAAGAACAGTATTGCGGTGTGTGTGTGTGGTACACAAACACAACAAGAGATGTAATATTTTATACAAAAGAAAACAACCTTAAAATGGTAATTCTAAATTGATTTTGGTCGAAAGCATTTGATAGGGTAACCAGTGTATTTGTTTTGTAGGTAATGAAGAAATTCTGATTCCTAAGGGCATCTGTTGATTTGTATAAAAGTAGTAAAAACTGCGTATTAGTAAATGGTTTTCTCAGCTCACCTCTTTAAGGCTCAGAATATAACTGTGGGTCCAAAGTTACTCAATAACTTAGATACACTATATGTAATCAAGGTTATGCGGATGACTTTTAAGCTGTAATGTCTATTGACGAGGTAATTTGTGAAACTTAAAGAAATTTAGGAGCTGGCAGTTTGTGCAATAGAAAACACTAACCATTCGACTTGTTAAGACTGTTGATTTGCACGACAGTCTTCGGTGTTTATCATTCAAATGCTTTTAAAGTAACATACAATGAAAACGAGGAAAGTGTAAGTATCCGTTTATGTAATAACAACGAAAGGGCCATCGAAAAAAAAGCTTCCCAATGTTGCAGAACAAGGATACATAGATTGTCCTAACAACAGTAGTAAGGAAAATTATTCAAGAGACGAATCGTCTTCTAGACTGGAGAACTATTTGGCAAAGTGTGAATGTTTCTCTCAGGTTAAGTGTGAATGTTTCACTGGGACAACAGAAAGAGTTTATTTCTTAAATATGGGCATGGGTACATTAGCTACAAACCAAAGACTACAAACTTTAAGTTTTGGAAACAATGGAATATTTGACAAGTGAGGAATTGGTTTTTAAATACTTTGCTGTTCAACTTCTTATTATGACAGAATATAGTTCAGGATTTAATAATAATTGTGGCATATATTTGTGCAGTATAGATTGGTTAAACGCTAGAATATTCAAAGAGGCATCAACAGCATATATCATAAGTAAATTTTGATACGACCATTCTTTGTTAAAAACATTTATAAGGATATGTGAAATGGATTCACAGAAAAATATATAGACTATATATTTTGATAACGTACAATTGCAAATGGTGATTACCCTTTTTACACATTTTTCTCTCATTGCACGTCTAGTCAGTTATAATAAGAGCTGTATATTTTAATGTATTTAAATTTCAGTATTTTGTACAAATATCTCAATGTTTGTGAAACGAATGTCTATTTTCAAATAATGTATGCCAAAATAATATGGTTAAAGAGAGAGAGAGAGAGAGAGAGAGAGAGAGAGAGAGAGAGAGAGAGAGAGATTTGGAAAAAAAGAGTATCCGAACCTGTATACTTTTCCTCGCAGTTTCAATTATGAAATCTATTTCCACAGATTCAAAACTCTGCCAGGGACAACAAACCAACGGCCACGCTGATTAAACTTCGACAGGCTGGCTCTCTCGGGGGATCTTGCAGCCACATTACCGGCACTCGTTACGTGGGCCGGGTATAATTACAAACAAGTACACAGGTGAGAAAAGCAACCAATTATTGGAAAGTTGTTACCGGAGTTCGTTACCCTCACTTTCACACTTTCCATGGATGTCTGTTTTTTTTTTTTTTTTTTACTGGAAAGAACGGAAAGGAAGGGAGAAATTTTATAGATCAAGAAATAAATGAATTAAAAATACGTATCATTAAAGCATTGATGAACTATCTCTCTCTCTCTCTCTCTCTCTCTCTCTCTCTCTCCACTTATCTAATACTTAGCAATGAGCACCCGCTATCTGTCTATTCGGGAAATTCTTTCCCAACCAGATGTCGACATTTGGTAACCTGAATTCCCCTGCTCTTGGTATGATTTCACTATGTCCGTCCTCCCAGAGACTGGTGTTAACATGAGCAAGCAATCTCCGATGCATTTTACTTAGCCAACGAAAAAGGCTGCTTGAACTGGACGAAATACCACGCACTCATACAGGTATCGTGTGCTTATGTTAAGTCCATTTTTGAGTGAAGAATGCGATTGTTTAGGCGAGAAATAAATAGATAAGCAAAAGTGAACGTAAGGAACTTGAACTGAGTTTTCTGTCTCCTACATACAGACACACACACCGACACACACAAAGAATTTTGAAGTGACTGACATACACTGAAAATTACTTTTCGATGTACTCTGCCTTGAATGCATTGACAAACATGTATTATAATCCGTATTCACATATCTGATCACGCAAATATATAAATTATGATCCCTGTAAGGAACACTTATAGAAAGTGGGATACCAGAGAGAATATATGCAACGCCAGACAATTCCTATTCATTCGGTCAACCTCTGATAGTAGGTTGGCAATTCATAATTTGAAGAACATAAACCTTCTAATTTAAAACATCAGTATCTCAAAAAATAAGGAAAAGAATAAATGAAAATAAAAGAGGAACTTGCGTGGGTAAACAGCCAATGAGAGCCATATGACTTGGTCATGGAGTTAGTGACCTCCTTCCAAAAAATCAACATTCATGAACTTGAAGTGAACCTTAGAACTCTGGTGTGAGCGGTAATAGACCACGATGACGCCCCAGAATCCACGTGAGATAGTAACTAAACGTGGGAAGAAATGAGTTTAAGAGCAAAGTTAAGGGATGACGAGGAAATAACGGATGAGAAGATTACGAACGAATAAATGCGAATAGAATACTGGCTTCATGCCAATGGCCAACACGTAATGTAATTAATTTTCGTTGATCCTTTCCAATTCACGTATTATGCTCCTGGATTAAATGAGCATTAATACGCTTTCAAAATTATCTGCAGGGTCAGGCAGGTGAGATCCTCTCCCTGGCTGTGAAGGACGTGCATGTGCCACCCAACGTCGAACACTTGTTTAGTTTTTATAAGGAAGTTTTCTTTATTTAAAGAGGAAAATGGCCTTTCTTGCCGCCACGCCCTTTTCCTTTGTCGAGAGGTGGCTCTGGAGAGTGTTACCCTTCCAGTTTTCAGCGGTTGTTTTTGGGATGAGTGTGCTAGCTCCCCACCTTAAACCACAGTTGCCGGGTATGTCTTGCTGAACTGAACATAGAATGTAGGCCAAAGGCCAAGGACTGGGACCTATGAGGTCATTCAGCGCTGAACAGAGAGAACCATGGAGAGGGCCGACTTCCTATGTGCAGCGTAATTTGGCCGCCATATTGATTGTGTGTAACTGGAGTTAGTGACAGCAACGTTATGTAAACAAACATGCTCTGGGTGCACTGCAACCCACTGTAGGGCCAACAGTTTGTCTTTATGCTGGAACACAACAAACTGCCAATATTTATTTATTTGACAGCTGTTATGATTGTTCATTTTATGGACGTATATCAGAAAATAAGAGTACAAATAGGCCTATATAAGTATGTAACAGTAAGAGGACCACTCAAATACATCACAGCCAAATGTGACTAGATCAGCAGAACAGACTTCGCTCCAAAGAATACTATTTAGGTAGTTCCTTAGTGGGATAAAAATTTTATTCTTGTCGGATATTCTTACAGACATGTATGTGGTATATTTATAAACAAAAATAACCCATAAATGTTTAAACAGTTTTATTCAAAGTTCTGTCAAATAAAATAAAAATAATCCTTGGAAAAATGTTTAAACAATTTTATTCAAAGTTCTGTAAAATAAAATAATACATATTTTCAAACATATAGGCTATGTAAAATTACCTGTGAAAGGACTGCACCGGGAAAAGTAATTATTATACTTCAGTGTCATTAAATGATGGAGATATAATGGGCCCTAGGAGAAGAACATGCTAGCAAAATGTCAAGCCTTCGCAAATACCATGCCTTAGCAAAATATACACAAAATGCTATGCCTGTGCACAACCTATTGGAAATATGTAGTATTTAATTACTAATCACGTACCACCACCAAAGGCATCAACACATACACATAGCACACATTGTTTAGCATTAAAATCACCACCAGTCCACCACCAAAAGCATTAACAAACACCAAGCTTAATCGAGTTAGACAGGGCTATACTTATCTGTCAGTGTGAAGACCTGTTAACAAAATACTCATTGGATTAATATGAATTCATTTATGGGAAATTTTCAACAGTTTTCTGTTTTTACGTATTTTTTTTTCTTTGGATGCTTTATTCTTGATTTTCAATTGATATTTTAGTCTCATTGTAACATACAATTGCTTCATAAACAGTACACTTTGAGAACATGAAGGTGTACACAAAATATCACAGTTGACATTGTGTCTTTAGCAACCTCCAGTTACACACAGTCAAAATGGCCGCCGGCGCTCAGCCAATTGCAATGCAGCACATAGGAAGTCGACCCTCTCTATGGTTCTCTCTGGCGCTGAAACGGAAATTGACAGTAAAAGGTTTGAAAGGTGTAACAGGAGGAAAATCTCGCAATTGCACTATGAATCAATTGTTAGGAGGGGGTGGAAAGTAAGATGGAAGAAAGAGAATATGAAAGGAGGTACAGTAAAAGGAACGAAAGGGGTTGCAGCTAGGGGCCGAAGGCACGTGCAAAGAACCTAAGTAATGCCTACAGTGCCCCACATGGGGTGCACTGACGGCACTAGCCCCCTGCGGGGTTTATGGCTTGTTGGTCACCCATCCAAGTACTAATGGCAGTGAGTGTTGCCTGACTAATCCGATCGGATGAAGTTGGTATTGTCATTGACAGAAATTTGTTTTGGATGGTTTTCAGATTCAGACCTAAGTCAACCATACCTTCAATCACCTTTGAAAGAAAGTGAAAAGGAATTATTTTCTGCGAAAAAGCGCAGCTGTCAGATTTTGACCAGAGTGGTTATTTTGAAAATATGCAGATGGTAAGTTATAAGAATGAGAAGAAATATATATTGTCTAATTCCGAATCCACTGATCCAGATCACTTTCCATACAAACCATAGACTTTGTTCAAGACTTTAAATCTCAGCTTACTTAGTCTAATAAGTAACTACATATATCGAAAGGTAACACAAGAACACACTCTAGTTTCCATAAAAAATGGCTTTTCTCATACGATCTGAGTACGAAACAATCGTCGTTTCCATTGTCTCAATTGTATAACTTTACTGTTATTTCTGACTAATTATGTCTTCCATTTCAGTTTCAGTTGTCATTTTTTTTTTTTTTTGGAAATTTCCTGCTCAGTGTGATAAACCTGTTACGTAATATCTGGGATATTTAGTAATTATTTGTTAAAGGAATTCCCCTTATTTTTATTTTCAAATTCGCCCAGACGCCATGAATCTCTACCTAACAACCGATTCTGTAGTTTCGTACACAAGACTGCCTGGCTCCCGACCACGATGTTACCATCGTTAATTCTTTCCTTGCTTCTTTCCCTCTCTCCAAAATCATAATTGATTGTAACATTTCGTACCATTTATTAATGATAAATACTTGGTATTCTCCACTTAAATGCTGTGCTTCAAAACGTCAACAACAATTCCGCTGCGCCCTTGGTTTTACCCTTCATTTCAAAGCTGGCCGTCTTGGCGGAGTGAAGGGGCTCAGTCATCGTGAAATTTGTGTCGAGCGTTTTACGATTAAGCCAAACGTCCATTTCTTGTGCGGGTCAGTGTTATTCTTTCTTTAAGTGCGTGAGTGTCGCGGTTGCCTCAAAAGGAGTGTGTTGCTCTTGCTATACGTACTTTTCTGCTTAGAAGACTTAGGAATTTGTACGACGTCTTCACGACTCGAAACTTTCAACCACCTGTCCGGTAAGGTAAGTGGAATTTTACTGGTTTATAATACTTTAGTCAATCGTTTAAAATCAAAATATGCGTTTTTTCCACGTGGCCCGGCTTGCGAGTGCTCAGAGCGCAGGGTGATAATAACGGTCAGACATGTGTTATGTGAGTGTCCAAAGTATGACCAACAGCGTCTGTCAACTTTTGGGAATAAATCTATAAATGAAATTTTGTCAGAATCTTTTGCATTTTCAGTCGTTTCGATTTTGTTGTTCATGAGAAACTGTGGTTTGATAGACAAAATATAAAAATAAGTAAATAATAAAAGAACGAAAACATAGCATTTGTCGAATTTAAATTTGAATTTTTTTTAAATACTACTCAACTTATTATGAATTTTAATAAACCTTTTTAGTGTGGAAGCATGAATAAATGTACTTGTGTATGTGTTGCAGTATGAGAACGTGGGCCTATGTGGTATTTTATCCTAATCCTTCGGGCCAGCCTTATAAGAGCTGAAAGTCAGCTCAGTGGTCTGGTTAATCTACTTTGATACTACGACTAGACCCTATACCTTAACCAGGTAAATTGTTTTTATTTCTCGCTAAGAATTTGCTTTCACCCTTCATAACAATAATCTATTCCATATAAGTAATATAATTGTACGTACGGATAATATAATTTATTCATATTTTCCTGTTAACATTTTCTTATTCCCGTTTGCCACAGTCATTTCTGATTCCCGATTATCAATTAACCGTCACAAATACAAGAATCTTCTCTTAATTCCAATTAACTTTATTCATTTTTACTGAATATCGTATTTTACACTTTACTACTTTCCCAATTCCCATTAACCGTGATTTGATGTTATTCATTATTTACTTTTAACTTTGCGCAAAGATCTTGATTTTGTTTTTAAGATAATTTAGAATTCAGTATAGCACGATTTCGGGGGTTGTTCTGATATAGCACGGTTCTGGGGACTCTTTCCTAATATTGCACAGTTCTGGCGAGAGACTTTCTTAATATTGCACAGTCCTGGGGACTCCCTTTCCTAATATTGCACGGTCCTTGGGACTCTTTCCTAATATTGCACGGTTCTGGGGACTCTCTTTCCTAATATTGCACAGTTCTGTGGACTCTTTCCTAATATTGCACAGTTCTGAGGACTCTTTCCTAATATTGCACAGTTCTGGGGACACTCTTTCCTAATATTGCACAGTTCTGGGGACACTCTTTCCTAATACTGCACAGTTCTGGGGACTCTTTCCTAATATTGCACGGTACTGTGGATTCTCTTTCCTGATATTGCACAGTTCTGGGGACTCATTCCTAATTTCGCACAATTCTGGGGACTCTTTCCTAATATTGCACAGTTCTGGGGAGACACTTTCCTAATATTGCACAGTTCTGGGGACATTCTTTCCTAATATTGCACAGTTCTGGGGGCACTCTTTCCTAATATTGCACAGTTCTGGGGACTTTCCTAATATTGCACAGTTCTAGGGACTCTTTTCTAATATTGCACAGTTCTGAGGACTCTTTCCTAATATTGCATATCCTAGTTCTGGGGATTCTCTTTCCTAATATTGCACAGTTCTGGGGACTTTTTCCTAATATTGCATAGTTCTGGGGACTATTTCCTAATATTGCACAGTTCTGGGGCACTCTTTCCTAATTTTGCACAGTTCTGGGGACTCTTCCCTTATATTGCACAGTTCTGTCCTGATATTGCACAGTTCTGGGGACGCTTTCCTAATACTGCACAATTCTGGGGACTCTTTCCTAATATTGCACAGTTCTGTGGCTGTTTCCTAATATTGCACAGTTCTAGGGACTCTTTCCTAATATTGCACAGTTCTGGGGACTTTCCTAATATTGCACAGTTCTGGGGACTCTTTCCTAATATTGCACAGTTCTGGGGACTTTCCTAATATAGCACAGTTCTGGGGACGCTTTCCTAATACTGCACAATTCTGGGGACTCTTTCCTAATATTGCACAGTTCTGGAGACTCTTTCCTAATATTGCACAGTTCTAGGGACTCTTTCCTAATATTGCACAGTTCTGGGGACTTTCCTAATATTGCACAGTTCTGGGGACTCTTTCCTAATATTGCACAGTTCTGGGGACTTTCCTAATATAGCACAGTTCTGGGGACTCTTTCCTAATATTGCACAGTTCTGGGGAGACTCTTTCCTAATATTGCACAATTCTGGAGATTCTCTTTCCTAATATTGCACAATTCTGGGGACTCTCTTTCCTAATATTGCACAGTTCTGGAGACTCTTTCCTAATATTGCACCGTTCTGGGGACTCTCTTTCCTAATATTGCACAATTCTGGGGACTCTCTTTCCTAATATTGCACAATTCTGGGGACTCTTTTTCGCCATATTGCACTAATCTAGGTCTCGCCTATTATTGCACAGATTAGGGACTTCCTTCCCAAATATTGGCTGCTCTGGGACTTCTTGCCAAATGTTTCATGGCTATAAGAATCTTTTTCCAATATTGCTGTGATCCAGGCGTGTCTTTTTGATATTGCATGACTCGAACTCCCAATGTTGCACGAATCTGTGGCAATTATTGCACGAGTTTGTGACTTTCTTTTAATATTGACTGCTCTGGCACTTCTCTTTTCAAATGTTGCATGACTGAGACTTTTTCCCTAATATTGCAATGACCTCGGACTGTCTTGCTACTTTTAGCTCTTCGTTGGGTGAGTCGGTAGAGCTGCGGACTGTCACTCGATGGGCCGGAGTTCAGTTCCCCGACCGGCTGTTGAAGAGTTAGAGGAATTTATTTCTGGTGATAGAAATTCATTTCTCGCTATAATGTGGTTTCGGACTCCACAATAAGCTGTAGGTCCCGTTGCTAAGTAACCAATTGGTTCTTAGCCACGTAAAATAAGTCTAATCCCTCGGGCCAGCCCTAGGAGAGCTGTTAATCAGCTCAGTGGTCTGGTAAAACTAAGGTATACTTAACTTATGGCACTTTTTCCCCATATCCCACGGCTCTTCAATTTTCTTTACAGATATTGCACGGCATTGATGATTTTTTTCCAAATATTACATGGCTCTTGGGGATTCCTTCTCTTTCTTTCCTTATACTGCATGGCCCTAGGTCCTACTTTCCCAATGTTGCACGGCTCTGATACTTTCTTTCATTATATCGTGCAGCTCTGAGACATTTCTTTTAATAGTGATTCGTGATTCTTTTTTTTTTTTTTTTTAAATAATGCACAACTCTGTCTCTTACTATCTTGACAATGACTAGCTCCTTTTTGGAGGTTTTGGGGCATTTCGTACATCCGTTTTTTTTTCAGCATAACAACGGCCATCCTTTTTTAAGAAGCTGCGTAGTCCTTCATTTTGGGTTAAACCGCACATATTTTACCGCAAAATACTTGAATTCTTTCCATCGCAAACGGCGTAGATGAGGTTAGTAAGCTTTATCTTCATTGTGGCCTTTGCAAAAAAAAAAAAAAAATCCGAATGAACTGACTTACCATCTGTACTTGATTCATGAGAAGTGAAACCATCTCGCCGTCTCTCTTTCTCTGCTGGTCAGTTTACCCAGATTTTTCTTGCTAATGATTTTCTTTTTTTTTTTTTTTTTTTTTAATTGATGCGCCTTGTGATATTATTTTTAGCTTTGTCAGTTATCAGTAATATTGTTATTTTTCCTTCTTCGAGGATTGATTCATATTTCTGCAAATATCAGATTTTAACAGGTGTTTCCCAAGAATTCTTAGTTATGTATTGCGTAAATTTTCTTTTTCATAAATATATTGAACTGTTTCTCAATTCTGAAGAGCTAAGCATTTTTTTTATTATAGGCCTACAGGGAACTGCTTCAGGGTTGGATAGTGGGGAAAAATCGGTTATAAGTCACGTATATCATTTGCTTCTGGTGCCTCAGTTGAATATTACTGTCATCATATGCCAGAAAAACACATTTTAATGGAATATACTTAAAAGCGGAACAGGAGAGAGGTGGGATATAATGAAATTTTAGAGATAGTAATTACAGTATTTCAAGCAACTATGTTGACAAAATTTAATATTTTCATTTAAATTTTGGTGCAGCTTTACCCTAATGCATTATTTTGATAAAAATAACGTTTACAGTTTTCCTCTGATATAAAACGGGAAATTAATTTTTTTTTGTTAATCCTCGGTTAACATTTTAATGACTTGTGGTGGTATTACTCATTTTATTTTTAACATATATATTGTTACTGAAAAAAATTAAAAGTATAATAATTCCTCCTAACTTTCATCGAATGAATTGTAAAGACGATTGAGTATATATGTGGATTTTGCGAATCAATTTAGTTTATACAGACGCAATTACGTGTTGTTGTAGCCTTTTACTTTTTTGAGACCTATGCTCATACACTCATACACCAGGTGCAAACACACACGTTTATATGTGTGAGTGTGGGTGATATTTGTGGTTTAACCCTTTGATTTCGGTTGTAACGTATACGACGCATTTAATAAACTGGCCCGGAACACTGTTGTGTCGTATACGAGCACCGGTAATTTCCTTTTATGTGAAGGACTGATGATTGAAATACTGGCCTCTTTTTCTTGATATGGTAACAGTCTGTCAGTTGCCATACAGTGAATTCATATAAATTCACGTGTTTCCCTAAAATTCATTAGTCTTCATCAAGATGTCACAGGAGGACGGGTCAAGGGTACGACATCCTCGAGTTGACCGCCGGCAGATCGAGAGAAGAGCTCTCGACGAGGATAACAATTTTATAGACCTTCTCGACTCATTTTCTGGATATGAAAATGAATCGGATTTAGAAGGAAATGAAATGGATAATTATGGTCCTGGTACAAGAGACAGTGATGAAATATCAACCGACAGTGAAAATGACGAAAATCTGCCACCTACAAATGAAAGCCAAGGTGTCAAAAGAAGGCGGAGACAGCGAAGTGACCCAGGTGATGAGTGGGAGTGGGCTGCCAGCAATTTCCAGCCCAGAGATTTCATATTTGACAGCAGTGGCAGTGGCATTACGTCGAAATGTAATGTGAATGAAAATTCAAAGGAAGTAGACTACTTTTTTGAATTTTTCGACAACGAATTTATGGGGCTGATTGCTGAAGAGACAAACCGTTATCAGAGATTCCTTGTTGATACGCTAGGAGATGCAGTGCCAAAGTATTTGCGAAAATTTGCTCAGGTTACTGTGGAGGAAATGATACGGTTCCTTTGTGTGATTATGATCATGTCGCATATAAGTAAACATCGCATCGTAGATTACTGGACTACGCTTGAGACATTCGAGACAAAAGGAGTGAGAAGGCTGATGGCAAGGGACAGATTTCTTCAAATTCTACGGGTTCTACATTTCGTTGATAATTCACAGGAAACAAGCCCAGATAATAAACTAAAAAAAATTAAACCCGTGCTCGACAGTGTGCGTAGAAAATTCCGGGAAAAATTTCAACCTTTCCAGGATTTATGCATAGATGAAAGTTTAATGTTATGGAAGGGAAGGCTAAGTTTCAAGCAGTACATTCCAGATAAAAGAAGTCGATTTGGAGTGAAAATATTTGAACTTTGTGATGCCAAAACGGATTATATTGTCGATTTTATAATCTATACTGGAAAAGATACAGAGATATTGGTAGATGAGGATCTAGGGGTATCTGGTTCTGTGGTAAAAACATTTATGGCCTCGCATCTCGGAAAACATCACATCCTGTATTTCGATAATTGGTATTGCAGCCCAAAACTGCTCAAGTATTTGGGCGACAACGAAACAGGAGCATGTGGAACAGTCCGGAAAAATAGGAAATTTATGCCTAAATTTCCTGATGTGAACAAATCTGAGATTTCGTCTCAAAACTGCAATGGAATATTAGGTTTAAAATGGCAGGATAACAGGACAGTGTATATGTTATCTTCAGTACATGAAAATATAATGGTAGACTGTGAAAAAAGGTGTCGACCAGGGGAATTTGTGCAAAAACCTGCATGCGTTGTTGACTATAATAAGAAAATGCGGATTGTGGACAAGAACGACATGCTTATTAGTTCTGTGAAGTGTATCCGTAAAACCACGAGATGGTACATAAAACTATTTTTCCGTCTGCTTGATATGATACTAGTAAACTGTCATCACTTGCATGGATTTGTTACTGGCAAGAAAGGGTCATATTTACAGTTTTCTAAGTCAGTCGTTCTGCAGTTGATTGAAAGGTACCCTCCAGCACCTAACAAGATAATTACCCGCACCGTAATAACGCAGCCAAGGCGGCTAACAGAAAGACACTTTCCTGATCCAGTTCCCTCAACAGAAAAACAACTGCGACCTAGACTAAGATGTCGTGTGTGCTCGCATACATCCCGTAGGCCCAAGAAAGGCCAGCAGACATATTTCATGTGTAAAGACTGCAATGTAGGACTATGTGTCGCTCCTTGTTTCAGAGAATACCACACACTTCTGAATTACTAGAATTCTGTCGTAAAAGTTTTGTCAAGATTATTATGTTCAGCTTATTAAATATTCAGATTCATAACCATTTGTTATTCACATTGTTTGATTTCATTCAACTTATGTCATAAAAGC
>JANJGK010000015.1:31122284-31144747 GCA_039081455.1 Macrobrachium rosenbergii | reverse complement strand
TTTGAATGATCAAACAAAATTCGAAAGAATAGGCGTACCTGACTATTACAATATTTTCAGAGCAGAGGATAAAATTAACAGATTTTTAAGAACACTCAAACAAAATAACGTTGTTCATGATAAAACTTACCAAGACTTATTTTCCACTGGTTCATCATATGGTGTTTTATATGGTCTCCCCAAGATCCACAAAGAGGGAGTCCCTTTACGCTCAATCCTCTCCTCACGGAACGCCACATTATAAATTAGCCAAATTTCTAGTTCCCTTGTTAGAACCCTTAACAAAAAACAATCTTCACTAAGTTTAAAGAGGACATTCTCAGGCAAGACTCAGACTTATATATGGTAAGCTTAGACGTGGAACTCTTATTTACAAATGTTCCGGTGGGGGAGACTATTGATATAATATTAAACAAACCTTTTACTGATGAAGATGCAATTTTTAATAATTTCAGTAGAACATTTTTTAAACAGCTTTAAAACAGCTGGACACGACCTTTGTCTTCAATGGCATTTTGTATAAACAAACTGAAAGGATGGCCATGGGATCACCACTTGGTCCAATTTTTGCTAACATCTTCATGTGCTCCCTGGAGGAGCGCATAATAGAAGAATGCCCCATTACGTTCCGTCCTCTATTTTATCGAAGATACATTGACGACACGTTCTCCCTATTTCGTTATGAACGTCATGCAGAGTCCTTTCTGGAGTTCGTCAACCGGCAACATCCAAACATAAGGTTTACTATGGAGAAGGAGGTAAATAACAAACTTCCCATCCTTGATCTTATTATTTCCAGAGGTGACTCAGGTTTTTACACAGGTGTGTACAGAAAAATTACATTTACTGGTTTGGGAATTAATTTTTATAGTTCGTCTTTCTTTAATTTTAAACTGAACTCTATTTTAACCCTCCTCCATAGGGCTTATACCCACTCGTCAAACTGGATGAGCTTCCACGACGAGATATCCTTTTTAGTGAAATATTTCAGTAATAACTGTTTTCCTTCACGACCTTTTTTCAGATCCCTCAACAAATTGCTAATGCAGAAAATGACTCGAGCAACACCTGAAACGACTGCGCCGAAACTGAAGATGTATGCAAGTTTCCCTTTCGTGCATGATGATACTTTTAGGAGAAAATGCACAGCCGTTATTCAAAAGAGTTTTCCAGCTTTAAACCTGAAAATCATCCCGAAAAATCCCTTAACAATAGGGTCTCTGTTCAGAGTCAAAGACCGGCTCAGTCCTCTGCTTTCGTCCAGCATCGTTTGCAGATATACTTGCCCGGGATGTGATTACGGGATATACGTGGGATGCACGAGGAGGCTGTTGAAGGTCCGCACAGATTCCCACAGGGGCATAAGTCAGAGAACAGGTAGCAGGTTATCTAATCCTGAACAATCAAATATACTTAATCACTCAAAATTACGTAGAACTTATATTGACAGCAAGGATTTTCCATCTTAGGCCAAGTGCAGAACAACAACGACTTAACCATCCTAGAATCCATAATTATCAAAAAGACCGTACCGTCGTTAAATACTAGGAATTGTCTTCAGTTAGATTATTTATAGCCTAGTTTGGCCAACTGGTTTTCCTCACTCTGTTTTTATTTATTTATGTTAGTCTCGCTCTTCCTTTCATATAGGTAGGTTGTTTTAAGATTTTAGTGAACTCCTTTTACTTATTATTGACTTGTCTTGGAATGAGGTGTTTTGTTTTAAATATTTTTACTACATAAAGAGCTGTTGCCATTGCATATCTCCATAAATTAATTTGTTATTGATGTTCGCAAATTATATTTTATAGTCTTGAAAATGCGACTTGGAATTCGTCGCGAAACGTCGGCATCGGAAATGAACTGTCAGAGGATGATGATGCCTTTCCCTATTACTCCTTCGTGATGTATACTTCGAGCCTCAGCTCCGGCCCTTAGTTGTGTGTGTATATATATATATATATATATATATATATATATATATATATATATATATATATATATATATATATATATATACAGTATGCTTTATATAAATATATATGTATATATAATATATATATATATACATACATACATACATACATACATACATAGTGCCATTGTTTTCTCAGAGGAAAAAGTAACCCACCCACTGGAGAAGATTTTCGAAATACTACAACCACTCGCTCGCTTTTGTTCCATCATGAGTGTAAGCTCAAAAAATCCTGGCAATTTGTGTATACACTTGTCAGGCGACCGCTGGCTGTATAAATAAAACGTTCTCAGAACCCAGAGACGGAAGTCGGGGAAATCACTTCGGAAAAATCGAGCGAAGAGCTCGTGGAGTTTTCTGTTTATAGTGTGCCGTGCTTTCCTCCGAAACACCATTTAAGTTAAATGGAGACTGAAGGTGATAACTGTGATTATGCGTCTTTAGAGGTTTAAACAACTAAATGTGTGTTATTAAATGAGACTGTGCTAATTAAGAGGGTAAGACAGTCTCAAATATTTTACTGTGTCGGTGAAGGAAAGATAAAATCAATTACTAGGCTTTAGATCATATAACTAGTAACAACAGTTACTGACGGAAATATGTTGTTATTCGTATATTAAACTGTCTCACTTTTGATAGAGTCACAAGTTTTATCTAGGTCTATTTTCCATTTATGCCTTACATAACAGTTCCGTATGTAAACGCCAAATCTACACGCCTTCGTCTTTGTTCAAATACTCAGGTTTCTTCTCTTCTCAATTTTCCTGTCCATTATCTTACTTTCTCACTCAAAACCCTATCATACACCTTTTCAGGTACATAAGTGATGGTTCACCCCTTTTATCAGTATCTTTCTATGACCCAGACATACCGTATAAACATCGGTTAGCCACTCAATCCCGCTATCATCAATGTACAAAAGCATCTGGCTCGTATTTCCATCGACTCTAAGTGTCATTCACCTCTGCCTCTCTTCTTATTTCCCAAAAATATTCGGTCATCTTTGACAACTGGTAAAACATTCACCTTATGAACAGCCTAAATAAAGACCAAACGAATTACGTGTGTCCCAAGTACATACCTAATTATTTATTAATTTGAACATTTGTTTTCTTTTTTTATTTCTAATAACTTCTCTCTTTTTTCTGTATTTCCTATTACCGTCGGTTACCTCTTCCAAATGAACACCATATTCTTTGGAAGATTTAATTTCAAGTCAATGGCCCTTATGGGCTAGTTCCATATGAATAGGGCTCATCTAGGTATTAATAATAATAATAATACTGATAACGACACTATACATAGAAAGCTATAAATCGCAAAATCAATTAAAGAACAACTATTCGATATAATGAATCTGGCATAAACACAAAGATAATCTTGGACGTGTTCCAGTTAATTACGGGATGAGGCAATCAGCAGTAACTTTCTCCATTTTTTATGAATGGAAACCAAATGAGTGAGGCATAATTAGTGGACTTCAGAAGGGGGGGAAAAAGTTGCTTGAAATTTTAATCCGCAAAGAAAGTGGAAAAAAGAGGATTAAAAAAGTGACAGGGGCAGCCGAGGACTATAAACCTCTTTGATGGGAAACATTTCCCTGAAAAATAGCATGGCATAAAAGTATCATAAAGGGAAAAGCAAAAAATCATCTATTACGGTAGGAGAGAGAGAGAGAGAGAGAGAGAGAGAGAGAGAGAGAGAGAGAGAGAGAGAGAGAGAGAGAGAGAGAGGACATCCATCTCTCCTACCAAATAGGATTTGTGATCGGAGGTACCTTCAAAACATCATCATCATCAATATGAGGAGAGAGAGAGAGAGAGAGAGAGAGAGAGAGAGAGAGAGAGAGAGAGAGAGAGAGAGAGAGAGAGAGAGAGGGAATCCGTGAAGCAGTATTAGAATTCAGAGTTATTTATCATAAAGGAAACAATTCAAAGCATAGTATTACTGTGAAAAAAAGTCATTCAAATATATATACATTCACACACACACACACACACACACACACACACACACACACATATATATATATATATATATATATATATATATATATATATATATATATATATATATATATATATATCTTCTTCTTTTAACGTGCTTTTTTTTCCATTTTTGTATGGGGTAAGCACGATGCCTTCTTTTGAAGGACTGTTGATTTGGCTTTGGGGTAGACCTGTAGTCTCGATCGGCTGCCCTGCCTGACATCGCTTAGACCCCGGTAGCGTATGTTACATGTATCATACCCGACCCAACGCCCTTTCTTCCCAGCAGCGAGAAGTTGTTGCGCGGGTAGGGCGAGAGTTCGAGACGTGTGAGATGTTTGTTATGTTTTTAGGTGTTGTAGTGGCTTTGTTTTGTGTGTATTTAGTCTGTAACACCCATTTGCTTTTTAAACAAACCTATCCGTTGATTACATATATAATCCCGGGATGTCTACACGGATAGCAAAGTGTCCGCCTTTCTGATCAGTCGGCTGCGGATTTGAACCCGCGCCACAGACCTCTACGAAGTTCGAAGCTGCTGCTGTAACCGACTGAGCCATCGAGGCTCCATGTATATATATATATATATATATATATATATATATATATATATATATATATATATATACATATATATATATATATACATATATACATATATACATACATATATATATATATATATATATATATATATATATATGTATAAATGTGTGTGTGTGTTTATGTATGTGCGGCCACTGGGATGATTAGCAGCTCACCAGCCTGTCATGAAGACCCATGCTTGATTATGGGGCTATGATTAGTAGGTGCACGCTCTATTAAAACCACATTGTTAACTCGACTGACACAGGCAGTAAAGTATGTAACTGCTAGTCGGGCCTCTGTGGTGGCTGGAACCAGTGATGAAAAAGGGCCGGAGATAATAACACATTCCAGAAAATTCCTGAGAGCCCCGGAAGGCTAACGTCAGGAGTCACTCTCCTTAAGGGATTAAAAAAGCTACTAAGAAAATATATATCAAAAAGTTTCTCCGTCTCATTTATACTTCAACAGTTTAATCATGAATGAACAAATTCTGTTGAAAACTTCCTCAGTTTTTGTTATTCCATACACCTACACAGATTGAGTGGCGAGTCAAAGCCCCCTACTCACTCTGCTACATTCGCTAACTTGCACATTATATCGTTCCCACATGACTGAACCATCTCAAAACTCCTATTCCCCTTTTCCTCTCTGCTACCATTTCCCACTTCTACCCTAGATCACCAGATTTCTCATCCTTTCAATCCTTCTTATGTTACATACACTACAACTAAAATCATCAAGAGCTCCAAACTTTTTGTTTTACAGTAATCCTTCAGTTATCCAGATTATAATGTCAAAATCTGGATAACTGTGAGTAAAAAAATTCTAGTGCTGTTCAAGGGCAACTCCGTACCCTTCCTCATCTAACCTTTTCAATACCACTTAACTGTAAACACTCAGTATGCTTATAAACAACAACCATCACACTTTAAACTGAAAACTTTATGCAAAAGGCAATTATCTACCTTTCTCCCTATATTTGTAACAAAATATACTGCATAAATATACATGCAAAAAAAATATAAAACCACTTCTCTCTCTCTCTCTCTCTCTCTCTCTCTCTCTCTCTCTCTCTCTCTCTCTCTCTCTCTCGTAAATGGCACAGTTCAGTAGGCAGGTAGCCTACCTATGTTTATCCACAGCCTATCACGGTTTTATGATCAAAAATGTATTTTTATACAGCAACTTTCTTATCAGTTGTCACCATATTTTATTGATCTAGACTAGGTGTTAAACTCACAGTATCCATTTGCACAAATCAAATAGGCTATTGCAGCCGTATTTAAGGTAAAGGTATTGGTAATGAAACGGTTATTTTATGTACAGAATCCATTTATACTTTATTATCTTGTTTTATCAACATCGAAATATGTATATAAAAAAGGATCGTCCGGCCATTTGTAATGTTTACGTTCTCAGCGAAAGAATTAGGAGAATAATTTTTTAGTTGATAAAAGAAGCGAATGCATTACTGGAATTCTTATTTTTATATTTTCGTACATAAATGTAAAACAGGTATACAACTGTAAACTAACATATTTCTGTTAAAAGTAAAATCCCTCAAAAGCGCAACACAGCAGTTTCCTGATGCTCGACGTTATGTCAGTTCTTTGGTAAGTGGTTGTTAACGGTAAGAGATGCTTATAAATTGTTACGTATGCCATAAGTTTGGTAATTCTTGTTTGAAAGCCAAGCCTAGTACAATCTACTAAAAATTAAATTCGTTTGGTTTGTAATGAACAGTGTTTGTGCACTACGTTACAACACCTGTGTTTACATCTTTAGCACACATGGCATTTCTCGATGATGGCTGTTCAGAGCAAATTCAGTTTCAGAACACTACTGAAAAGTTATTGGAATTAATGAGTGTGTGCGTGCGTACGCACCTACGCCTAAATTATAAAATACTGAAGGAATGTGTGTTGCTGTATTAGCTTCGATGTAAACGGACCCCTATATTTGTTCTCTCTCTCTCTCTCTCTCTCTCTCTCTCTCTCTCTCTCTCTCTCTCTCTCTCTCTCTCTCTCTCTCTCTCTCTCTCTACTATATGACAGTACTGTACATATCCTTTTATGAAATATGAATTAATGTATCAAACATAAAAACATGAACCTAAACAAACTCCAGGAAGTTCACGACTCCATCGAATGAGTGCACATACATACATACATACGAGTTGTCATTTTTTTTTTTTACTTTGCTTGGTTTACTGTACTGTATTTCATTACAAGTTTAGTTGACTCTAAATGAGATTATCTCACACATCATAACAATACACAAGAGAATATTTTATCACTGTTGATATTTTACCTCTAATTACTGTAAAAGTATTTAAAATACGAATTTCATATGTAATCAAGACGAAAACAAACAGGCTGTAGCAAGTTCACTAGCGCCATGGAATGAGTGTGTGCGTATGAACATAACCTAGGCACACAATTACATTTATCTTTTGGTTTGAAATAATAAAAAAATGAGAAAATACAGTAACTTCTCAAGGCCTCTCCCACCCCTCAAAACCCTTTCTCAGCCTGTTTGAGTGTAAGCAGTGTTATCAGCATTTTCATGAGGCACACAGCATTGCCAACCACTGGTGGGCGGTTTTTTCCAAAATTTTAAAATGTGTCTGATAATGTCGAGTGTCGGATAATGGTGATCCAGGTAACTGAGGGATTACTGCATTAGTTTTCAATATCAAGGTGAAATTACTCAAAAATCCCTTCACACATGCTTACCTTGCTACCACAGATTCCCCAATACTCCTCCCAGTCTTATTCATAATTTTTGCAACCTTTCTTGCTTCACTTGTTCTATGATTAGTCCTGCTCTCACCCTACCATCATCCCTTTCTTTTATGTATCAGCCACTTCATTTCTTCTGTCATCTATATTAATATTCATTGCTCCATTCCCCACACTCTACTTACCTTCTAAGCCTGACTCTTGATCATATTTGCTTTCAAATTCTTTCAGCTGTTTGTGCAGTTTCTCTTCACTGTACCCAATAGTTCTGTATCTTCAATGGACATCAGCCATTCCACATTCCTTTTATGACTTCTTCTTGTCCCACAACCCTAAAAAATGCCTTCCTATGTGCTTTCCAAACATTCTAATTATAAAGATAGTTGCTGAAGAGCATATAGATATAACACACTTCACACTTGTTTCAGACTCACTTTTACACCATGTCTTCCTTACAAATCTTTTAATCATTGTCAAAAAATAGCCTGCTACAAACAGCCTCAAATCCTTCACATTGTATCTCTGCAAATTACATTATATAAACATTTAAGTTTTTTTCTTTTCTCCTACACTTTTCACACACTCTTCCATACTAAACATTTGCTCCTCATATCCTCTCCCGTGTCTCAATGGACTGTTCTGTCTTCTCCCCAACGATCTTTTTCGTTTGTGTCTTACTTTCTCCACCAAAATATTGTCATACGCCTTCCACAGCATAAAAAAGTAATGTTACGCCACTGTAATTCTTTGTCTCCTATGTTACCTCTACCCCAGTATAAAGAAGCAATTATTCCTCTTATCTAGATAAACTTTACACTCCTTGATGAGTCACTTGTTCACTTTCACCTCCACATTGTAGTATCTCACTGTGATCCAAATAATTCCTGGAGTCTTTCCATTCTTCAGGATCTTGACTGCAAATCTTGTATCCTCATAGCACTTCCACAAGCCTTTTCCATTCCTGCATCATTACTCTCTTCCTCTTTTCTATCCTTTGCATGCAACTCGTCTTCCTAATATTCAATCATTCATCTTAACTATATTTACATTTCTTATCTTCAGTGCTGGCTTTTTACAATTTTTTCCCCGTCTTCCTTAACCTCTTGTATACCCGCATAATATCCTTTTCTCCTAATTAAATTTCAGTCACATTTTCACCCCTTCAGATCTAACTAAATTTTTTTTGGGTTTTAACTATCATTTCAGTCACATGACATTAGATATACATCCAACCAACATCCATCATTACATAAAAAATTTAGCTTTTTTTCTGCTGCCCACTAACACACTGCATTTAACTTTACTATTGTCTGTTTTCCAAGTTTTACTTTAAAAATTTCGTTTCTCAAAACCCTGTACTTCCAACAATCAAGCCACACATTTTTCCAATACCTTCTCTGTTCTCATTTATTTGAGAAACTCCAGATTTACTGGCTATGTTATCTCTCTTTTAAATCACTCTCTCAAAATTTACCAAGACTAACTCAAACTCTTTCACATTAATTTTCTTCAGTTTCTGGACCCTGTATACGGTTTTTCTCCAGACACACCCAAATCTTGTCCATACAGTCCTTGGACTTGTACACACAGTTTCCCCCCCGCCCCAGCCTTCCTCCACAGAAGGCCAAATTTTGTCCATAAAACCTCTGGACTGGTACTTGTGCCAGATTAATCAATCAAAACCTTAGTGGTTGTAAGTGCTATCACTTGGACACTGCTGCCCTAGAAAAAGCCAAAGACAAAGCAGTATCTAGTGGACAGCTGCAAACCCTTTTGGCAGGTGGATGTGTCCCCTCATGGGCAGATGAACCTCTTCTGCCCAAACAAACAGCACCCAAACTGTGATTCATATAGGACTCTGGAAGAACAGAATAATTGCACTCACACTGATCTCAGTCTCTAGAAAGTCACCAGCTGGCCAGGGGCAGGGTGTTTGAAGCAAAATACCTAGTAATGTTCCAACAAACTGAAGAAAACACCAAGTCTTGTGGTCTTGAGGGTGCAAGGGTTTGGTACAATAGGGAAGAAATGTAATATAGCTGATTTCTGTAAGAAGTAAAAATTGGATGCTATGTAACTTAGTGAGACAAAAGTGATGGGGAATGGTTAACATTTCCAGCGCTGGGAATGACAGTGATTGTGTCTGGAATGACTGCTAGCAATAAAGCTACGGAATGGGCAATGCTTGTTGTGACAGGGAGACCCTGGGCACAGGGCAGAAAGTAAATATGGCTGTGCTGTAATATAATATAATATAATATAATATACTATATATAATATATATATATATATATATATATATATATATATATATATATAATATATATATATATATATATATATATATATATATATATATATATATATATTATATATATATATATTATATATATATATATATTATATATATATATATATATATATATATATATATATATATATATATATTATATATATATATATATATTATATATATATATTATATATATATATATATATATATATATATATATATATATATATATATATATATATATATATATATATATATATATATATATATATATATATATATATATATGACAATGAAGGCAATAGCCCAATATAAGGACATCAAAGATGGAAGGAAAGGCTCACAAACACTACTTAGTTTAATTAGAAAGTCATGTAACTCATTATCCATAAATTTCCATTTGTAAATCTCAAACTTATTCCAAAAAAAGCCCACTGACCCTCGGGTCTTCTTCCAGATCTAAGGAAGGCAACTTTGTTATTAACAACTACATCAGGACCAAGCAGTTCTGCTCTATCCCTGCCCACTAACCCATGTCTATGCTGTGCTACAGCATACTTACGGCAATGTAATAACATGTGTTCCACAGTAAGAGGAGAGTTGCACTGTATATAGACTAGTGCAGTCGTCCCCTCAACCCCTCCCCCCGCAAAACTGGACTAATTTGAATTTAGAAGCAAGCTTATACAATCATTCTTGAATGTGTTGAATAATTGGATGTTTAGGGCTATATTGCTTAATGGCCATGAGTGCACTATAGGAATCTGAGTACTGTGTGTGGTGAAAGTATTACCCCACAGAGTAGAAAGAATCTCAAGAGATTTGGCTAATGCAGTTAATTCAGCTGTAAAAATAGAGGCATTATTAGAAAGTGTGCCTGCATATAAGCTATTACCTTGAACAACAACACAACCAACGCCACTTGATGTCTTTGATCCATCACTGAATAATTTAACAGAGCCCAAATATATTTGGTCGGTCATGATCAAGAAAGCCAGCCTTCACTTCCTGGACATTAACTGATTTTTTAACAGCAGCTTTTTGGCAGACCGATGGGTCTGGGTTCAACCAAGGAGGCAACTCAGAGCAATGTATTGCTTAAATTTTTGGGTTTTTAATAAACACATTGTCAACTGCAGTATTAATTCTTATATGAAAGGGCTTGGATTCTCTAGTGTTTGCAAACTGATGTGGATCGTTCTGGTTAAGAATGGATCCTGCAGGGTTTCCGGGGGAACCTCTTAATTTGATCATATAGAGCAGTCCCAGTTCCTCTCGACGTAAATCTAGAGGGGGAGTGGGGGAGGGGGGGAGGCTCTTCGGTGTCAGTATATAACCTTTCAACTGGTGATGTCTTAAATGCACCAGAGCAAATTCTTAGACCAGCATGATGAACTACATCCAACTCCTTAAGTTTGCTTGCACTTGCCAAAGAGTAGACTTCGCAACCATACACAAGCTTAGATTTACATAATGAGTCACATAACCGTAAGTGACCTCTTATCAGCACCCCAGTTAAAACCTGAGACCACTTTTAAAATGTTAAGGGATTTCTTTACCTTAATTTTCAAGGAGTCAATATGACTAGCCCATGTTAGCTTCTTATCAAAAATCATCCCTAAAAACTTCACCTCTTCCTCATATGGTATTTAAGAGTGTCTTTCAGCTTAATATATGGAACGGTTTCCTTTCGAGTACTTCTAGTAAAAATGAACTGCCACAGTTTTGGAAGGGGAGAATTGAAAGCCATTGTCATCAGCCCAATTGCTGATTGCATTCACTGACTTTTGCAAGAAATTACAAATTGCAATAGCATCATAACTAGTGACATATATAGCAAGGTCATCTGCAAACAGATTCCTTTACTAGAGGTGAGACACATTCAACAATGCTTTTTATAGCCAAAGCAAATAAGGTGACACGCAATGCACTGCCGTGTGGGAGCCTTCCTCCAGCTCAAAAGCATTAGGCAATGTATTTCCAATTCTAACTTTAATCTACCTATCACTTCGAAATGAGCTGATGAAATTTAACATATTACCTTGTATTCCCATGTCATGAAGCTGCTTAATAATATCAAAATGCCAAGGCTTTTTCGAGATCGAAGAAGACTCCAATAGTCTGACTGCATTTTGAGAAACCTTGCTGAATTTGGGGTGATAGTCTTGTGAGAGAGTGCAAAAGAAAGAGCAGGTAGACAGGTACTGCTGGTTTATTGAGAAAGCAGCCCGCTTATAAATTGACCTGAGGTCAATTATTCACTATGCAAAACAAGACAGGTACACACAGATAACATGACAATAAAAATAGTAAAGTTAAACACAAAGATACTCTGACACATACACAATACACAAGGGCAAAAATGGATAGGTAATGAATGTACAATTACATAGTAAAAATAGGGCTGATTACCCTAACCTAGGATCAGGCGAAAAGGCACTGTAGAAAACGGGAGGTTCTTCACAGAAAACCTGTTTAGCGGGGACTTTACAGTCTTAGTAGTGGGTCCAGAGTGGAATGATTTCTCCTAAAGCCAAATTGGACAGATGATGATAACCCATTTTTCTCTAGATGACACTTTAGTCTAGAATTCACTAATTTCTCAAACAATTTGCACACACAACTTGTAAGAGATATTGGCTGATAGCTTGCAGGAAGATGTCAATCTCTCAATGGTTTCTTAATGGGAACAACAACTGCAACCTTCCAAGAAGGGGGAAGAATACCAGTTTCCCATATTTTGTTAAAGATTTTAAGAAAATAAGATTTAGCTAAATCTGGAAGATTTTTGAGCATGCTATAAAAAATTTTATCATTCCCGGGGGGATGTCGATTCAGATGATAATAGAGCATCCCTTAATTCCCTTAAAGTCAACTTGGCATTATAAGATTCACCATTTCCAGGATTTAAATTAAGAGAAATGGTTGAATTCCTAATATTCTGGAATCGAGTTGAATAGTTCCTAGAACTCGATACTTCAGAGAAATGCTCACCCAGTTTTTCAGCAACTTCATCAGGCTTGGTGACAAGGTCTCAATGATTTTCAGACAAGGCGTTGGTGATGGAATGTTTTTGCTACTTAGTTTTCTTATCTTTTTCCAGATAAACCTGGATGGAGTCTTAGAATTTATGTCATTTATATAGAAAAGCCAGGATTCTCTTTTTACTTTTTAAAAATATTTTCTCTGTTTTGCCATAGCTCATTAATAAATAGATTTTGCTGTTGCAGATTTCCTGGTAATTTTCCTCAAATTACCACAGGTTTTATCCCACCATGGAACAGCAGGTCTGCATGGTTTCCCTTTGGTCTTAGGTACTGAGTTTTCAGAGCTATTCAATATTTCAGAGGCAAAGTACTCATAAGCCTTTATACGGGACTCAAAGGACACGAATTCCTGGGATAGGTTAACACCTTCCGAAAATTTTAACCAATCTGCTTCCTTTTCCTTCCATTTTACAGGAAAATTTGAGGGGACATTTCTCACAAACTTCAGATGAATAAGAAAGTGATCACTGTCATGTAGAAATTCATCTACAGACCAGTTAAAATCCAGATAGAGAAAAGAAGAGCAAATGCTTAAGTCTATAGTAAATGAATCACCTTTATATATATTACATATCATTGTATCATCATTTAAAAATGTAAGATCCCTCTGTGTCTAAAAAATTACCACCCCAAAGTGGACTGTGAGAATTAAAATCACCAAGTAGTAAAGAAGGAGGAGGAAGTTGATTAATTAAGCCTTGAATGTCACTAAGAGTGACCCTACATCTCGGGGAGAAGGTAAAGAGAGCAGATTGTGATTTCATGGTCAAAAAGAGCCCAGATAGCAATTGCTCGAAGCTGCGTGTTCAGGGGAACAATAAACCCGGATTGTATACTGCATCCCTTAATTTAGTTTCTTGGAGAAATACAACCCTGGATTATGCTCGTGTGGTAATACTTTTAGAATTTCTGAACAAGTCCTTAGTCCCTTACAGTTCCATTGTAAAATGTCCAGGTTGAATTTTTAGTGCTAGGATCTGCCAAGGGCAATTCCACTGTGATCTATACTATTTCTTTGATTTATTTTCCTTGTGGGACTTTATAGAGTTTCTTTAGATTATCTTGATATATGTGGCTTATGATTAGCTCCATTATGTTTTTTATTAGATTTTTGATACAGAGCAGAGTGGACTTTGACTACTATTTTATTATCCAAGGAACTTGATTCCTTGGCTGTTACTGAGGCAGAAGCACCCTCATTGTTGGCCTCACTCTTGTTACAGTTTTTATGGGGCTTGGAAATCTCCACACTTTGAGCAGGTGGAGGAAAGGATGGAGGAGTTCTTACTCTCTTTGGAACTTCAGTTTGTTCTTGTTCCATTTCTTTGGGAAAGGTTTCTTGTGGCATGAGAGATGAGGAAGACAGAGGGAAGGTCTCATCAACTGGAGATGATTCTGCTGTCTGAGTAGGCACATCTTCCTTAAAGAGGGGTGCTTCAGCCCTAGCAGGCTGAGCACCTAGACCAGATGACTGGGACTTAGTCTCAGGAGCTCTCACTTTTACAGCAGGCAAAGGTGCTACATTGCTGGCTTGAGTTTTTATAGGGGCTATGAAATTCAGAGCCATAGCATAGGTCTGTAAAGTCCCCGCTCAACGCGTTCTCTGTAATGAACATCCCGTTTTCTGCGGTGCCTTCACATTCGACCTGGGTTGGCCGAACACATATCATTATTGTGAATGATAATATGGTAGGCCTTGGGGAACTCGTCGCAGAAGACAGGGACGACATAGCAACGCAGAGGCTCTGTGACAGGGTTGGGAAGTTCACCTCCTGCCAGAGGACATACACTGACAGGACGTCCCCCTTCATGCCTCCCGGTCTGTCCTCCACCACCCACGTCTTCATCAGGGACGACGCCGTGCGGCCACCCTTAACCAGGCCCTACAGAGGACCTTTCCTTGTGCCCGAAAGGGACAAAAAGACATTCTGGGTGGCCGTCCATGGAAGGGAAGACTGGATATCGGTAGACCGCCTCAAGCCCGCATTCCTAGAGAAGGACATCAGGGGCGGTTCCCAAAGCTTCCTGCAGGATATGGCAAGCCCCCAGCCAGCCCCGTGCACAGGAAAACGTCGTGGGCGTCCCCGGAAAACCCTGAAACCAGACAGATGGGGCACCCCAACACACCGCTCCAGAGGGCGCCAGGGAAGGTGACCACCCCCTCCAGTTGACATCGAGAAAGCGGGGCCCCCTCCATTGCTCCAGCAGATACCTGCTTTGATCAGACGTTACCTACGTCTTAGGGGGGGAGTATTGTAAAGTCCCCGCTCAACACGTTCTCTGTAATGAACATCCCGTTTTCTGCGGTGCCTTCACATTCAACCTGGGTCGGCTGAACACATATCATTATTGTGAACTGTATATTTTATTGTCTGTTCAAGTGACCATGCATTATGTATATGTAACAGAGTATTTTGTATCAGACCACACATTGTTAATCATTATGTTTTCTGTATGCATCTGTCCTGTTTTTGTAGAGAAATAGTTTGACCTCAGGTCACCTGTAAATCTTTGTACCAGCGGTCTCTGCATTATACGCAGACGTCCGCATGCCGCTTTATAAGCGGATCACTTCATCAATAAGCTAGCAGTACTTGTCTTTCTGCTCATTATTTTGCACCTCTCTCACAGGTCTTTGTCAGAATTAATTTTTTAGCATAACTAATGCTTTTGTGTTCAGCATTAGCTTTACATACAGCTGCCTGTTCATATTTATATTGTTTGCAATCTTTATTGGATGGAGTATGATCCAGTTCACTATTTTGGTTATTTCGAACAAGGACCAAGTTCAGGGGCTGAGCAATTATTACAAATCTTATTGTTTTTGAAGAATCTGGATAGGTGCCAAACTGAAAACAGTTATAGCACTGCAGAGGTTTTGATAAAAACAGTTTAACTTTGATCCTTTCATTTCCAAAACTGACATAAGATGGTACGTCAGAGTCCTCAAAAGTTAAAATGACCATATTTGCCTTTGGAGTTTTCTTACCTTCCATAGAGGATGGACTAATTTCTAATATTTCAAATTCTGTCATTTCACAAAGGTCTCGATCAAATACTACTCTTCCATAACTGAAATTCACATGTGGTCTAATTTCTTTTATGTCATCTCTCTCAAACTTCTTCAGTGTCAACATATACGATTGGGTCTTTAATTTGGCGTGCGTAAGGAACTGCCTTTACCAAACCTTGAGATGTTACCCATATCAATACCCCCAGCCTTTTTTTGGATGTATATGCTAAATTTGTAGTAAATGTAATTTTCCTTCCTAGCAGATACTACCAACCACATTGGAGGTTTTGGGAGTTCTTTCAAGAGTGGCATTGTCCTCCAAATTTGGCTGAGCCACTTGTACCTATTGAGATGGTCTTGTCAGACAGTGCTCCTTTGACATTCAATTTAAAAATTTTTATATTATTAATATTGCTGCTGACTTTAAGTGAAGCTTCATGTTTTTCAAAAGTTCCCCATGCTTCTCATTTTCCTTCATTTTCATCAAAGTTTATTCTTAACTCTATCATTTTACTGTAACTAGCAAATAAAACAGAGAAAGTTTTGTAGTCACATTCCAAGGGAATGTGCTCTACATGTAACACTTTCAAATTATCCACTGTGTTCCCACACTGGTAAGTTTTCAATTTGTGATGAATACCCTGAGAGGTAGTACCTCCACTGGAGCATTCCACATCCATGGTCAGGTTCATGCCAAGAGTTGTCATTCGCCTCGAGGCCTTGTCAGAGGTCATCATCTGCACCAAATCATCATCAAAAGGCCCAGGGGTACTCGAATCCTTATAGTCACTAATCACAAAGGATAGGAGAAAAAAGGAAAAATTAAAGCTGAAAACCTTAAAAAGATAATTATCATCAGCCTTTCATGGAGTTTATTCTTCCACCAACGGCACAAGTTAGAAGCAACTCCAAAATGTCCTCGTTCTTACCCTACCCTACCCAACAGGGGATGGCATAACATGATTAGAATGGCTCAAGTGTAAGCCAAACCCATTCACTAGGACTGAGAGAATTACAAGAATACAATCATCCCCACCTTAATCATATTATGGGCGAACCAGATAGAATGCCGAGAGTCCTAATCCCAGAACCAGACCACCCCCCTGGAATCCGTAGTCCAGCCCTTGCAGAGTAGTTCTGCCTTTGAGCTGTCAATCTGATATCTCTCAGGTCCAAACATCATTGGGCAGTTGATGGTCCTACCACAATTCCCTCTATTTAGCTTCGGATATAAACCCATTCCGAGCTATGATATCTTTTCCTATTTATCAGGTCCAATAAATTTTAGCAAAAGTGGAAAATTCCACAAAAATTAATCCAAAGAAATATATAATGATATATGGGACTCTTGGACTCAGAGCCAGGAACAAATTCCTGGGGTTCAAGAATCCCCTCACCACGTAAAGGTGGTTCCAAGTCAAGGAGGTGAGGCTTCATGAAGGATATTCTTTTATTTGGATTTTGTTTTAATCTTTGATTTTTTGCTTAGCACTGCTTTACATTTGAGTGGAGCTCCATTCCGGATCCACTGTAGCCCTGGTGTTGGTCATGTATTAAATTTGACGCAGTTATCGGCAGAAGAGAATAAATTGGAACATGGAAACGATTTTTCCCTTTGCCTTCAGAGTTTTAACTTTGTGGATGAGAGGATATTCATAATATGAGAGAAGTATTGCTTTAAAATTGTGCATCAGCACTCAACTGTAACTGCCTATAAGAAGAGGCTGTTCCCAAAAAGCATTTTATTATATATATATATATATATATATATATATATATATATATATATATATATATATATATATATATATATACATATATATATATATATATACTCGTATATATATATATATATACTCGTATATATATATATATATATATATATATATATATATATATATATATATATATATATATATATATATATATATATATATATATATATATATATATATATATATATATATATATTTAAAAGCTGTTACCTACACATGGACTATTCCACAACTTCCAAAATTACCCTGTCAAGTAACAAAAACAAAAAATATAGGATCGGCATCTAGTTTCAAGCTATTATAACGGAACGAGAAAGATCTTCTGACGGAGCGAACTTGTGTCCTCAAAGTCTCGGCGTAAAGTGTCAGGTTTCCCATATCTTTTCTCGTCCCTCCAAGAAGACGACGGTAAGCATCTCAGGTAACACTGGTTCATCGAGTTTCCTTTGTTTAGGCCATTGTATTATCTCGAGAGTTTGGCGGGATATTAAGGCCCTAATAAACATTTTGTGGGGATGTAAGAGGCAGTGTATTCATCTGTGTTCATGCACATGAATTATTAGGAATATATGCTCTGTTGCCACACACATACTTTACATTTAGAGGTAGATAGGCTTCAGGGTATAATGCACGTTTTCTTATGTATTGTTGTCATAGATATGTATATATATGTATATACATGTATATGCATGTATATACAAATGGAGGCCACACAAAATATTAAATACTCAGAGAGAAACTTAAATAAATACCTGTTCTGAATTACTTTTGTTTTTGTCCATATCAATTTTAGTTTATGCTGTAGAGGGGGGGCTCTAATTTCCATCTGCCTGTACCACAGCCTGCATTCTTGAGGGGTATGATTTCAGCAAATCGCAAAAAAGCTGAGACTCAAACTCCATTTCCCTGAGCACTTCGGTCACCTCTCCTCGCAGGTCGTCGTTGCTTGGTATACCATCATAGTTCACTGTGTGTGCTTCAACACGATCCTTTAAGATACTACCAATGTTTTCACACACATTAAGGTCAGGGGAGCTACCTGGAAATTCACTTGATGAGAAGAAATCGATACCACTGTTTCGAAGCAGCTTCTGTGTCTGAAGAGCCTTGAAACATGGTGCCTTATCATGCAAAAATGTGACTTTTTCAACAGATAACACATTTTCAGGATCTTTGAGGAAAGGAAATACTCCACCAGTAAGCACAGTTTCTCTGAAGTATTCGCCATTCCATGACTGTCCTTTTTCTTTGATGATCCACATTAACCGTTTGGCTGTGAAACAGAGAAAAATTCCCAAACATTCAGGAAATTTCACAACTTGGCGATAGCGCACGTCATTGCTGATATCATCCAACTTTGCTGCCCAAATGATGTCATTCTTATGATTTGAATTCCTGACTGTGTAAATGAAGAAATCATCTGATGCGGCAACATGGAGAAAGTCAGCTTCATCCCAATCTTTAAGAAATGAACCACAAAACCATGCATGGTCTTCTCTCTGTTCTGAGTGATGTTGGGCTTGCTGATAACACGAAATGGCTTGATACCAGATTTTTTTCAACTCACGATATACAGCACTATAACTTCTCTTTTTTCCCCTTTTTGTTTCTAGTTCAAGCACCAATTTACGTAAAGACTTTCTTGGTCTACCCACTGCCTCAGCTATGATGTCTTTTGACTCCTGAGAAAGGACTTCGGCCTTCCAAGATTCTCACTCGTTTCGCGATGACAGTCACATGGATTTTTGCTCCAATTTCTTTTAACAAAGGATTCATCTCTTTTAATGTATTTAGCTATCCAGGAACGGGAAATGAAGGATGCGCCAGCATCCCTGGCCTCTCTGAAGGTTATAGCCCGGATTCGGTCAATCTATCTGCCTTCCTCCGAGTTGTTAACCATGGCTGTATCTAACTCCCATCACTCAGTCTGAAAATACAAGAAATGCAAAATGAAAAATAGATTAATAGAAACATAAAATAATGTACTTGGAGATAGGCTATAGCAGAAAACTTCATAACTTTTCATTTGTTCTGTGGACGGGGGGCTCTAATTTCGAAACACCCGGTATATATATATATATATATATATATATATATAAACATTATATTTATATATATATATATATATTTACTATATGTATATAAAAATACATATGCATACATATATACGAGTATACACACACACACACATATATATATATATATATATATATATATATATATATATATATATATATATATATATATATATATATAAAATCGTACATATATACATATACAATATATAATATATATATATATATATATATATATATATATATATATATATATATATATATATATATATATATATGATTGTATGCACATATATGTATATATGTATATGAAGTTTGTTCACTTACGCACACTAACTTTCTTATTCACAATTATTAAGCCATAAATACTTAATATCGAAGTCACTATATCTTTGGGATAACTTATATCGAAGAGAAATTATAAATGATAACTGCATCTGCCCTGGCCAGGATTCTAACCATGGAATTTGGTTTACATAATGTGATAGGCGATCGACTTGACCATTCAACATCATATAATTCCCATTAGATGTTAGTTATTCCAAAGGTACAATGAATTCGATACACACACACACAGGAAATACATATTTTATACACGAAACAAGTATTCATAAACATAGTTATAAGTATAGCAAAATTTACTGGAGAAATAAATTATTTATTATAAATAGCGTATGTCTAAAAAAAATTTTACTGTATGAATAAATTACACTGTATATACAAATAAATATACATTTATGAAGGCTTTTTTCCTCTACACCCCATAACTCAATCAATTTTATCTGTTGGCAGGTACAGCAACATTTGGTCGGCATAACGACGCTAGAGATCAATTAACAATTGTCTCGTTACCTGCAGCGCTCCGTCTCTTATTCAATATGCAACAGGTACATGTGCAAACGCTTGCAATATTGAGAACCAGTAACAATATTGCTTTAGGCAGTGCAAAGTCCTTTATCGCCATCCCTCCCCATCGCCAGGCTCCAAGACGGTTTTCTGCTTTAATAATGCAAGCAAATTCGCCTGTTATCCAATCACTGGCCTTCGATGTCAAACAGCTTATTGAGACGCTGCTCGATGAGGGAAAGAATTAACATCTTACTATTTAGCGTAATTAATTACTTGTTTTTAAAAAGAGTACTCGAAGGCGTTGAATGGTGTTCAAGTTTTTCGTCCAATACGGTTCAGTATTGGTTAGCCTCAGTACATTGTTCGAGACTGTCATTTTGTACCGGTTATAAAATAAAGTTTTTCCTTCACTACACTTGAATTTTGTCGTTCAAAAGAAAAAACTTGACATTCTCCATAAATAAATTTTCCTGGTTTTCAGTCAAATTCCTGTAATTTTGCGGAAAAAAAATAAAACTAAGGCTTTCCATTGGATAAATGAAGATAAGCTTTTCGCCCGAGAGACTCGAAGAACAGTACTCACAGGAGATGAAGCCTCTGTCCAATAAACTTGGGGAATTTACTGCCACACTTTTCAAGCTTTTCATCTAGTGAAAATAATTCTTGTCAATAAACTTGCAAAAAAAAAAAAAAAATCCAAAAAAAGATAGAGCCTTCCGTGCAAAAAGAGCGAAGGAATTCTTTCACCAGAATTCAAGCTTTAGTCCACTGAACTCATGGAATGTCTTTCGTCGATTAATATAAATTTTCTCGTCCTATAAGCCCGCAGGACGTCGTCCAAAGAAGAAAAAGCTTTTGATACAAGAAACTTTGAGCAGCTCCTTCAATAAACTTGAATGTCCTACAACAAACTAAGCTTTCCATCCCATAAACTGAAGGCATTCCAACCAGTAAACTTGAAGGTCTTCGTCCAGAAAATGAAAGAATTTCGCCCAACAAACTTGGAGCTTTCCATGCAAACCGTTGGAAGTCCAACGTCTATTACAAAGGTCCCTTGACGTGAGTTTCCAGATGGCTGTGACCGCCGGACCCAGCAATGTCTGGCGTGCCATGAGGGTAAACAAGGCATCGATCGCCGTCCGTCATTCAAGTTGCTATTTGAATAACCACACAACAGGCTCGTGGCTTATCTGTATCACAGGGCAGAGCTGTTGTAACGTCAATGCACACACAAAAGCACCGTTGTGAAAATGATTCCGAGTTATAGTTACCATACATAAAATAAGGTCTCGTCAGTTTCTACGTCTGTAAACAAGGTAGCTTTACCAATGGGTTTTCATAAAATGTTCGTGCAGCCATGTTCAGCGACAGTTGCATTTAATAATGTGATCTTGGTGTTCATGTTTTCATTCATAAAAAGAATTTTTATGAATAATTCAGCTGAACACAGTTTTGCTTCCGTAAAAAAAAGGGGGGCGATTTTTCGAAAGTCGGCGTTTTCGTTAAGTTACTAATTTATTTTCCGTCCATAAATCACTGGTAACATTTCAAATTTGTGATTAAAATCAAACACTGAATCATAGGCTATCAGCTACTACTGAAAAAAATATACGATTCTTTGAATTTTTATAATAAGCAAGTGGAAACACCGAGATAAAAATAATCCTTAAGAAAATGCAAGACGACAACTTGGAATACAATGTATGTAACTCACGTAAAAAATTAAAGGAGAATAATAATGTCATGCAGACACACTACAGAAACAAGGATTGCCACCTGTAAGATTAGAAGTAATGAAATAAAGAGCAAAACTTACAGAACAGTTATTAGAATAAACAATCTTAAAAGTACGAAGGCCCAATGTGCAAATCATATTTGTACAAAGGTTAATAAGAGAACTCCTCCCTTACAACATCATCTTGCAGAAAATATACTTCATTCATTAGTATTTAGCAATGATCATTCACAGCTTATCCTATTTAAAAAAAAAAACTCTAATCATATTTAACGTAACAAAGAAGACAATCGTCGAGTAAATAGGATTCATTTAATCAATTTTCGGAAAAGATTGTATATCAAGTTTTGATGCTGAATTTTGTTGTTGAGGAAGAATACTACA
>JANJGK010000015.1:31091165-31116165 GCA_039081455.1 Macrobrachium rosenbergii | reverse complement strand
AAGACCAGAGGTTAGGGGATTGTAATTCAGTCCTTTTTCAAGGTCAACACATTACAGGACTCAATCATGCCAGAGGTACAAAAAATAACAATAAAAAAAGACTGATCATAGGAACACCAGTGAAATAAAGTGCTGCCGCGTTAGAAGATTCAGTCCATGGGGAACAAAACTATGGAAATACGTGAACATAAGATGAAACATTTTATTGACATTTCACAGAAATATACACCGAAAGCATAACTATAAATAGGGGCATGTACCAACAAGTGAGGTCACATGTGAAAAAAGATTTTAAAAAGAGCCTTTATATACAAGGCACGCAGACTATTCAGTAGGGGCGCCTCACGGACTATAAATACATGAGTGGAATCTTTAAGATATTCAAGAGTAGCCCATATATATATATAACATATATATATACACACACACATATATATATATATACATACATACATACATACATACATACATATATATTTATATGTACATATACATACTCAAAATCATTTATGTCCTAGACCAACTTTTTTAAAATGCTATAAACTGAAACTAATGTACTTTACAAAATGAGGTCCCTTTGGAGGGACTCCAAAAATAAACGTGCATTGTGACAACGATGAAGACTGCAGGCAGGGATGCATGCAATAAAAACAAGCTGATTAGTAGACTGTCTAAAGAAAATTTTGACGCTCGAAATACCGTTTGATAGCTGAGGCTTTTAAATACACAATAAGCTGATAAAGTTCAACATTTGTCATAACTACCAGATTGGCTGTGATTGGCATATAGAGGTATATGAATGATGTGCTAAGTTTGCTCCTGTATTCTTGCGCCTGGAGTTTACACCTGAAATATTCAAAGCTTCTTGCTTTGACTCTGCATCTGAAGGTCACTTCCCGAAATCGAGATTCATAATAACCCATCAAGCATTGTATTATCTAACAAAGCAACCATGCTCCTACCTGGCTAGCCTAGGTCGCTGCATGTTCGAGATTTTAGAAACGACACAGAACCGAAATTTTTCTACTTTCTGTTGCTCTTTCCTGTAATCTTCATGTTCCAGCTTCAAACCGAGGTACAGCTCTTTAGTAAATGATAACCCATCATTGTTATAATTATTAGTGACCTTCATGTGTAAGGCCATCATTGGTGACAAAGGAAAAGGGTATAAGGGCATGGTTTCCAAAACTTCGCATAACCAAGGATCATACCCCACGGGTAAGTTAGTCTGGGCTGTAGACCCTTATCTATGCCTGACTGGTGATTCCCGTTCTACAAGGGCTTTTTGTCGATAGATGTTTGGGTAATGTGGAATTCCTGCAGCCTTAGACGGTAAGGCAACATGCACACAAGCTTGTTAGTGCCTTCAATTTCGTATTACAAAACCAAGGAAGGTTCGTGATTTTTTTTTTTTAACTAATCACAAGATTTTGTCCATTTTTATTTCCGCCAATCCTCTGTCTCATTAGCTGAAGTGTATTACCCTATTATCCGTTTATATTTATTTTCTCTGTACGCGGTTACGCTAAATTTGTTTTACCTTTTATTATTTACTTTTTTGTATTATAATGGGAGTGAAAGAATGGACAATGTCTAGGTTTAGGTCACAGGATACACCTTCACAATTCGCATATGGCTAAACTCTTTCTTTTGAGCTTACTTGTCAAAATACATAAATTTAAGATTTCCATCATCGTTCTCGACGAAATTACTAATTTATACAAAATATCAAATGCAGTCTTTATTGGTTGTCGTTCTCCATCTTTTTCCCGACCATGTCTCCTCTTCAGCCAATATAACTTGAATCATTCAGTTTATTGTTTGCTTACCTAGAAAACTGTGGGTGGATGTTTCCGTTAACCATCCTCTCAGTTATCTATAATTGCATTGTTTAGCACCATTGCAGTAGTTAATGATACTTGGTATATCTCTGAGCTGAGTAATTGAATGATCTGCTTGCGAGCTCATTGTTCCTTTCGGATATCACATTTCTCATGTAAAACCAGCCGCTTGGTTACTGATATTCAATTTACGAATTCCATGAAGAACTTCCCCTTATCAGTCGATCAGCTACTGGGAAAACCATTTCCTTTCCATTAGGGTTAAACAGACATTCTCTACACCCTTCCGTAATTGGTCTCTGCTTCAAGGCTCCTTAAAGCGTCTATCACCAAACACCTCCCACTGATTATCCCTGTTTTACCTGTCATTAAAAGAGCGATCACCATACTGTCGGGACACGTCTTGGACGAGTACCGAAATAAAATCAAAACTCTTTTACTTGATACCATCTGCAATCGAGCCGTGAATAGGGAGAGGCCCCTGGAACGACCCTCGGCCGTTTCCTTGTCGACGGCGAGGCGTTCCAGAATTCTTAACGTCCGGCCATTACTCCTGCCATCTGCCTGAACGATGTTTCTTGGAAGACGGAGGCGAATCGAGCGAAACGATTAGGACGGAGATCGAGTGGCGCGATTTTTGTTTTTCTATTTGCCGTCCGGTGCTGATCCGGGTCATTCTTTACTCTGTTTTTCATTTCGTGGAGCCGAGGTGCCTCGCGATTTGATGGCTCCTCTTGCCCAGTCGTGATGGGTTGCTGTTTATGTTCTCAATAGGAGGGCATTTGTTGTTTTATTCCTGCTCTCTTCTTCTTCTTCTTCTTCTTCTTCTTCTTCTTCTTCTTCTTCTTCTTCTTCTTCTCAGTTTAGGGCCCCGTCTTTCTTTTTTATTCTTATATTTTTTTGCGAAATACTATTATGTCTCTGATGAAATCTTCGCAGAAGATTCTATTTCACAAATCAGCTTAACTGTCAAGAGGTCAATTTCAGACTTGTTTTTATTTCAATAACTTTGGGAAATTTACTTTAGTAATGAGTTTTTGTTGCTGTACAAATGTTCTGTGCCTAGTCTGTTATAAGAAAACGTTAACCTTAATCGTTCAGGCGTGGGACCCACTGATTGCAGAGGAATCTGGATTTAGTGTTGTGCATTTCCTGGTGGAAGAAATGAGGTGGAAAAATATAGCTGAGGATTCATAATACAGTACAAATGTGCAATGATATATAATACCTAAATATTCATCATCATCATCGTCATCATCATAATCACCGTCGTCGTCTCCAATACGGCGTGATGCTAAGAGCCTCGGTAAAATTTTGTCACTTCCGTCTTCCTGTGCTTTGTCTTCCACAAATCTCCGCTTTTTCCAGTTGCCCTTCTTGTAGCTCTTATCTAAGTAGGTCTAAGCCTTCCAAATCTTCTGGTGGCCACAGGAGTCCAGCAACGCTATTAAGTAATATTCTCCCAGATGTTGTGCGAAGGTCACGTCCAAGCCATCTCCATCTCTCTTTCATCATTATCTCATCTACATATGGGACTACCTTAATTTCCCTGGTGGTATCATTTCCCACTCCTGCCATCTGACTTAGAATATCTGCTAACCTAGTACAAAGATGAAAGAATATTCTTGTATGTCGAAATAAATTCGGAAGCGTTGCTAGTCACCTTAGACTTGACTGTAATTATTTGACTTGAATGTGCGCGTGGATGCTTACTGCTTTATCTAAAAAATAAAGAAAAAAAAGGTGCAGGAGCCTAGTATCTTGAAAATGTAAATGTACTGGTAGATTTCTAGTGGGAGAATGTACATGAATATTAGTATGAACTTATGTTCATGTTGCATTCGTTTGCAAATTTATTTGCTAAGATTAACCTATAGGGACCGCGTTGAGTCGACTTTTATATGGCATCCAGAATTCTTAAAAAAAAAGGGTTTAATGCAAATCCAGAAAGGCTTGACTTAATGTCATCTAGAACTTGAAACTACTCGCCTCAGCACAGTGATGAAGATGATAAACACAGAGTTTTACCAGCTATGATATTTCACTAAAGCATGACAAAATCTTATATCTGTCACGGTAAGCGTCCCTTGCTGGCATGTTATAATCCTGTTTAAGAATGTTTTGTACCAATTATTTAATTTTTAAGATTGTCTGAAACTAGTTCTTTTGTCTCTGCGATATATGACGGTGATGAATGTATCTGTCACTTTTATTACCTGAAAAACGTTCAAGTGAAAGGTTCGTAGAGCCTTCATTTCAGTCTAGTTAAGCATGCGCACGCATACACCCTCATGACCCCACCTCACACACACACACACACACACACACACACACACATGCGCAGGGAGAATAAGAGAGGGAGGTTACCTCGTCGAGTCCTTTTTGTTTTAATTTATATAATTATATATATAATTACTGTGTAATTATTTCTTTTATATGTTTCTGCTACTTTCACTGTTCCCCTTCAAGTGCAGTTCATAATAGTCGACTAACAACCAAGTACCTAATTCAAAGCTTTGTACAACAGAGGCTCACTAGAAATGCGTCATTACTGTTCGTTTTTTCTCCTGGTCAGGAACTAAATGCCAGTTTCTCTGTTTTATGTCGAAGGATGGTACCATAGGGGCGGGGGAGAGAGAGAGAGAGAGAGAGAGAGAGAGAGAGAGAGAGAGAGAGAGAGAGAGAGAGAGAGAGAGAGAGAGATTTGAAATCGCTGTTCTTCTTTAGCAAGAATTTAACCAAGAAGTTTTATTTTTGTACAATTTTTCCGCGACTGATAAGCTAGCAAAGACAGGCAGGCCTTTTTATTTATGTCGCCCTCTGTGGCGGCCATTGCATTTTAATAATGTTTTCATTGTGTCTGCTGCGACAAGGAAAATTATAGTCAAGCTGGAGAATATGCATGCGCGCGCGTGTGTGTGATGTGTGTGTGTATATATATAATATATATATATATATATATACATATATATATATATATATATATATATATATATATATATATATATATATATATATATATATATATATATATATATATATATATATATATATATATATATATGCAGGTAAAAATTGTCGGATGTTCTGTTGAAGTTCGCTTCCACCCCTGCTTCAGTTAGTTTTCTTCCTCCCAAAGCAGGATATTCGTGCGCTGGCTTACCATTCTTTTGTTATTTTTCACATTTATATATTTCTAGGGTTCTGTGTCATTAGTAAAAGAATCCTGTTTCTGATGAATTTAGATCTTCTGCTATCCACATAATTTTTATCAAGGTCTGCCGAATATTTTTAGGACAAAATTAATTTTAGTAGCTTCCACTTCTTTTTTTTTCAACATTAATTTTTTAATATACATGCTCCTCTATAAAAGAAGAGAACTGTGCTACTTTGGCTTGTTACCTACGCGTTACCTACTCCCAGGTGCTAGTACTAGACACCGTATGGTAAATGTAAAGTAGACGGCCGCACGAACATGTCGATTGTTAATATAATTTGTCAACCACACAAAATAGAAATGGGTGTATATAATGCTTTGATCCCCGAGGGGCTAGTACTATACACGGTGTCCCACGGAGCTTCCGCCACGTTTAGTACTAGCACCTCGTTGTAGGTGATCCGTAGATAACAAGCCAAAGTAGCACCGAGAGAACTTTCCTTGGTAGTCATTAGAAAATATCTCGATTATTGCTTCCTCTGGCACTCGTCTGCTATTGCAGAGCTTTTGCTCCCAAGTAGTTTTCCTCGTCCGTTATAAAAGCTTTCTGTCACCCATGCTGGCATTCCAGTTCCTTGGCTGGCTTCCATAGTCTTCCCTAACATTTATTTTACTTCAATTTATAGTTATCTTTTTATACACAGCCATTTCAAATTTCATTTGCATATGTTCAAAAGGTTTGTATAATTCCCCTGATTTTTCTCATTACACAACCCATAAGAATATAATGATTGAGTACATAAAAACACACACTCCCCATACAGTCACGACGTTTTTATAAAAGTTTGGCCATGCGCAACTGTCCTACAATTATCCCTTGGTCATTGGAAACGCCTTGTGTAAGCGTAACCACTTACTATCAAGTATTTTTTACTCGAACTGTTTGACAGTAAAACAATAACATCCTGTCGCAGAACTTTGCACCAGGTGGCAGACATATTTATTATGCTTATTTTGGTGCAAGATGGAATTGTGTGTTGCTTCCCACATTGGGAGATTTTTAGTCAATCTCGGAGTCGAGATGCCAAACTATGCCAGAAAACTCATTCCTTTGATTCCTCCTGAACGCTGTGCAATTCCGTTATCTGTTACACTGTCATCTCTCCAATCAACGTCCTTTGAACAAGCCTTTCAAATTATACATGAAAGTGGATATCGATAAATAATTATACATTCAAAAGCGCAAAACAATATGCTCTCGCTTGTTCGCGCCAAATTGTGCACAACTTTCTCGAAGCTGATGCTATTTCTTTAGTTTTACTTCAATATGACAGGACTGATGGCATTTTCTCAAATAGTTTTTAATAAGGTCATGAATACCTGCCTACTAGTGGTGCATGTAAGTGTGTCTACTTTTTCTGAATAAATATATATATATTTTTAAGATTAATATAAAATTAATTTGCAGTAATTGCTAACATCCCAAAAGGAGAATATTTACCTGCAAACGGTCACAACTCGGCGCCGTGTCTTGACCTGCTGCTTTTAGGCCTATAGTACATTCGTACCTCCACATTCATTATGAATATTGTATAGCAATCGATGGGGTAGGTGCATTTGGCGTTTGTCCACGATCTCTCCTCTGTCTTTTCCAGACACGCGATCAAATGGATGACAGACAACGACGGGATGACGTCATTCGCCCGGAAAATAACATCCTCCTAATGTGACGGTTATTTTTTCGAATTTCTGGTTGGGCAAATATGTTTGCATGGGATGTTGAATTATGCCTAAATGAGGATATTTTGAGGGACGATTTAAAATTATAAATGTAATCGTTGATCTCCGAAAATAAGTTTTATGTTATCGCCGGCGAATTTGATGAGGCTGAAATATAGCGCTTCAAATGATTTCGGCCTGTATGGAAGTTTTCCGGATATCAAGGATCTCTCTCTCTCTCTCTCTCTCTCTCTCTCTCTCTCTCTCTCTCTCTCTCTCTCTCTCTCTCTCTCTCTCTCTCTCTCTCTCTCTTTGGAAACGAGTTCAGATGAACAGAATTATGCCAGGCGAAATTTTCAAAGCTTTTCCTGTAGGATATCAGCGAAAGGATTAATTTCATTTCGAATTATTCTTTCGGGTAATCGGCCGTGTTTTCCGCTGATGCGCACCGCGATGCTTTTGTGCAATAGCAAGATTTTATCCTTTATTCAGAATTATTGCATTATAGCTCAACAGCAAGTCGTTTTTACTTTCAGCCTATGTGAACAATTCACTTTCGCGTCTTTTGTAAAACAGGACATCCGTGAGGTGAATAATCCTTCTTTTTTTTTTGAAGTTTACTTTTTGAATGACTGTTGTAGCATGACTGTAAGCGAACAGTAACAAACAGGCCAACAAATATATGTAATGGTATTTGAAACACGTAAATTTATTAAAGGTTTACTGCTTGCGAGTGTTCTTTCATTTGACGTGAGTATTATATACTTGTATGTATACACTACATGCATATATATATATATATATATATATATATATATATATATATATATATATATATATATATATATATATATATATACAGTATATATACACTACATGCATATATATATATATATATATATATATATATATATATATATATATATATATATATATATATATATATATATATATATATATATATATATATATATATATATATATATATATATATATATATAATGTATGTATGTATGTATGTAAGCGTGCAAATAGGTTATGTTAATTGAAACATACAGTTTTAGAATAATAATACTTACATTGTGTTTATAAGCGCGTGTGTAGGTATTTTTACATTGTGTATAAACGCATGAGTAGGTATTTTTATACACAGACTTCAGGACACGAAAAAGGTAATTTCGACTTAGTAGTTCACGACCATTATGGCTGCAGCCAATGAGACCAAGGTTTCATAATCATGCGCTGGAAACTATCGTTCAGAAATAGGACACATTGCTGACGGGCTGGTTGCCAGGGCACGATAATGAAACCAATGTATCGCTTTGTGACACAGTTCAGCTTTATCTCAAGTCATGGGTACTTCCTATGGCAGCAGCGGACAGGTTTTGCGGCTTTCTTTTGAAGACAGGCAGCATAATGCCCTATATCTAGGGCAGATCTAAAGAAAACATGACAAATCTCAAAGAAGAACGACGAACTGGGGTCAACCACAAAGCGAGTTTTATTCAAGAAAAGCCAGACAATTCTAGTATTCAGCTGCCAAGGTCACGGGCTGACCAGTATCACGCAGATGACGCAAATACATTAGAATTAAGGCATAACGTCACAGATAGTGGTATCAGATAGCAGCTATTAGGTAATATATCCAGATTATTCATCTAGTAATGGACTGAAATTATCAAGAAAATTAGTTCCTTGTTGGGAGATCGAGTCTCCGGCCGGCTAATGAAGAATTAGATGAATTTATTTCTGGTGATAGGAATTCGGATTCCACAATAAGGTGTAGGTCCCGTTGCTAGGTAACCAATTGGTTCTTAGCCACGTAAAATAAGTCTAATCCTTCGGGCCAGCCCTAGGAGAGCTGTTAATCAGCTCAGTGGTCGGGTAAAACTAAGGTATACTTAACTTATCAAGAAAATGATATATATACTGAGTACCTAATTTGAGGAGTTGAAACGTTCGCGTACTGGATACGAGGAATGAGTGAGCTCAGGCACCACATACAAGAACTTATATATCTCAGGTATTTCATAATATGAGTCAGGTAAAATTAGGTGAAAGAAAATAAGGGATCAAGTTACCATCTCCAGCATTACCGTAACTGGTCATACTTAGTGCCTGGAAACCAGAGTGGTTGATGGCTACACAGAAAGTATGTGGTTACAAATAAGCAGAAAATTACACAGAAATGATTATGAAATACTGATCATAAAATACTGTTTGAGAATTATTTTTAAGCATATTAAAAATTAACTTACTGTGCTTGTTGTTTGTGGACGCGATAGATTTTTTTTCTAGTCTACAGTCCACAAAATGTAAGTAAAATAAAGGATTTTTTCCGTATGCTCAAAAAATAATCCTCCAGCAGTGTCTTATGATCAGCTTTTATGTGTAATTTTGCATTTGATTTGCAATAACATACTTGGAAAAAATTAACATTGAATAAAGCTGTCTGCAAGTATGTCGAGCCTCTCTGCTTTAATTATTGTCAGACAATAATATTTGTAGATAAGGGGTCACACAAATTGATGCAATATCGGATTCAAACACTACATAGGTACAAATAACCTCTAATGTCAATGTTGAAAATTTTCGCAAAGTTAAAATGGCCCCGTGCAAATTACGATAAGGTCAAATAAGCCAAAGTCTAAAGGGCGCTAATTATGATGAAATCGAAAATTTTCGCTAAATAGATTTTATTGCTTAGAATTGGTATTGCAAAGGAATTTTATTACAATTTCTGATTGAAATAGGTTACAAGGACTTTCTTTTATTCGGTTACCTATGTCCACGTAAAATCCTTGAAATTTTGTAATTAATGGGAAACTCAATATCTCTAGACTGCACAGTAGAATGGGAAGTGTTATATTTTAAAACGGAATGAGGCAATGAGTATTAAGCCTTTTAAACTCAGTAAATCAAAAGTTGTAAATAACTTGAAAAATGGGCATTGAAGTCCATTATCTGTTGGGGTGAAGTAATTTACATTTTATACTATGGTTAAGGTTAGAGAAATATGTATTGTATTTTTATCATTTTTGATTGAAAAATGCTAGGGTAATTTTTAGGTCATTAGGCTCTCTTTATCGTGAAATATGAATAAATGTCACTACAATTCACAAAAAAGTTACAAATGTATCTAATAATTCCTCATATGTGCATTGATTATGAATTGATAAATACCCTAGGTACTATCACGAAGCCACAAAGGAAGCTGACATAGATTAATCTAGGATAAAATTTGACCTGGATCACATATGAAAACATACCCATTCATGTAGAGCATTCCACAACAATATCAGAATTTCAGTCTTGATTGGTACTTACAACCAATCCATCTTTAGATATTTCTGCTTATTTATTTCCTCGCTCTCTTTATCCTGCTGTCCAACTCCCTCTTTCCACTGCCCTTAGCGCTGAATGGCCGAAAGTGCCCAAGTGCTTTGCTTGACAACCTAAATCTCATGAAATCAAATCAAATAAAATATGACTGGAACAGTCCCCATGATTTGTCTACCTCGAGGTCGCTGGAGATGAAAGGAACATGCCCTGAAAATATTCTGTTGGAGACTGGCCATATATCAGCTGTATTAGTTAGTAAAATCCTTCATTGGAGGAATTACGCAAAGACAGTCATCCTTTTAAAATTATGGTGAAATATCTGAAATGCTTATTGCTTCGGAAGCTTCTAGAGATTAGAGGTGAAGAAACCCCATCCCAAAACTGCCACAAGTTTAATAGTGGCTGACGGCTTCATAGCAAAGTTATGTGGGTCACATTATCATGCCAGAGCTAGTGACTAAAGACGGAAGTGTCAGTTTCTGTTATATCAGAGAAATTGATGCATATTCAGGGAAAGAACACATGATTAGCAGAAACTGGCAGAAACAAAATAAGATTCGCATAATAGACCTGTACAAAGTAGAATCTGTGAAGGCAGGTGAGGCCAATAGATCGGAGACTACAGAGGGGAAAAAATCCGAAGGATTTTCTTACCAATGATGAAAACAAAAGCACCTTCTACACTGCTGTTTTCGAAATGTGATATTGAATGCTTCACTAAAGGAATGCAATGGAGGCTAACATCTGATGGGAAAAGTCACATTAGTCATTTCAGTTCACACAGGGGGAAACAGATTTTTTTGTTGTGTCTATGCATGAAATAGTGGCTACAAGTATGTACCATGTAAAATGCATGCAAGATGTGAGTCCTATCTAAGACCATATCACAGAATTGGGAATACCATCTAAATACCACACAATTTCAGTTCCGATGCCTACACTGTCTGTGAATACACAAGAGCGTTTAAAGGTATGTGAAAAGTTAAGCCACTGGAAATGCTTGAGAAAAGTGTTGAGTTTTAGGAATCATTTTGTGGTAATCGTTATGTTATAAACCCCTCCCATTGCTTTCTGACAGTTCCGGTGTTAAAAGTGTGAATGAGTTAAGATACAAAAATATACTAGCCAGTGTGGTGCCAGTGGAGGAAGCCTTTCAAGACAAAAGGAACAGTTTAACCTAGGCTCCTTTCCACTGTATCAGAAGTTGCTTGCATGACTCTCAAGAGGTTAGTAAATTACCAAGTCTTGCTGTGAAGCAAAACACATCACAGCCAGTCTTGATGGCTGTGAATCGACAGATGAGGTTGGAATTACGTAGCCAAAGTGCGCCGATTGAGGTATGTCAATCCTACTAGTTGATTTTTTGGAGAAAGCAGCTAATACTGCCTTCGAAAATGATGGTGACTACGAACACATTCCACTGGATGGTTATCATCTAGATGACGAGTCCGTCAGCTTTATGAAGACAGAAGCAGTAATATTAGCTCAGATTAACTGCTTCTGATACAAGATGTATTTGCATTAGAAAAGATTACAGCACTTTGTATCAAAAGCAACTTTTGTTGGATTTTAGGTCTAATTGCGTGATTTTAGACAATGAACATTTACAAGCATTAATTGATCAGATAATCACATATTTCACACTTGAGAGGGTATGGTTTACACAATGCAATTAAGGAAACGGAAAGCTATATTAGATAGTAAAGCCAAAGAAGATCAATTTGATCACAGATCAAACTGTCCGTGACGACTGTGCTTATGAATGAATATTTCATTAGTACTGAATAATCGTATTTCCCGGTGGGAATATGATACAGAGTTACTGTATCATGTTCTTTTGTTTGATACTAAGGCTCTCCATTAATGAAATTTTCGTCTAGGTATCGTAAAAAAACAGGATGTTACTGGGAAATCTTATAAAAATGCCTTTACCGTCAAGATATACTGGTCGAAGTATATCAGACTAAGAAAAGATTGTGATTAAAACATGCGTCCCCTTGACCTTGTTGACCTTAATCTGATCTTAATCTGCATGATGTATAGATCAACAAAGTGTCTTTTGAAACCTACAATTCTAGTACTCCTTTGTTGCAATAAGTTGTTTAGTTGCAAAGTTTCACTGTTTGTCCCATTCCGCTTCACTATACAGTACGTCCAATTGACATCACAGTTTACAAATCTTAAGAATTTCAACAGTTACACAAACATTTACATGTATTACTTTCGGATATGGGTGACCTAAGTAACCAAAAGAATGGCCTAGGAAACTTTTTAAATCGGCAGTAACATGATAAATTTCCAGTGTCTTTCAGTATCGACATTTTGAGGGGTCATACCCAACGCATGATATTTTGTTCTGAAATTGCGGGAATCTGTGATCTTATATACCAGTACATAACTGATTACGATACACCAGCTAACCTTAGGGATGAATGAGATCATTTGAAAACAAGTTTAGTAAATGTTAACATTAATTTCGCGCTCTACAGTGTTTAATTTAGTAAAAATTAACATTAATTTCGCGCTCTGCGATGCTTAATTTTGCGCTTTACAATGTTTAAACTACCAGAATATAACATAGGTTCGATTCTGAAAGAATGCACGTCGACTCCTCCCAGCTTACGGATCACCTTATATGAGTTTCGTTACAAAAATAGATTTTTCCTCTTGTTCTGTTTTATTGTGGGGAATTATTAAAAAAAAAAAAAAAAAAATATATATATATATATATATATATATATATATATATTATATATATATATATATATATATATATATATATATATATATATATATATACATACATACATACATATACTCGTATATTTTTTTTTTTTTTTACCCAGATTAATGTAGGATTCTTTTCATGATTATTTACATCAAATCTTTTAATGTAGAGTTCAGTCGCCTTGGCAGCGTAGACCTAATATAACGCAGGCTTTTTGAGGATAAAAAGCCAGAAAAAAGTAGGGACAACTTCAAAAGCACGTCATTGAACTGCCTCTTAGAAGGGAAGATCACACGAAAAGCGAGTTCCGCGCGGCTGCCAGACAACGAAATCAGAGGAATACGGAATTTCCTAAGTGTCTGTTTGATTAATGGTCACAAGCTATTGCTTGTCTTAATCAGTACCTATAGCAGTTCAAAGAAACGTCATTGCATATAATAGTTCAGAATGTAAATGAACACCGCACAGAAATGTGCCCTAAGAAGATAGATTTAATCAATTAATGGGGACTAGTCAACGTCTTGCATCCATGTGAACTGAGGTGATTTTATTCTTTGCCAAATATGTCGAGTGGAATGTAAATAATATCAGCTCTACTTTAATATTGCTATGTAAATCATTTGGTGTAAGAGAAACAAGTGCAGTATAGTGTGGATAAGTGAATAGTTTCAGGTCATATTTATTGAGACCATTTCTTCGATGTTCCTGTAAGAAATCGAGATGATTTTCGAGTCTCTCTCTCTCTCTCTCTCTCTCTCTCTCTCTCTCTCTCTCTCTCTCTCTCTCTCTCTCTCTCTCTCTCTCTCTCTCTCTCTTCTAATGTTTGATTCCTAAAAGCAAAGCTCTGTATCTGGTCGTTTTTAATCAATATCTGTTCTATAAAACTATTTTCCTGGGCATGACTATTAACAAAAACGACTGTTGTGCTTTGGGAACTCAAGTGAAACGTTGGTAAACACATTCAGTGTTTTGTCTTTTAAGTAGGTTTTATGAATATCTTTAATGTTGCAACAATGGAAATATTGAGGTTCTTGTTGTATACGATTTTGGAAACAAATTAACAAGACTAGTGGCGACGGAATGGTATTGATTTTTGGGTATATTTTGCTCTCAGGTATCGGTAATAATTTGCAAGCTGTTGAAACTCTGAATATAGTGAATCTTAAGGAAGAAAAGTGTGGGGGTTGGTATGTTAAGATTCAGACGGTTATACGCCGTCACGGAGCCTTGCTTCTAGAGCAACTCGTTTATCTTTTACAGATAGAAACTAACTTCCCCATCCTTTGGCCTAGCGGAGTAGTCATCTGAGGTTATAGTGCCCTTATAACTCACGGATTAACGTAAGAAAAACAGCTCTTCATTGCTGTCGGTACCGTAAGGTTTCTATCTAGTGGATAACTACTTGAACATGTGATGTTTTTTTTCTGATCTCACAGGCATTCTTTCGCAACCCCTACGTGTGGGCAATAAATGGAACAGAGTGGGAACACGTAGGAGTAAAGGACAGCGATCAACGCACAAAGAGCGAGGGGAAAAATAGGATCCGATTATCTATTTACGGTAGAACGTATTCGTAGGAATTTGTTGTTGGCGGTCACGTGGAAGGGTGAGTGATGTTCTCAGATTCCATCAAGAAGAGTTTTTACAGTAACGTTCTTGTGTAGCTATGGTTATTTATATGCACTATTTGAATTTGCTGAATTCTGCGCAATATCCGTTCTCGAGATTTCTCAAACAAGCGTATTTTTTGTTTGCGGGGTAGGGGGGACCAGTTTTATCGATAGCCTGTCGGCAAAGATACTGAGCAAGTGTTTTGGGGCACAGTCAAAAAACGCTTATTCAACCGATGTCGTCTTATGTTTTGCCATTCCTCAGACCTTATGACGGGCTAGCTAAACCTGTGCAAAGGAAAAAATTAATTTATGGATTTTAAACCCCTCAGTTAAACAATGAAACTGCACATCGGAAGAATGCGTATGTGATAAATTATATGAGAACTTGGTGCCCTTCTTATGTTAACCTCTAAAATTTCGGCGAACTTGCCCGTTCAGACATGGAGACTTGGTTTTTTAATATATGCTAAAAAAGAAAGACAAAATTTTCCAGTAATTAACTAGAAATACTGGTTTCTCTCGCAATACCTCAAAATAAATGTAGGAGTTTGCAGTTTCGCACTAAAACCATGGCTGCCATATGTAGGATTGAGGCCTGTTTTTTCCTTCTGTGCCCTGTCTTAATAAATAGACGAAATTTGGCTACGCCGATGGTTCCTTTTACAATGTTATTTGTTACTATGCAGCAAAACATTATTTCACTTAACTCAAATTTATAATAATTTTACAGCCTTTTGACCCAGGTATCATTTGACTAGCGTCAGGGCTCTGACACTTTCTCATCTCCTAACGAGGGAACTGATTATCTGAACTCGCCAGATAATTCTCTCATGCCCGTTGCCAAATCACACCACTTGACTTTTTCTGGAGAACCAAAGGTTTATTAACAATAAGTTGCCTACAAGGATTCTTATCATAAAACCGCATGTGTTTTATATAACGCTGTAATCATTATTCGGGAGGACATTGCACTCTGTGGATACTAGTTTCATAAACACAAGAATTTCTCTTATCCTGAGGTTTTCAATGGTGCACAGAATAAATTATAATTGGAGGTCACCTCTCTTCTTTATTTCATCAGCTTGCAACACTGATACATTGAGGCCTCATTGCCAGGGGGGGACCAATTGCTTGTTTTTTTTTTAATACCTGTCAGCTAGGGATCCTTTACACCTGGTTTTTATAGAAATGCTGTCAGTTAGGGAGCCTTAACTCCTGGTTTTATGGAAATACTGTCTACTGGGAGCCTTAACAACAAGTTGTATAGAAATGTGTCATCTGGGGAGCCTTTACACTTGCTTTTATAGAAATGGTGTCAGGTGGAGAGCCTTAATACCTGGTCTTATTGCAATACTGTCAGGTGGGGAGCCTTAATATCTGGTCTTATCGTAATACTATCAGGTGGGGAGCCTTAATATCTGGTCTTATTGTAATACTGTCTGGTGGGGAGCCTTAATGTCTGGTTTAATTAAATGCTGTCCGCTGGTGAGCCTTAACACCTGGTTTTATTGAAATGCTGTCAGGTAGGGAGCCTTAATATCTGGTTTTATTGGAGTGCTGTCAGCTGGGGAGCCTAAATATCTGGTTTTATAGAAATGATGTCAGTCTGGAAGCTTTAATATCTGGTTTTATTGAAATGTCAGGCTGGAAGCCTTAATATTTGGTTTTATTGAAATGGTGTTAGGTAGGTAGCCCTAATATCTGGTTTTATTGAAGTGGTGTCCGGTGTGGAGACTTAATATCTGGTTTTATTGAAGTGGTGTCAGGTGGGAAGCCTTAATATCTGGTGTTATCGAAATGGTGTCAGGTGGGGAGCTTTAATATTTGGTTTTGTTGAGATGCTGTCAGGCTGGGAGCCTTGACATCTGGTTTAATTGAAATGGTGTCAGGTGGGCAGCCTTAATATCTGGTTTTATTGGTATGCCGTATGGTGGGAAACCTTAATATCGGGGTTTGAAATGCTGTTAGCTGGTGAGTCTTAACGCCTGGGTTTACTGGAATGGTGTCAGGTGGGGAGCCTTAACACCTGGTTTTGTTGAAATGTTGCAAGGTGGGGAGTGTTAATATCTGGTTTTATCGAAGTTCTGTTGGCTGGGGGTCTTATCACCTGGTTTATTGAAATGGTTGCAGGTGGTGAGCCTAAATATCAGGTTTTATTGAAATGGTGTCAGGTGGGAAGCATTAATATCTGTTTTTATTGAAATGTTGTCAGGTGGGGAGCATTAATATCTGGTTTTATCGAAAGCTGTATGGTGGGAAGCCTTAGTATTGGGGTTTGAAATGCTGTTAGCTGGTGAGTCTTAACGCCCGGTTTTATTGGAATGGTGTCAGGTGTGGAGCCTTAATATCTGGTTTTATTGAAATGTCAGGTGGGGAGCTTTAATATCTGGTTTTATCGAAGTTCTGTTGGCTGGTGGGTCTTAACACCTGGTTTTATTGAAATGGTTGCAGGTGGGGAACTTAATATCAGGTTTTATTGAAATAGTGTCAGGTGGGGAGCGTTAATATCTGGTTTTATTGAAATTCTGTTAGCTGGTAAGTCTTAACACATGGTTTTATAGAAATGCTGTCAACTGGTTGGGCCGTAAGGCCTGGTTTTATTGAAATGGTGTCAGGTGGGGAGCCTTGACACCTGGTTTTGTGAAAATGTTCTTGATGCAATATTAAAAAAAATATCATTCACCTTCCCAAGCGACCCGAGTGATTGGACAGTAATGCATCTATTTTGTATTTTATTTGTTTTTGGGGGAGTGGTTAGACTAATAAGCAGGCGGGTTTGAGGTATTAGTTTTTTATTAAAATGGTTTGTATATAAATCCTTGTTGGTTCTGTGTAAAGCGGAGGTTAGCTGTCGGGTAATCTGTTTTTAAACGAGGCTGTAGACAGTCAGCATGCCTGCCTCAAAACAATTATCAAAAAGGACCTGCCGGTGCATCACCTCGTGGAATGAAACTCACGTGGTTTAACTCTCTCTCTCTCTCTCTCTCTCTCTCTCTCTCTCTCTCTCTGTCTCTCTCTCTCTCTACGTATATATATATATATATATATATATATATATATATATATATATATATGTGTGTGTGTGTGTATATATACATACATATATATATATACATATATATATATATATATATATATATATATATATATATATATATATATATATATATATATATATATATATATATATATATACAGTATATATATATATATATATATATATATATATATATATATATATATATATGATGTGTATAGCCATAAAATGGTCATTTTGAAATATTTTATGAAATGTCAGGGGTTCTGAAGTACAAGCTGTGTCGCCCTGCAGTAAGCTTAATTTCTTCATAAAATATCCAGCCTTGATCATAAATGTGTTTCTTTGTACATGAACTATTTCATAATCATAAGTTCTATATAGGAATTATTGGTCGAGCAGAGTGATTCCCTTTAAATCTATTTGCATATATTTATACTATAATTTTATTTTACTTCCATTTTTAAAATAAGTAAACATTATGCAACATGTTTTTTGTTATCTGTACAGCTATAGGCATTTTTAATATTACTGCTGCTTATATAATTGTTATAATTATTACCATCATATTCATTTGCCTTCTCAGGGAGACATGTTGGTTAAATTTCTTATTCGTTTTTTTCAGCTGTATCGCTGATTATATGAAGTATAATTCAGTTTATGGGTATGTTTCTATAAGTTCGTTTCACTGTGACATGTAGTGTTTTTGCGGCTCAGCACAGTTCATTACACTGCAGTGCACAGGTGAATGCCTGATGGTCTGCGAAGCTCAGCACGAAGTGCCCGAGCGAGGGTCACCTTAGATACAGCCCTGGGAACGGAGGTGCCCGTCAGCATTTTGTCTCGAATGTTCGAGAAGCTCGGTCTGGTTTGAACTCGAAATATGGGCGTGCCGTGAGAAGGTGTTCGTACGTTTGTCGGTAATGAAAAGCGGCTTTTGATTTATACACATTTTGATTTATACACAGTAGATGTAGGATATTTAGCATGAGAGAGAGAGAGAGAGAGAGAGAGAGAGAGAGAGAGAGAGAGAGAGAGAGAGAGAGAGAGAGAACTACTCAGATCACGACCACAAACACTTCAAGGTAATTGTTAACAATCTGTTTTCCTGGTAACACTTTAATAGGTGGCAGCGGTAAAACACTAAATTTTTCAGTGTTATGAATTCGCGCAGAAGAGTGATGTATGGATGGTGATAGTAATTAGGATTAGGTACATGGAAACACAGTAGAAATAGGATTTCATTTAATGATCTTTAGACATAGGTAAAGGAGTTAGGGCGGTAACTCGTTGCCGAGGGAATACTGCAATTTAACTCCGTTAGTGTCTCAGTGATAAGTGGATTAATGAGTCCTTTAATGCTGGTCTGAACATAGTTAATTGTATATTTTCTGGCAATCTCAGATTGCAAGTGACGGTGTGATTCTGTGAATATCAGGGGTTGCAGAGATACGAGGGAAGGAGAAAAAGTTAGTTTGTTTATTTCTGTTTTTTTTATTTCCATGTATTCAGAAATTTCTTTTTTTTCCTTGTTTTATCGAGTTATTTTGGGTCGAAACGTATCTTTCTTTTGTGCATGTGGGAAATGGGTTGTAATGTGTTGGAGATATGACGTGTGGTTTCTCTGCATGGAGACAGTAGTAAATTGCGTGGTTTGCAATTTTTGCATGGAGGCAAGCCGTGGCGATATCAAAGGGTGGATTTTACTTCTGAGATTTTTTTTTTTTTTTTGGTGGGGGGTCGTGTGAGTCAACCTTGAAAACATGACATTGCTGATCAGCTGATCGTGGACATTAGTGGTGCGTGTATAGGAAGTGATTTCTTTCCTTAGGGAGCATGCTTTTAAGATCAGGCCGATTTTATCGGGGGGCGAGGGGTATTTTTGTTTAGACAGAAATAAGAAGGTGAAAATCAGCAAAATGTCAGATGGGGAACCAGTAGATACGACGTTGATTCATATTATTACGACGTTCACGTCGCCTGTACAACTGTTTATGGGTTTGGTAAATGGTAGTTTGAGACAGCCAGTGGATATTTTTATTGAAATTATTGACAGTGAGACAGCCAGTGGAGATTTTTTGTTGAAATTATTGACAATCACTTAACTACCAAGAAAATCAGATGATACAGATGCATTTAATGATGCTAAGGGGTTTCTGGCTTTGGATGTTGGAGATATTGGGAAACGCTGTAGGAGTTTTGAATTCCAGAAATGTCATACTTGGGATGACTTAAAGAAATTTCTAAGAACTGTGTATGGGTCGGATGAATGTAGTGATCTGGTTCGGGATATGAGAGCATTCTATAAAATTAGGAACGGGCAGGGTTCCATGGTGGATTATAGCCCGCAGTTGTCTGATGCAGCTTCAGATTTGGTAGAGAAATTGAGAGGCTCGGATGGGGTAGATGGCAATTCTGTTTCGTTAGAAAAATTTCAGAAGTTACTGCATTTCTAGTGGTTGTTGCATGACGTGCCAGATGCTATAGTTAGCAGTTTTGATAGTCTGATAGAAGCTACTTCTGAGGAATTCCGTTTATCTTTTCCCAAATCAGGAAGCACATGTCGAAATGCCCAACGGTAGATAGCACATTTTTTAATGGTATGCCGACAACCACGATGGTAGGCCATAGGAACTTCCCGAAGAGAGAATCAAATTTTGCTTCTAGTAGTTTTTGTGGTAAAATGGAAAGTGATAGGAAATCTATGGATCTTACGCCGCAGTTTCGTTGTTTCAGTTGCAATAAGCAGGGCCATACTTAGAAGTATTGCCGAATTAAATACTGTGGCATGTGTAAGAATTCCTTACATAATTGGAGGTTCTGTTCGTTATTCAAAAGTAATGACATTTCAGTGAGTCAGAATTTTGGAAGTAGCTATAAGAAAGCTCCTCAAGAAGGTTATCCCCGAAGTTCCCGAAATAGGCTGAATTTTTGCAGGGCAGAACAAGCAAAAGGGGAAGGGTAAAATGTTCGTCATGTAGGGCTTTTGGGAGATACCCTCTATAGGAGAACGGAAGTCGGTAGTGAAGGAAGCTAGCTGGGTCAAGTCTTTAGATTTTTGTGGATACAAGGACATCGGTCAGTTTAGTGGACTTTGACTTTTATAAATTTTAGTTCTCTTAGTTTCGGCTAAGGCGTTCAGAAGATAAAGTGTGCGATGTCAAAGCTCAAAAACTGGACGTTGTAGGAACGGCGGATATTCGTTTCTTGCTAGGGAACCATGATACAGGAATTAATTTTGGTGGTGAGAGGAGTTAACTTAGGGTACAAGATTGTACTGGGTCATCCAGCTTGTAGGAGGAATAGGATTGCTATATACCTCGGTGAGGGAGGTGTAACATTTGGTAAAACTGGAGGCTTTATCCGTTATGTAGGTGCTGAGGAAATGGAGAGGAATATATCTGAAATGGGTAATAATGAGGAAATACGTGGGAATAATGAGGAAATAGGGGGAAATAATCAATCACAGGAGGAAAGTGAACCTAATGGAGGGGAAGGAGGATATATATATATATATATATATATATATATATATATATATATATATATATATATATATATATATATATATATATATATATATTTATAAAGGTGTTTTAATGGAGGAGCAATTTTAGAACCCGGTATGGCTGGTATGGTGAAAGTAAAGGCGAGAGATATCTAAGCGAATAAACAGGTGTGTGGTGAGAGGCAGTGAGAAACTTAGATATGGTGAGTACAATTTCCATAAACAAGGTGTTGAATAAATGGGTTACATGGGTGGAGTTGCTAAACTGCAATAATTCACTTAGGAGGTATCAAAGAAAGACTTATGTTGTGGATTTAGAGGACTGGAAGTACTTAGAGAAATTAAGCTAGGCAATTATAATTTCTTGAGGGAAAGTATTGTATATCTGAGACATGTCATTTCAAAAGGTGTATGAGTGAATGATGAGAAGGTCAGGGCTATTGCAAATATTCCTACGCCCAAGGATAAGAAAAGTGTTCGCTCGTTCATAGGAATGGCTGGGTTTTTCCGTTGATTTGTGAGAGGATTTTCTACGTTGTCAGGACCTTTGACAGATATATTGAGGGATGATGTACAATTTTCGTGTGGCGAAGCTCAGCGGGTAGCTTTTCAGAAAGTCAAAGATACTTTGATGAGTCCACCAGTTTTGAAGTTCCCTGATTTTTCTTTACCAGTCACGTTAGTGACTGATGCCAGTCAAGGAGGATTAGGTGCATGTTTAGTGCAGCAGTTTGAGGGTAAGTTTCATCCAAACAGCCTTTTGCAGTGGTGTATAGTTTTGTTCATTTTAAGATGTTGCTTCTGGGGAATAAAGTGGAGGTTCTTACAGATCATAAGCCATTGTGAGATCTTTTCAATAAACCTGATTTTTCTCTTGAGCGGGTTAGGTGGTTTTTGACAATCAGGGATTTTGATGCTAAGCTTACGTGTATTGGGGGTAAACATAACATGGTGGTGGATGCTCTTAGTAGGTATTTTGTGGACACAGAGGACGAACAAGTGTGTAGTGCAAGTGGTGAGTGTGTGGATTGGGGTATCAATGTGGTGGAGAAGAAACAAGTTGAGGCTGTGGTTTTAGCGTATGCAAAGGCGCGTTTATTATCATATATATCAATAGAAGGATCCACAGTAATACTCTTGTTTATAAATTTCTCACATGGCCATCATTTGACCCAACTTACATAAAAGGGTAGGTTTAAAACCCATACCCCTGCCCCCTTCTGCTTTTCCCGTCCCCTTTCCCCATTCCCTTGTAACTTATGTGGTAAATAAACCCAACTGGTTTATCATACCTCATTTCATGTACTCACGACCATACAAATATATTATTGAAAATGCTTTTTAGTCACCACAGCAATGCCTGGATGAAAGGGACAGACATAACAGTAATATCTAGATAAAAAGGACAGTCACTACAGCAGTATCTGGATAAAAGGGACAGTCACCACAGTAATACCTGGATGAAAGGGACAGACATAACAGTAATATCTGGATAAAAGGGACAGTCACCACAGCAATATCTGGATAAAAGGGACAATCACCACAGTAATACCTGGATGAAAGGGGCAAACAGCACAGTAATACCTAGTTAAAGGTGACAAGCATCACAGTAATACATGGATAAAAGGGACAGTCACCACAGTAATACCTGGATAAAAAGGACAGTCACCACAGTAATACCTGGATAAAAAGGACAGTCACCACAGTAATACCTGGATAAAAGGGACAGTCACCACAGCAATACCTAGATAAAAGGGACAGTCACCACAGTAATACCTGGATAAAATGGACAGACAGCATAGTAATACCGGTTAAAGGTGACAGACAGTACAGTAATACCTGGATAAAAGGGACAAACAGAACAGCAATACCTGGATGAAAGGGACAAACAGAACAGCAGTACCTGGATGAAAGGGACAAACAGAACAGCAGTACCTTGATAAAAGGGACAGACAGAACAGCAATACCTGGATGAAAGGGACAAACAGAACAGCAGTACCTGGATGAAAGGGACAAACAGGACAGCAGTACCTGGTTGAAAGGGACAAACAGAACAGCAATACCTGCATGAAAGGGACAAACAGAACAGCAGTACCTGGATGAAAGGGACAAACAGAACAGCAGTACCTGGATGAAAGGGACAAACAGAACAGCAATACCTGGATGAAAGGGACAAACAGAACAGCAATACCTGCATGAAAGGGACAAACAGAACAGCAGTACCTGGATGAAAGGGACAAACAGAACAGCAGTACCTGGATGAAAGGGACAAACAGAACAGCAGTACCTGGATGAAAAGAACAAACAGAACAGCAGTACCTGGATGAAAGGGACAACCAGAACAGCAGTACCTGGATGAAAGGGACAAACAGAACAGCAATACGTGTATGAAAGGGACAAACAGAACAGCAGTACCTGGATGAAAGGGACAAACAGAACAGCAATACCTGGATGAAAGGGACAAACAGAACAGTAATACCTGGATAAAAGGGACAGACAGGACAGCAATACCTGGATAAAAGGGACAGACAGCACAGTAATACCTGGTCAAAGGTGACAGACAGTACAGTAATACCTGGATAAAAGAGAGAAACAGAACAGCAATACCTAGATATAAGTGACAGTCACCACAGTACTACCTGGATAAAAGGGACAGACATAACAGTAATACCTGGATAAAAGGGACAGTCACTACAATAATACCTGGAAAAAAGGGACAGACAGCAAAGTAATACCCATCAGTTCGAATGGTGAACGTTCGAATGAAAAAAAATAGAACTGTCAGTCGGAACATCAACATAAAACCCTCCCCCTCTCCCGTCTTCCTCCCCCCTACCCCTCTCCTTTCTTCCTCCCAACCCCCTCCCCCTCCCCCTCCCCCTTCCATCTTCCATCCCCCTCACCCTCCCCTTTCCCTTTTCCCTCCCCCTACACATAGACTGTCATTCTGAGTTTTCCCGGGTAGTGCACGGTTGGTCAGCTAGCAAAGGTATATACCGGGTGTTTCGAAATTAGAGGCCCCCCCCCGCAACTCCACAGAACAAATGGAAAGTTATGAAGTTTCCTGCTATAGCTTGTCTCCAATTACATTATTTTAAGTTTCTATTAAGCTATTTTTCATTTTGCATTTCTTGTATTTTCAGACTGAGTGATGGAGTTAGATACAGCCATGGCTAACGACTCGGAGGAAATCAGATGGATTGACCGAATCCGGGCTATAACTTCAGAGAGGCTAGGGATGCTGGCGCATCCTTCATTTCACGTTCCTGGATAGTTAAATACATTAAAAGAGATGAATCCTTTTGTTAAAAGAAACTGGAACAAAAATCCATATGACTGTCATCACGAAAAGAGTGAGAATCTTGGAAGGCCTGAAGCCCTTTCTCAGGAGTCAAAAAGACATCATAGCTGAGGCAGTGGGTAGACCAAGAAAGTCTTGACATAAATTGGCGTTTGAACTAGAAACAAAAAGGAGAAAGAAGAAAATTTATAGTGCTGTATATTGCGAGTTGCAAAAATCTGGTATCAAGCCATTTCATGTTAACAGCAAGCCCAACATCACTCAGCAACAGAGAGAAGACCATGCATGGTTTTGTGGTTCATTTCTTAAAGGCTGGGATGAAACTGACTTTCTCCATGTTGCCGCATCAGATGAATTCTTCATTCACACAGTCAGGAAGCCAAATCATAAAAATGACATCATTTGGGCTGCAAAGTTGGATGATATCAGCGATGACGTGCGTTATCGCCAAGTTGTGAAATTTCCTGAATGTTTGGGAATTTTTCTCTGTTTCACAGCCAAACAGTTAATGTGGATCATCAAAGAAAAAGGACATTCATGGAATGGCAAATACTTCAGAGAAACTGTGCTTACTGGTGGAGTATTTCCTTTCCTCAAAGATCCTGAAAATGTGTTATCTGTTGAAGAAGTCACATTTTTGCATGATAAGGCACCATATTTCAAGGCTCTTCAGACACAGGAGCTGCTTCAAAACAGTGGTATCGATTTCTTCTCGTCAAGTGAATTTCCAGGTAGCTCCCCTGACCTTAATGTA
>JANJGK010000015.1:31048665-31086165 GCA_039081455.1 Macrobrachium rosenbergii | reverse complement strand
AAGAGAGGCTATCAATGTTTATGAGAGATTTGAAAAAAATGAATGCATTTGATGCGACGATGAGAAATGGAATTGAGAGAGAGAGAGAGAGAGAGAGAGAGAGAGAGAGAGAGAGAGAGAGAGAGAGAGAGAGAGAGAGAGAGAGAGAGAGAGAATTTTTTTCCTGAAATTTATATATGATAACATAACTCTTGTTAAGGGATAATTCATCGTAAAAGTAGACATATGCTCACATCTCACTCCGCCCGAATCAAAGGGAATTGCGATTAAACTAATGAATAAAATATGCAAATTCTAACTATTATTCATACGGGTATCGTTCACGGGAGTCGAGGGTATCGTTCACGGTGTCGAGGGTATCGTTCACGGGTGTCGTGGGAATCGTTCACGGGTGTCGTGGGTATCGTTCACGTGTGTCGTGGGAATAGTTCACGGGTGTCGTGGGTATCGTCCACGGGTGTCGTGGGTATCGTCCACGGGTGTCGAGGGTATCGTTTACGGGTGTCGTGGGTATCGTCCACGGGTGTCGTGGGTATCATTCACGGGTGTCGTGGGAATCGTTCACGGTTGTCGTGGGTATCGTCCACGGGTGTCGTGGGAATCGTTCACGGTTGTCGTGGATATCGTCCACGGGTGTCGTGGGCCACCGGAGAGAAGGCCAGTTTACCCTCTGACCATGGCCGTCTTAGGAGGCCTCCGCCTATGCTTACCGACATCTCAGTTTGGGTAAATAACTGGGATAACGAACATATGTTTTAGAATATTTTTACTTGAATGTTGTTAAAATGAATATATATCATTTATAACGAAGTTTAATCATGTACTGATACATACGTATATTTATACTTACAGAGAGAGAGAGAGAGAATGAATTTTTATTACGGTTCAAAATACTAATTTACGATAACTTGAAAATAATTCATTGACACATTTTCGTTGCTAACATTTCCACACCACCACACTGGTGCGTTTTTAACATTCATACTGCAGTTCACCAATAGGCATAGTCTGCAGTTTCATGTGTGTTTTGCAGCAAAGTGTCAACAGTTTGAAATGAATTTATGTTAGAGTTGAAAGCTTCCTTTTCTTCGTAGCATTTGCAGTAGACTATTTAAACTGAATGGAATAATTTTCTCTTCTGCAAAAGTTATTTAAAAGAGAATTTGTCGAAGCCCGAATGATCATCATCTTTAATCTTTCTAAAGCGTGACCATTTTCGCGTAAGCTGCTATGAAAACTATATGCATCCTATAAGGCATTCATTGTGGCGTTCAAAACCAGTTGTCGTTGGTTTGGGGCATTTTTGAAAGTTGCATTTCGGGTAAGTTTATTCATACTGATATGATTGTACCTGACTATATTTATAGTTGCAAAGTCAGGTAAATAGAGAATCCCTCTACTGATTCCCTTGACATAATCTAATTCGCTGCATCTGGATCATTTTCCTTGTCGAGTTCAGTCCTTGTTAAAACTGATAAGCACGATTTACACTGCATTCTTTTGTTAACACTGTAACAATAATACCCTGCCAAATAAACTATCGCAGGAAGAACAACACGGCTTTTCAATGTCATCTAACGTTACGTCAGTATTGGTGTTGATGTGGTTTACTTTTTTATTGTCAGTCATGTCATTCCAATTTATTTCGCCTAAATGATTTAGGATTACGTTTTCATCGTGAAATGGAAAAACATTTTCATAACAGCCATTTTTCTAATTTTTTTTCGCATCCAAATATTTGTCTTAACTGATATGTTGTAATTACCAATGGCAAGCTGGCGATATTTGCCAAACCTAGCTTCGAGGTGGTCAGTCTGAAACTGTCCGAGAAGAACAAATTTCATGTGCAGTTCATCTTTGCTATATCTGGTTATTTCTAATAATGAGTTAGTCGATTGTTTAAGGGCAGTCATGGTTGCTTTTGTCAGTTTCCCCCCTCCAGGCAATCTTTCCCAACTTTCCAACCAATTAAAGAATTTTTTAGGAAAAATGTACTTTTTTGTCACCTTCATCGCATGTCAAAAGAGCACAGTATTCATTATTTAATCTGATCCCCTTGCATGGTTATATTACATTAACAATTGAGCACAAATTGTGAAGATCTCTATAAAAGATACCACATTACAATAATGAGCTATATTTTTTTCTTTGCCAAGCTTTCTCATAGTTTCTATTACATTTTCATTGAAAAATTTCAGTACCAAATTGACATTTTGTTTTTCAAATGTTGACGGTCTCAAAGATTCAAGTGCCAGCATATACGACTGTTTCATCAACAGATCAGCCTCTAACAGATACAGGTCCTCCAACGATTTCCACGGAACAATAGGCACATTTTCCTCTGTAAATCTATAATCAGAACGAAATTTTGGGAAAAGCATAGTTTTTGACTCGTCCTTCAGCCCAAATCCAGTTATTTCTGGTACACTTTAGTATGTGCACAGTGTCGAACATGAAAAACAGAGGTCTAGGGTCTAGTTTTCGAAACCGGATGGCAGTACTTTATAGATAATCTAGGAGGGTTCGCAAAAAAAGACAATGCCTTTCCATTGATCGCATTATTGTCTGTAACAACGGAAATGACCCTGAAGACAACTTTTTCTAAACCTAGTACAACTTTTGTTATAATTTTATGCAATGTTTCAGCTTTCATACATTTTACAAGAAGTATATGAACAACGTCAAGAAATTTAGAGAAACCGAGTTTACCATAAAAGCAAATGCAATCGTTGCTGCTTCATCATTGACGAATGCAGATCCTATAATAGACCCACCTTTGTAATCAAACAATAGTGTTAAATGAATTTCACCTATCGTTAGTATTGCCGTCTTATGTGTTTTGTAAAGATTTGAATTTGCTACCAATGTATGCAAGGAAGGCACTGTCTTGTTCAATTTCTGGACTGAAGTTTTTTTTATATGAAAACGCGTTTAATCGTTGAAATACTGGGTAGAATAAGCCATTTTCTATCGCCAAGGAATCCGTATGCACGAGGAGACACGTTGTATAACAATGAAGAAGAAATTAAAAGATCTGGGGAATACGTAGCGTTGTTGAGAGTCATGAAGTGCAATTGTTCACAAACAAATTTCAAGGGCAGTAAATACTCGAATGACTGGTCATTTATAACCGGTAACAATGACAAAACAAAAGTTATGATTTTAACTGCGCTTAGTGTTACTTCGCGTGTCGAATTTTTGTATTTCACTCAGGATTATTTCGAGAGTATTTGTGTCCTGCACATAGGAAGGTATAACATAATCAACAACTTTTGCACAGGGACACCATAGATGTAAGCTTGAATGGATTTATCATTATTCACTCTTATCGAAATAACCATTTTAGGATAAGGCGATAACGAAATATGGGTTTTTAATAGGTAATGCTCTTCGTGAACAATTTTCCAGTACTTATCAAGCTTAAGCTTGCTTTAGACTTCCTGTAAGTCATTAAAGCTAATGTTTTTCTCATATTCTTCATCTTCTAAGATACTTTTCTCGAGTGCCACCTTCACTGAATTTTCCTTCATTCGCTGCCTTTTAGATTTGGGTGATTCCCTTCGGTTCACAGTCGAAGAGGACAGGTAATTAGGATAGCTAGGAAGGAAATAAGGTACAGCATTTTTCCTTAAATGTGGCCGCTGCAATTGCACAGTAGTTTATTCCCCAGCTTTTCCTTCAGTAGCAGACATTTCCCGCATAATGTCATCTGGATGGAAGTGTCCTTCACAAACCTGTAAGAACATTAACTGATAAGAGACAAAATGGGTAGGAATATACATCTTAGTGTAAGGATATAACGTATGTCATTGAATTCAGAAATGTATGCATATATGTTTCTATTCTACAAACACATAAACACACACTCACACTTCTTATATATATATATATATATATATATATATATATATATATATATATATATATATATATATATATATATATATATATATATATATACACGCGCGCGCTCACACACTCGCGCGCGCGCTCACACACACACACGCGCGCTCACACACACACAATCACAAGCACTGATTTTCTTGTTTTGAACTTACCCGTGTATTCTTGGTTGGACTGAAATCTTTCCTGTTGATAGCACGTAGCCACTGCTCTCACCTTTCTATTGCCTCGGGAAATTTAAAAACAGTCACTTTTTCTGATGTTGTACAATTGCCTTGGCAATCTGGAACACAACACTTGTATGGCATTGTCACAGATGTTTGAAAATTGTAGTTTACACTGAGATTTCTTTAATATTTATGCAGAAAATTGTAGATTATCGCCCGTGACCCCACTCTACAGGTTCCTTGAAGAAACCGAGTTGTTGTGCCTACAACCTGGGTTTCCAGGTTGGAAAATACCAGGGTGACCGGCCTACTAATCTTATAGCGCTTGGATTTAAAGGGATCCATGACCTGGCCTTCTAATTCTCGGTGCACGATCGTCCACGGCTGTCGGGGGTATCGTCCACGGATGTCGTGGGTATCGTCCACGGCTGTCTGGGGTATCGTTCACGGGCGTCGTGGGAGGAATTATTCGGTCCCCGATCGACGGATGAAAGAAAAATGATTTTACGATTGATCGAGTTTTTCTTCATTAATGAGATGATCACTTATTCTTATTTGATGATGAAAAAGAAGAATTTCACAAGGTAAAAATTCAAGAAATGTTGGAGTAACAGAATCGTAAATGGAAGAAAGATCGAAAGCAAATGTAGTTTTTTTAGCGAAATGTTTTTGTTGATGTTGTTCTTGGTAATGTTGCTTTCTTTGAAATACACTCACTCTCATGAAGCAATATGTTAGGAGAATTACGCGACGGTCAGAGTACAACGGAATAAAAAATTCTTTTTAGTTTTCTGGAAAAGAAAACTACTGAGATGGCCATTTCTCTGTCCGTCCGCACTTTTTCTGTCCGCCCTCAAATCTTAAAAACTACTAAGGCTAGAGGGCTACAAATTGGTATGTTGATCATCCATCCTCCAATCATGAAATATACCAAATTGCAGTCCTCTAGCCTCAGTAGTTTTTTATTTTATTTACGATTTAAGTTAGCCAAGATCGTTCGTCTGGCACCGCTGTAGGTGTTAACAACAAAGGCCACCACCGGACCGTGACTGAAAGTTTCATGGGCCGCGGCTGAGAGTTTCATGGGCCTTGGCTGGAGTTTCATACAGCATTATACGCTGCACAGAAAACTCGATTGCGCCTAAGAAACTTCGGCTCATTATTTACTTGTTTGTTAAAGTGCTGGACTAAGATTTCATGCAAATTGCAGTAAATGTAAATAAGCTATGAGATTAAGAAAGCCAGCAGTTGAAAAATACGCAACGATGGAATACATTGGTTATGTAGTCGAGAATTTGGAACAAGATTTTAGGACCCGAGGTGACTAACATAAATCAGATTTATTAATGTTATACTTATTCAGTGCTGTACGTTGGTAAGCCATATCCATCAGTCAATATTTCACTTCGCTTGATGTAGTTTTAAAAATAATTGATTATGACCCTGCTTTTCCAGTTACCCACTCCGGAATTATTCATTAGCTATTAAGAATTAATGATAATTTTATGATTTGGATCCAGCAAAATAAAAGCAGCTCAAAATATTGCAAGTAAAGCCCAGGTATTAATGTAAAATGTCTTTCTTTTTTTGATTTTCTCCGCGACGCAAATTCATTGAAGAAACATTACAAAAATAGTTTTCTTTTCATTTTCCATATTACAGTTTTCTCATTCAAGTAGATTCTATAATACTTTCGTTTGAGATTATTCAGTATCAATTTTACAAAACTGTTCTTCCCGAAAACGGAGAGATAAACTATTGTATATCTATTCTTCGCGACAGAATGGACCTGGAAAGCGATCGCCTGAGTTTAAGAATAGGAAGCCTGATGGCGATTAATGGTTTGGATAAATATCTAGACTCTGCTGGTGTTGAATCCATTAAGGTATAACATTGACTTGGGGACATTATTTCAAAAGAAAGGAGAGAGAGAGAGAGAGAGAGAGAGAGAGAGAGAGAGAGAGAGAGAGAGAGAGAGAGAGAGAGAGAGAGAGAGAGAGAGAGAGAGAGGGAGGGGTAAAGAAAAGGGGTAGGGAATTGCAGGAGTTGAATAGCCTTAAACTGGAGTCTCTTGAGGATTGACTTTTTTTCTCTTTGAAAAATTGGGATCGTTGCCCCTGGTGGTTGTTAATTCCCCCTGCCAAGGCATATACCGGATGACCTTGGGCCTTTTAGGGACTAAAGTCAGGGTGCACCATGCCCGATGAGAGAGAGAGAGAGAGAGAGAGAGAGAGAGAGAGAGAGAAAGGTTTGATGGCGAGGTCCCATTCAGAGATTAATTCGAAACGACAGTTCTGATAGGTTACATTTCCAGCTTTTTGTTTCTGTAACATGAATTCGAGAAATTTTGGTTTCATTGCGGAAATTTAAGGGTCTTCTGTTAAAACATAAGACTCCCAAGTTATTCAATGACAGACGCAAGTTTTAAAGCACAGATTTTCTTAATATTTTCCTCCGGTAATTTAGTTTAGATACGTTTCATACAATTTGTTACCCTGTATAGTCAAAATAATATCAACGTTTTGAGCATGTACTCTTTCAAGATCTTTTTGCTAAGAGAAATTCAAATATTATTTATTAAAAAATTATCGTTGTAAACTACCTTAAGGGACTAATGATGGACCACTGTTCACACACACACGCACACAAACACAGGTTTTGAAGTTAACCTGCCTTTACCTTTTTTTTTTTTTTTTTGTAACGTCATCGATGATCATTTTCACGATTTCTTTGTTCACCCTGTAGAATAAATAAATTGATTTGGATTTCGTCCTGGATTTGCTGTTTTGAATTTGTGTGTACTGTAGAGATATTTCACTGGAATCCATTCATATGGGAATTTTGTATTTCATAGGAGCCCATTCATTTGAGAATTTTGTATTTCATAGGAATCCATTCATTTGAGAATTTTGTATTTCATAGGAATCCATTCATTTGAGAATTTTGTATTTCATAGGAATCCATTCATTTGAGAATTTTGTATTTCATAGGAATCCATTCATTTGAGAACTTTGTATTTCATAGGAAACCATTCATTTGAGAATTTTATATTTCATAGGAATCCATTCATTTGAGAATTTTGTATTTCATAGGAATCCATTCATTTGAGAATTTTGTATTTCATAGGAATCCATTCATTTGAGAATTTTGTATTTCATAGGAATCCATTCATTTGAGAATTTTTTATTCCATAGGAATCCATTCATTTGAGAACTTTGTATTTCATAGGAATCCATTCATTTGAGAACTTTGTATTTCATAGGAATCCATTCATTTGAGAACTTTGTATTTCATAGGAATCCATTCATTTGAGAATTTTTATTTCATAGGAGTCCATTCATTTGAGAATTTTTATTTCATAGGAGTCCATTCATTTGAGAATTTTGTATTTCATAGGAATCCATTCATTTGAGAATTTTGTATTCCATAGGAATCCATTCATTTGAGAATTTTGTATTCCATAGGAATCCATTCATTTGAGAATTTTGTATTTCATAGGAATCCATTTATTTGAGAATTTTATATTTCATAGGAATCCATTCATTTGAGAATTTTGTATTTCATAGGAATCCATTCATTTGAGAATTTTGTATTTCATAGGAATCCATTTATTTGAGAATTTTATATTTCATAGGAATCCATTCATTTGAGAATTTTGTATTTCATAGGAATCCATTCATTTGAGAATTTTGTATTTCATAGGAATCCATTTATTTGAGAATTTTATATTTCATAGGAATCCATTCATTTGAGAATTTTGAATTTCATAGGAATCCATTCATTTGAGAATTTTGTATTTCATAGGAATCCATTTATTTGAGAATTTTATATTTCATAGGAATCCATTCATTTGAGAATTTCGTATTTCATAGGAATCCATTCATTTGAGAATTTTGTATTTCATAGGAATCCATTTATTTGAGAATTTTATATTTCATAGGAATCCATTCATTTGAGAATTTTGTATTTCATAGGAGTCCATTCATTTGAGAATTTTGTATTTCATAGGAGTCCATTCATTTGAGAATTTTGTATTTCATAGGAGTCCATTCATTTGAGAATTTTGTATTTCATAGGAGTCCATTCATTTGAGAACTTTGTATTTCATAGGAGTCCATTCATTTGAGAATTTTTATTTCATAGGAGTCCATTCATTTGAGAATTTTTATTTCATAGGAGTCCATTCATTTGAGAATTTTTATTTCATAGGAGTCCATTCATTTGAGAATTTTGTATTTCATAGGAATCCATTCATTTGAGAATTTTGTATTCCATAAGAATCCATTCATTTGAGAATTTTGTATTCCATAGGAATCCATTCATTTGAGAATTTTGTATTTCATAGGAATCCATTTATTTGAGAATTTTATATTTCATAGGAATCCATTCATTTGAGAATTTTGTATTTCATAGGAATCCATTCATTTGAGAATTTTGTATTTCATAGGAATCCATTTATTTGAGAATTTTATATTTCATAGGAATCCATTCATTTGAGAATTTTGTATTTCATAGGAATCCATTCATTTGAGAATTTTGTATTTCATAGGAATCCATTTATTTGAGAATTTTATATTTCATAGGAATCCATTCATTTGAGAATTTTGTATTTCATAGGAATCCATTCATTTGAGAATTTTGTATTTCATAGGAGTCCATTCATTTGAGAATTTTGTATTTCATAGGAGTCCATTCATTTGAGAATTTTGTATTTCATAGGAGTCCATTCATTTGAGAATTTTGTATTTCATAGGAGTCCATTCATTTGAGAATTTTGTATTTCATAGGAGTCCATTCATTTGAGAATTTTGCATTTCATAGGAATCCATTCATTTGAGAATTTTGTATTTCATAGGAGTCCATTCATTTGAGAATTTTGTATTTCATAGGAATCCATTCATTTGAGAATTTTGTCTTTCAATGGAGTCCATTCATTTGAGAATTTTGTATTTCATAGGAATCCATTCATTTGAGAATTTTGTATTTCATAGGAATCCATTTATTTGAGAATTTTATATTTCATAGGAATCCATTCATTTGAGAATTTTGTATTTCATAGGAATCCATTCATTTGAGAATTTTGTATTTCATAGGAATCCATTTATTTGAGAATTTTATATTTCATAGGAATCCATTCATTTGAGAATTTTGAATTTCATAGGAATCCGTTCATTTGAGAATTTTGTATTTCATAGGAATCCATTTATTTGAGAATTTTATATTTCATAGGAATCCATTCATTTGAGAATTTTGTATTTCATAGGAATCCATTCATTTGAGAATTTTGTATTTCATAGGTATCCATTTATTTGAGAATTTTATATTTCATAGGAATCCATTCATTTGAGAATTTTGTATTTCATAGGAGTCCATTCATTTGAGAATTTTGTATTTCATAGGAGTCCATTCATTTGAGAATTTTGTATTTCATAGGAGTCCATTCATTTGAGAATTTTTATTTCATAGGAGTCCATTCATTTGAGAATTTTGTATTTCATAGGAGTCCATTCATTTGAGAATTTTGTATTTCATAGGAATCCATTCATTTGAGAATTTTGTATTCCATAGGAGTCCATTCATTTGAGAATTTTGTATTTCATAGGAATCCATTCATTTGAGAATTTTGTCTTTCATAGGAGTCCATTCATTTGAGAATTTTGTATTTCATAGGAGTCCATTCATTTGAGAATTTTGTATTTCATAGGAGTCCATTCATTTGAGAATTTTGTATTTCATAGGAATCCATTCATTTGAGAATTTTGTATTTCATAGGAGTCCATTCATTTAAGAATTTTGTATTTCATAGGAGTCCATTCATTTGAGAATTTTGTATTTCATAGGAGTCCATTCATTTGAGAATTTTTTATTTCACAGGAGTCCATTCATTTGAGAATTTTTTATTTCACAGGAGTCCATTCATTTGAGAATTTTGTATTTCATAAAAGTCCATTCATTTGAGAATTTTGCCGTCATCACTTCGTATATGAGAAATATTCTCGCTAACCTTTGTTGTTGTTTTTTTTTTATCCTTGCGGCATTTTAATCTCTTTATTGGTTCAGTTTTCTTTCAGTCTCTTTATTTGTATCTTATTCTTTACTTGTAACTTAGTTGACTTTATCTTATTGTCTTTTTATTGCATATGCACATTTTGTTCTTGAAATCTTTCTCTGCAAGGTAATAAACATTTTTTCTTGCTCCCTTCAAGCCCTGAACAAATGTAGATAAATATATTGTAGAATGATTATGGAGAAAAGGAATCCATTCTTGCCAAGTACTATTATTATTATTATTATTATTGGTAGTTGTTGTTGTTGTTGTTGCTGTTCATAATGTAACGCCATTATGAACAACAACAACCAATAATAATAATAGTGTTTTGGTGTAGAATAGATAGGGAAATTAGATAGAAAAGAGAGAGAGAGAGAGAGAGAGAGAGAGAGAGAGAGAGAGAGAGAGAAAGTTAGGAGAGACAAGGAGAGAGAAATAAGAATAAAGAGAGAGGCAAAGAACACAGTGATAACGCCCAAATGCTGTTGTCATGTTATCAATACGCGGGATGTTTACATTGCAGTATATCGTGTTTAAGCCATAAAAACAGTCGTAAAAGTGAGAACTAATGGCCTCGCGATTGAAGCTAACCAAAACATGAGTCAGCACAAACTAAATGCTTACAGTAGCTGATTCTATAGCCCCGCCTTCTCAGGAAGGTGTTTTCGTGGAAGTTCCAGGAATTTGGGGGTTGGCTCAAGTGATGTACTTCTTCAACCTCCAATCAATTATGTTTGGGAGGGGCCTTTCACACACCCTCCTAAGATCACCTCCTATCAAGTCCTCTAAGGAGAGATTTGAATCACACCCACTACAGTCCTTCCAATCAGCTACTTGAAGGGGAGGCCTTGCTGATTAGTCCTTCCAATAAGGCTAGAAGGAGGTGGAGATTGCAGATAGCAAGTTTTTCTGAGGGTTCGACGAGTTAGAGACCTACGAGGAGGGGAGAGTCAGAACTGTGTCCTTCAAGGGAGAGTACGTCTCCCCTCGCTTCAGTGTTCCCCATATAGACTGAGTCAAGAGTGATCGTTTTCTGTCATTGTAACTTGTTAATTTTGTACTGATCTTTATAATACTAAGTACTAATTAAAGTGAAGAAATTACCGATCTCGTCTCTATACGCCTTTCTGAGAGATATCAATACTTAAAAAGAATAAATATACAAAGATAGCACATCATCCGCGAAGCGATCTGAAGGACACCTCGAAAGAAACCAAGGTAAGAAGAGAAAGACTAAAATCTATACAAACATATAACAAAGAACATAAAAAGGGAGAGATAACTCCTAACAATAGTACTTGGCAAGAATGGATTCCTTTTCTCCATAATCATTCTACAATATATTTATCAACACTTGTTCAGGGCTTGAAGGCTGCTTGGGTAAGTCAACTCTCTCTCTCTCTCTCTCTCTCTCTCTCTCTCTCTCTCTCTCTCTCTCTCTCTCTCTCTCTCTCTCTCTCTCTCTAGAATTGCAGTCAAATAGTCCTCCATCCAATTATGTAAACTAAAACAGTAGTATTTAGCGTCATGCAACGTCCTCTTCCTGCTCGACGATGTTCGGTTGGTTTATTAATCTCACGTGAAAGTTAAAGTTTCACCTGTCAGCCTTACCTGTCTTTTGCAAGAAAGGCTGGTTGTTTAGTCTGGTTATTCAGGAATGATAGCAAATTATGCATCTACCCGCAGTATTTCTGATTACACTGGACACAATAACGTAATCTGAAGATTTTTGCCTCACTGCTTGTTCCACCTTTTCTTCCGCATTAAGGGAGAACGAAGAAGACCGTTATGGTAACCATAGTCATCTTTCCGAGGGCAACTTCGTCGCTTCGTTCCGGGTTTAGCCTGATTTATCTATTGCATTTTTGTCTGTCAATCTTGGGCTTTATCAGGCCATTGCGATGTCCTTCCCGTCGGCCTTCTGTTGGATATCAACTTGGGTTTGTTGCTTCATCACTCCCTTCGGTCTTCTATTGATTCGATTCGTATTCCGATGTTGTGTTTCCTGCACTTCTCTGATTGATAACCGGGCCTTAGGGAATCCGTATCTGAGCATCCATCTGTCTGTTTCCATTCGATGCTTTTGCTATCTGATTTCATAAATAAAAATCTTCAAAAAGTCTGGTATCTATTCAGGCCAAAGACTAGTTCATGTTACGGAGGAAAGGAATGAGACAGGATAAAATTTTTACCGAGTTTTATATGGGGCTAAATTTAGAAGTGAGTATCCGTGCGCTGCCACACATGAATGTACGTATGTATGTAATTTACGTACATCAAGCGTATTACAAATTGGTGTAGACCAATTAGAATAACTGAAAACATTAGTCTCACGTACTTTTTACAGATAATATTCCCTTCAGATGAATTTACAAACTGCTAGTGTATGACTACATAAAGAGTTAGGGCATCTCCCTTCGGCCTCAAGCTGCAACCCCTTTCATTCCTTTTACTGTACCTCCGTTCGTATTCTCTTTCTTCCATCTTACTTTCTACCCTCTCATAACAATTGAGTCATAGTGAAACTGCGAGGTTTTCCCCTTGTTACGACTTTGTCCTTTTAACTGTCAATTTCCGTTTAAGCGCTGAATGACCTCATTGGTTCCAGTGCTTGGGCTTTGGCCTAAATTCTATATTCTATCTTTTAATCTTTCTATTGCCCCATACACATAAACAAGACTCACAGACAATCTCCGAAACAAACCTCGAAAGAAAGGAAATGTTCCGCAGTCTCGAATCTCCCCGGGCCAGAGTACCGCCAAGTTCATTGTAACCAACTAATTTATATAAAGCTCCTAAATGCCGTCACCTCTGTCTTTATTTCCTACTCCTTTAGTTCCTCCTCGACATCCTTGTACCCCTACATCCCCCCCATCCCCCACTACTCCTCCTCCTACTAGCCTCGAGGCCTCAACATGGAGGAGGGAGAAGACGGAGGGAAGGGTGTTGGGTTGGGGGGGCGTGTAGTGCCACAATTCAGGAATCAAATGAGGATCCCCGCCGTGTCGGAATTGCTCTCCTTAACATCCCGGTGAAGAGGATAACGAGCGAAATAAAGACATAATCAAGGAGTTTGAGGGAGTGGGAGTGGTAATCGTCCCTGCTGGAGTGGAGTTGAGGCACTAAAGTTTATCGAGTTTATCTTAATAAGAAAGGACGCAGTTTTTATATTGTTTTTTGTATTTCATTCAGAAATGAAGTTTTATGTGGCATGGGTTTGTTTAATTTTGTTTGTAGCTGTAATGGGTCAAGTTGAAAATATTTATACGTTAACTGTACTTTTTTTTATTATATTTGCTGTTGGTTTCAAGAGCTAGTACTAGTTTGAGAAAGGACGGAAATATATCTGTAAGTGAGCTTATTTCGTTTTAATGATTCCCACTCTTGAAGTAAAATATAAAAGAAGTAGGAATAAAGCATTTTCCTTTTATCCCGAGTCTTTTAAAACATCATCATTATTATTTACCGATGACTGAAGGCTAAAACCACAAACATTATTTTCAAAAAATGTTAGTGAGATTTTATGAACGTCACTCAAGCTATTATATATATTTATATAAAAGTTGCTTCGTGAAATAAAGGTCATCGTGTTAGCTGGCATGAACGGCGTACCTAAATTTGCAACTTCCGTAGTAATAAATGGTAAACATTTTTTCGGCTTAGTCGGATTGTGAACCTCGAATTTTATTTGTTAAGGAGCTTAAGTTCTTGAAGTAGATTCTAGATGTCTGGCTTGTACTCGTATATACGAGTCTGTTCATGGACTACAAACGCTGTGTATCTCTGTTAATGATTTGGAAGCTGGTGATGAGGGTTAGTGTTCATTTTTTTCGTTTAATTTTTTTCATGAATTGTGAAATGTCTTTCGCCATGTCCAGTGACGAGACTCGATACTTTATGTGCCCTGCCCCTTAGTTGTAGTTTTGTCTTTGCCGTACATTTTCTGTATATTCAGACTTTTCTGCTTACCGTATTCCGTAGATCCATAATTATTATGCTGGGATAGCGTCCAAAATACTGATGCATGAAAGTAAAGGAGTCAAACACGAAGGCTTTTACCGCAGTTAAACAGCTTAAATCCCATGACTATCTTTTTCTTTATTATTATTATTATTATTATTATTATTATTATTATTATTATTATTATTATTATTATTTACGACATGTTATAGTTCATAAAGAAAAGCCGTAAAGGCAGTTGTCCTAAAGACGCGAAAAAGCATAGCGAATAGCAAATCTTTGTTGGTGTTGAAGCAACAAACTAATAAATACATACTTAGATGACCAGCGTTAGAGGTAAAATGCAGTAAGGTGATATCGCTTGAAGCTTCGAGGCATTATCTCGTCTTCTCTTAACATTTTTTAGCATGATAGTCAACTAAGGCTTTAACTCTCCCCCACATCATAGCTAAATCGTAAAAATGTTCAGTGAGTAAATAGGCAGGTGATATTTTCTCCACTTTAGGTAACTATGCCGGCCATAATTCATTAATATGTGTTACTTTTCATGTAAAGTATGAAACCACAATAAAGTCGTTATAGTGGGGGTAATCTCTCGACTTGTTTGTTTTCTGTAAGAGAAAATGATTGAGATGGCTTTTTGTCTGTCCGTCCGCACTTTTTCTGTCCGCCCCCAGATCATGAAAACTACTGAGGCTAGAGGGCTGCAAATTGGTATGCTGATCATCCACCCTCCAGTCATCAAACATACCACTGGAGCCCTCTAGCCTCAGTAGTTTTTAATTTATTTAAGGTTAAAGATAGCCATGATCCAACAGCACAGGTCACCAACGGGCCGTGACTGAAAGTTTCATGGGCCGCGCCTGAGAGTTTCATGGGCCGAGGCTGAGAGTTTCATATAGTATTATACGCTGTACAGAAAACTCGATTGCGCCGAAGAAACTAATGAGCATTGTTTTACTTGTGTAGTAGGTGACAACAGCTGTACGTGAAGAGGGAGAAAGAGAGACTGACATTTTCTAGGAAGATAGTCGGGAGTTATTTTTATATAAAATCGTTGGGAAAACACAGAGATAACGTTTTATTGCTTTATTTATAAACTTTCCATTGACAAGATCATCTCTTGCAAAGTGTTCTTATGTCGACTACCTGAAGGCCTTGAGTTGTTAGTACTTGTTACTGGAAAAGGTGCCTTATAGTTTGCAAATGGCGGCTCCCTTTCCAAGAACCCCGGTATGCACATCCACTTTTGTGGAGTCTGTATTAACCGACTTAGTGTTCTAAAAGCTCACTGTTCTGTATAGAATATTCCTCATCTGTAGGTTATGCGATTTTCTTGATTTATTAAGATATCAAGACATAATGCTTCTGTCTTGGCCCATGTTAATCATTTTAAATGTCGGTACTCATTTGATGAAGCGCATATCTGAAGTTGCCTTGTCTTTAACTACAATATTGCTTAGGTCTGGGTTGTAGTATTCACGATTAAGACGTTCCAACGGCTTCTTTGGATCTTTTCTATTCTGTCTCCATGAAAAGAATAGAGATGACCATTTAATTCATCTCCTAAGTTATTTTATGTAAACAGTGGGAGTCACCTTTCCACTAGTGTAGATTATTTGACCGTTATATGGGCTTGGCAGCACGTGCAACTGTGAAACAATGAAATAATGCTTCCCTTCCGACTTGAAAAAGACATTTTAGAAAATATGGTTAGTCCCACTCGCAATATCTTCTTTTGCAGGTTCAATTTTCTGTCGTTATTTATGAAATTGCGGAGTACAAACTTTAAGTAAATCCATCTCGACAAAGTTACCGGTATTAAGGGGGATATAAAGACGATGCTTGTTTCCTGAGACTCTGTCTTCTCAGTAGCCCCTGTAAAGAAGTTACCGTAGGGGACGCTTAAACGATGATGTACTATAACAATGATAGATTTGCACAAATAAAGTCCGCAGTAGTATATATGTAGTAGTGTATTGCTATATACAGGAAGCTTTCTCCAACAAATGGAAAGACTGCTTGTTGTCATTTCAGGTAACTCCAGAATTGCTCAAAAGTCTGTTAGCAATTCTCTGGGAACGTTTTGACAAAGTAGAAGCTGGCATATTGGTCGTTTGTCTTACTGCTTGTTGGGTCTCCAAAACTGGTGAATTTGTTGGGTCTTCGGTTGTTCCAGAATGACAGATCTGAAAGGAATAACGGTTGTGGAAATACCAGTAGGCTTATTCGTAAGGTTGATCATGAGTCGTAAGTGTTTCATTAAAGACTGACAGTTCGTCTGTAATAAGGCTTGGTCATATTTATGATAAAATGGGAAACAGTTTTATAATATATTGGGAAATTGAGACACAACTATTTTATAGATGTACGATGTGGAAGTATTTATAAAAAAGATGTGGGATGAATGAAAGCTTTGCGAATATTGTCTTATTAAAATACTTTCGCAATTTGGTTGCAGTGCTTATGGAGAAATACATTTCCGGAGTCATTGTCCATAATTCTTGAAATGGCAAGGTATGGAAATCAATTGTATCACTCAAGATTGAATAATGAAACGCGCGCTCGTACACACACATGCACGCAAACACACACACACATATATATATATATATATATATATATATATATATATATATATATATATATATATATGTATATATAACATCAATGTAGGTATTTGTATATATGTATGTACATATATAAGTATATTATATATATATATATATATATATATATATATATATATATATATATATATATATATATATATATAACATCAATGTAGGTATTTGTATATATGTATGTACATATATAAGTATATTATATATATATATATATATATATATATATATATATATATATATATATATATATATATATGTTAACTTTATCACATACACAATTGTTCTGTGCATTAGTAGAATCACCAAAAGGACCTCATTCAAACTGGATGGTATCTAATGGAGTTTTTATTCAAAAAGTGAATAAAAACTCCATTAGATACCATCCAGTTTGAATGAGGTCCTTTTAGTAATATATATATATATATATATATATATATATATATATATATATATATATATATATATATATATATATATATATATATATATATATATATATATATATATATATATATATATATATATATATAGTGTGTGCATATATTCATTATACAAATTTTTATATATTATATATTTAAATATATACAATATATATATATATATATATATATATATATTAAAATATATTAAAATATGTATTAAAATATATATATATATATATAAAGTATATAAATTCACATTTACACATTTATATATACATACGTATATATTACTGTCATCCTTCCATACCCCAGAAATTTTGAGAAATCTGCTACAAAGGTGACCTGGGGGGCCAGGTGAAAACAGCATTTTCTTTTCTGGGAAAGGCTATGGATATTGACGACTGATAATTCCACTTAGTGGAGTTTCCTGCATGGGACTTTTTTTCAGTTGGTTTTCTTCACAATTCGACTTCCTATTTACTTTTACTCTCTTCTTCCTATTCAGCGATCTGTGTAGCTACTGACGTTTATAGTTGTCAGTTTGTGCTCAAAATATGTGCTTGTGTTTATGAGTATGTTGAAAAAGTTAAGTATACCTTAGTCTAACCAGACCACTGAGCTGATTAACAGCTCTCCTAGGGCTGGCCCGAAGGATTAGATTTATTTTAACGTGGCTAAGAACCAGTTGGTTACCTAGCAACGGGACCTACAGGTTATTGTGGAATCCGAACCACATTATAGCGAGAAATGAATTTCTATCACCAGAAATAAATTCCTCTAATTCTTCATTGGCCGGTCGGAGAATCGAACGTGGGACCAGCAGAGTGCTAGCTGAGAACGGCACCCACCTGTCCAATGAGGAACTATGAGTATGTTGAGAGTTTTATACACATAAAAGCGGAAGAAGACAGAGACGAGATTAACCCCCTAAGAAAGCCATTTAATTAATGGCTGGAAGGCCTTAAAACTTAGGGAAACGGAAGAAGGAGGGAAATTCCAATGCATAGCAGCAGAAGAAAACAAATGAGCAATCGGTCAAAATTGCTAACTTCACGAGAGTAAGTTTGAATTGTGTTGCTGTCGGCTGTTGCTGTAGTTATCAGTGTGTTATTGGCTAGTGTCTCAGAAACTTTTGAGACTGAACCGTTTGACTTAACCTGCTTTAGAAAGGAATTCTGGTAATACATGAAAATAGCATTGCACATCTGATATCAGAATTAAAATGAAAGGTGCATTTAAATGTACCGAATAAACTGTGATTTTATTTCCTTGAAATGTAAATCGATATGGTCTTGCTTCTGCGAACTACCTTATTTTACTTGAGATAAAATGGTAATGTAAAATACATTTTTTTATATATCCTGTCAAATCTCATTTCCTTAATAAGATCGTGTATTGAACTGCCGTTGAAGAAAATGTAATCTGACAATAATGAACGAATTCAGGGCGTCAGTATTCCCACCATTTCTTCCCAGTCGAGAATCTCCTGGATATCGAGAAGCCTTTCGAGTGTCTGAATTGTCTCTGTCCCTGCCTCTGTCTCTCTCAATTCTAGAGCCTCTGGTCCCTAAAAGCAAAGCTCTGTACCTCGCCGGTGTTTTTAATCAATATCCGTTTCATCTGCTATAATTTTCATGGGTGTGAATGTTAGCGGAAACTGACAGTTGTGTTTCAGCGAACTCGGGTGGAAGGTTGAGGTAGGAAATACTGTATACAAAGCCAAATTGTTTATTTTTTCGTCCCCCGAGTGGTTTTCTTGGCATTCGTGAACATATTGAGATAATCTTTGCAGTGCATAGGATTTTTATAAGGATTTAATGAAAAGTAGTTTCATCATAAAGGTGTATTGTCTGGAATAAATTTTCCTTCTATAGCGCGCAAGTATTTTTGTCAGTTTTTATAAACCTTCGTGCTAGTGAAAACGTGTTTTTTCTGACAGAAATGTGCACATCAGAATCTTGTGAAATGCTGTTGATACTGTTGACAACAAATCAAAAGGGGCTTGCATATAAATGTGATAGAAGTGAAGGACTGATAAAGTCGGAAACAGAGGAGAATGAAGCAGATGCACTGCTTAAGTGAATGAGGAAGTCTCAATCGAACCTTTCATTACGAGCGACAAACACTTGAACGCGGGTTGTCTAATTGGTCAGTGGGGACTAAATATCTCTGTGGCATTAAATTAAGTCTTTATTTTTTCACGCCAACTTCAGTGCTTTATTTCGTACATGAATCACAAGTTCTTGTGAATTGTACTCAAAAACTGAATTTGAAGTTCTGTGTCACATATATAGAATTAAGAACACCTTAATTTGTAATTCCAATTTTACGTAATTATGTTGGACTTTCCTTTTCACCGCTTCAATTGTTGCCATAGCAATACTCCTTAGATTTAAGTTTATATAGGTTTGAATACAGCGTTTGAGTTGAAATCTTTACTGATAGTATATAATTAGAATTCCAATATATTGTCTCTGTCAGTTGCTTAATTTGATGTTACTCAACTTTGACTGAAGTGAATGGCCTGAGTAATTCCAGCTCGCTGCGAGAGTTATGAATCTTATTTCTGCAACAATAATTTCGTTTAATGGTGATAGCTTCCCAGTACCCATATCTTAATAGCTGTTCCAAAACGCACTCTCTCTCAGGTAATAAGGGGGGAAGGCGACGGCAGGCCTGGAGCTTATTAACTATTATCATTCACTTCTCATTCTTAATTTAACTTATAATGTCCTTACGCCGAATGACCGATTTCATTCTGTAAAAAGTTTCTCTCTCTCTCTCTCTCTCTCTCTCTCTCTCTCTCTCTCTCTCTCTCTCTCTCTCTCTCTCTCTCTCTCTGCGTGTCCATGCATTTGCTGTTTATCACTGAGGCAACTACGTCGTGTTTAATTCGAGGTAATAGACACATTACCATGATCTAAGCAAATATTGAGAAATCACTTAAGGATTTGTCAATTTGCTTTTTGGCCTCGTTATTCTAATTCGATTTCACTTCTCTGATTTTTTTATCGCTTTATTTTATTTTTTTATTAGTCAAAATCTTTAATTCTTTGTTTGAAGGACAGGACAAGTAGTTATCATTCATTCCTCGTTCAAGTATTTCTTGTTTTGATGTCTAAATTTTTTTATAACTGCCTTCATGTTTCCTTTAAGAGTGGCTGGCTCCAAAAGTTGCTATCTCTGTTTTTATTTATTCTTATATTAGGATGAAGTTGCTAGGCCTATGCCATGATTAGCTGATCTAGTCCATCTAGGGGTTCATGTTCCGAGAACAACTGGCATTTTTTGTCATCCGTCCGTGGGAGGCGTTCATTTATAATCGTCGTTATGGTTATTGACAACAGAAAGGGATAATAACTTGTCTAATATCGCTGAGTTCTGGAGTTAGAGTTTTGCTTGTACCGCTCCTGATGCTTATAAGCTTGCTTTCCTTAAGAGGCAGTTTATCCATCGTTTCCTTTTGTGGTTAAGCCCCATCACCCTTCCCTCCCTCATTTTTCTTGTTTTCCAAAGGGACTGGCTATGAAGGGGCGCCATGTTGCCGCTCGCTTTGACCTCTGCTCATGAGAAAGATGATGTCTGTGGCGGTGATGGGACTTGATAATTGGGTGTGAGTGTGGTACTAAGGTTTTCACGAATAGTTTGTTCACAAAGACGCAATATTTCTTCTCTCAGTGCAACGGAGGCAAATGGTGTGAAATCTGTTTTTAAATACGGTTTTGGATTTTCGGCAGAACTGTTTAGAAAACTGTTACAAAGCAATACAAACTTGTGAAACTACATTTCATCGGTTTAGTCCCCCCCCCCCTCTCTCTCTCTCTCTCTCTCTCTCTCTCTCTCTCTCTCTCTCTCTCTCTCTCTCTCTCTCTCTCTCGTATGATGTACAACGTGAAAGTTTTAGAAAATATCAAAGGTTCTCAATCAAAGGTCCCGCCTCTCTGTGAAATGCCAAAATCCTACATGAAATATCCGACTTTAATCTATAATATCTTCCTTCCCGTAAAAAAAAAAAAAAAACTGAACTAAATCGTGAGTCCCACAAAGGAATTATTCATTTATGCTGAATCTGTGTAATCCAGCCACAAGGAAAACATTGTTGTTGCCTTACCCGCGAGTGGAGATATTCCCTTTAAATTTATTTGGATTACCCTTTTACCTTTACATTTTAAACGTTATCCTATTTCGTTTTTCTTTATTCGTGTTATATTATCACTACTTCCTCTATTATCGCTACTGTTACTTATGCTGCTTTTATTACTACTACTGCTACTACTACTATTACTACTCCTTGTTTGTTTCATACAGCTATGTAATTGCTACTCTGGTATACAGAGTACCGCATGATTCCTACTTGTAAGTTAATTATGTTGTCAGTTTGTAAGCAATGATTGTTCTTAATATGCCACCATGTAAATAACTTGATCAAGATAAAAACTTGCACATGATAAGTAAAATTTAAAATGAAAGTTGTCCATAATTGAAGTAAATAATGAGAATAAAAATTTAGATAAAATTCTTGTTCATCAACTTTTTCGTTCAGTGCTTTCAAGTTCAGCAGTGCAGTGTGGCAGCGTAGCAATAAAAAGCTGGTGGTCATTAACAGCTATTCAAGCGGAGCTTCTAACATTCCTCACTGATCTTTTTCTCTGTCGTCTTAAAAAGTTTGATTTATTGTTCTATAATTTATCCTTTGATTGAATTATTTTTCGCATTTCCTCACGGTTAATGGGAATTTTTTTCCGTGCGTTTTGCGTGGCGCACTGAAGGTGGTTTATAGCTTTTTCGCATCGTACTCTCGGCCAGAGGATACACGGAGCTCTGCCCTTTCCTCTTCGTTCTCAGCCCTATTTCCTTATTGGTCTCTTCCCACAGGGCTGTCCTTAACTTGACTTGGCTCTAATTATCACTTATTTCTTAAGGGCAAATCCTCGCAGCTCGTTTGATTAGTGCCTGTAAATGGGATTCTGTTGTCTCATTACCTTCTGAATAATAATAATAATAATATTATTATTATCATTATTATTATTATCATTATTATTATTATTATTATTATTAATAATAATAATAATAATAATAATAATAATAATAATAATAATAATAATAATAATAATAATAATAATTAGCACCTGTTGTGCTGTTCATCTTTGATTATTGCATTTTAATAAATTTTATCAATTTAATAATTTATTAATCTATTATTTCTTTTTTAATAAGTGGGATCTCTTCTTTATGTATTTTCCTTACCTCGTCTTACTTCTTCCTAATGAGCACCATATTCTTTGGAAGCTTGAATTTCAAGTCAATGGCCTCTTTGGGCTTGTTCCATATGAATAGGTTCATCTTCTGAATAATCATAGTCATAATCATAATATTTTCCTGTTTCACAATACAGACCTTTTCCACCATCCAGCACACGGAAGAGATTTCCACCCAGCGGAATCTGTCGTTTGGGCAGTCATGTTTAATACCTTTATGCTCATTGTCTCAGCCTTTATATTATGAAATTAATCAAAGGGGCGAAGTTTCTCTCGTTTTGCTTTCATGCAGCGTTGAATCGTAGTGCTTTCTGAGTCTCGTTTTGTTTCTGAACAATACACGTGCGAGTTTTCTTTTGGTCTTTCTCTTCATACCGAGTCTGTGATTTGTGTGTACCCTGCTTTCTTTCCAATCGTGGAATTTAAACATTGCAGGTGACTGATAGGTACGTCGTATTTTGCCTTTATTGCTTTGGATTTAATAAATGGATTTTGTGCGATGCTTTAATTGCTGAATGGAGTGATTACATTTGAATGTTTCTGGATAGTCAAAGGATTTGAATGAGTGTGTGTGTAGCTATTGGAAAAAATAAACAAACAAATAAATGGGACTTTGATGTCTCAGCTTAGAGAGAGAGAGAGAGAGAGAGAGAGAGAGAGAGAGAGAGAGAGAGAGAGAGAGAGAGAGAGAGAGACTTTTGTATGCTGAAGTGATGGGGTTCAGTTAATCGAGAATTTGTGCATATGAGACTTTGTCTTCAGCTTTACTGGATTCTATCATACTAAATGACCATTTTAAGATCATATAAATACAACATTTTTAAATACAAATCTGCATGATATTTTATGAGTTACGGGTAAGTTGTTTAAAATGTATTTGACTTTGTAATTATTTTTTTCTAACTGTGAATCCAATAGTCTCTTAAAAGTCAAGCCTTATTTATGCATGTAATTGATTTCCCTTAGATTCGCAAAAATCACTTTCGACGAATTTTTAGCCACTTTGAAATATTCCTGCTTTTAAATCACAATAGACAAACTTGTCGTTTTAACAGTTGCTGATGAATTAACATTTTTTTTTCAAATTCCGTGTCGAATCTCACGAACCTTCCGACATCAACTGAATCATTCAGTGACACTTGTCAATCAGTTTTATCTCCAAATGCTATTCTCGGAGCCACGTTGACTTTCTCCGCTCTTTAGTGATTCTGTTTCGTTTCGGGAGCTCATAGGTAATCAGAGTTCTGAATTTTAGAAGTAACTGGCTCCCTGATATTCTTGGTGGTGAGTATATTTAGTATTTAGTTGGTAAATCTGATTTGCTGTCTCTAAAGCTTCCTCGTAAATTTCTACCACAGTTTTTCCTTTAATATTCCCTTAATTTATTTAGTTAGTTAGTCTGCGTTCTCATCATTAAATGCCAATTTTATTATTATTAGGGTCTCATCATTAAATGTTAATTTTATTATTAATACTTAGGTTCTCATCATTAAATGTTAATTTTATTATTAATAATTAGGTTCTCATCATTAAATGTTAATTTTATTATTATTTGGTTCTCATCATTAAATGTTAGTTTTATTATTGATAATTAGGTTCTCATCATTAAATGTTAATTTTATTATTATTTGGTTCTCATCATTAAATGTTATTTTTATTATTATTAGGTTCTCATCATTAAATGTCAATTTTATTATTATTAGGTTCTCATCATTAAATGTCAATTTTATTATTATTAGGTTCTCATCATTAGAAGTTAATTTTGTTATTATTAGGTTCTCTTCATTAAATATTAATTTTATTATTAATAGGTTCTCATCATTAAATGTCAGTTTTTATTATTATTAGGTTCTCATTATTAAATGTCAATTTTATTATTATTAGGTTCTCATCATTAAATGTCAATTTTATTATTATTAGGTTCTCATCATTAAATGTCAATTTTATTATTATTAGGTTCTCATCATTAAATGTTAATTTTATTGTTAATAGGTTCTCATCATTAAATGTCACTTTTGTTATTATTAGGTTCTCATCATTAAATGTCAATTTTATTATTATTAGGTTCTCATCATTAAATGTCAATTTTATTATTATTAGGTTCTCATCATTAAATGCCAATTTTATTATTATTAGGTTCTCATCATTAAATGTCAATTTTATTATTATTAGTTTGTCATCATTAAATGTCAATTTTATTATTATTAGGTTCTTATCATTAAATGTCAGTTTTATTATTATTAATGAAAGTGATGCTTGGTTGGCTTTAATCAAACAGTTCTGTTTCTCTGTCCATGTCATGCTTTGCTTTTATTCTCATAGTCAGCTTTATTCAGAATAAGGGGCGAGCGTCTGGAAAAAAAATCCACTCTCAAAGTAATAAAAAAAATAGAAGAACGATAATTAAGACTGGACGAATGACAACGCCAAAATCTATGAACAAAAAAGTTGACAGAAATAAATATGGAGATCTCTCCAAAACGAAAGGACTGTAAAGGAGGAATTATCCTCAATATCGAGAGAGACATCAGAGAATACCGCATGCCTTTGGCTTGATGGGCACTAATGAGTATGCTTCAAGTGACACTCCTGAAGACATAGATCAACTTGATTAGTTAATATCTTACTTGATTAATTTTTAATATAAGTTACTACACCATACTCTATTCATAATCCAATATTCAATTTCTGGCAGAAAATTCCTTGGAATAGTTGTAGACAACCGTGCTGTCGAATGACTTTTTCTTGCCTGTTGACTTCAGCATAATAAGAATGTAGTGAATATCTAAATAGAAACTTGGCTTGAGCTCGGCTTATTAAAAACACTTAAAAAATAACGTTAGCATAACTTGCCATCTATTCCCTTTTCTCATTGAAGTCACGTTTCACACTAAATCTTTCGGTAAATTTGTTTTGCATTTATTGGTATCGTCTTTACAAAGCTGCTATTCCAGGAGAGGGAGAAAACATTATTGAACATCTATTCTTTGCGAAAGAACGGATGTCGAAAGCGATCTCTTTGAGCTGGAGAATGGGAAACCTGCTGTCGATTAATGACTTGGAAAAATATCTTGACTCGGCGGATGTTGAATCCATTAAAGTATAACTTTTTCATTAGGGCATGATTTCAAAAGATGAGAGAGAAAGAGAAAGAAAGGTGAAGTCAAGCGGTGGGTGGTGGTGTGGAGGGAGGGAGGGAGAGGTAGAGGGAAGGGCAGGATAACGTTCTTTTCCTCCCCCCACCCTCCCACCATCAACATTAAGGAACTGAAATAGAACAACATAAAGCTGTCTGAAAGCAAGGACAGAGCACGACTGTTATATACGATTCTATCTGAACCGTTTTTGTCCCTTTTCCCCGCAAGAAAAACTATTCGTGTGACCCCAGGCGGTCATTCGTGGCCCCTGCCGAGGCATACCGGATGATCTTCGACCTACGGGCCCGATAAAAGTGAGGGGAATTGGCTCAGTTGGGGATCCCTCGCCCCGAGGTTAATTGGAAGCGACACACCTGTTAAGTGTATCTTGACGGCCAAAATGGCCCGGTTTTGGAGGGGATCTGGGGGTGGGAGATGTGTACGGTTTAACATTACCCGACTTTTTTACTTTTCTTAATTTTTAACGAATAAAGGGGGTCACTGTGTCCGCCAATGTGGTGAAGTTGCCTTTCCTGGAGAGTATTGATTTTCTTGTCGGTAGATTTCAGCTGTTTCCGTGACAATGTTGAATAACCCAGTGGTCACATAACTGAAGCAGTATGAAAACAGACGTTGTTATATGCAGTATATTTCCCTCGCTTTCTTTAGGTACGTTTTTTACTTTTTGCCATAATTACATATTGAGGAGGGCCATTAGAATACTGATAATACAAACTGTTACGAATTCTCTGTGCAATTCAGATATACTATTCAAAGCATATGCGATAATTCATGGTAAATCTTTGTTGGGAAATATTTTGCAGGAGGCAAATGGTGAACCATTAGAGAGAGAGAGAGAGAGAGAGAGAGAGAGAGAGAGAGAGAGAGAGAGAGAGATTTTAACTTGAAGTTGCGCAGTTACTGTCTTTTACCCATCTGATGGTTTACTTCAATAATGGTTATGCAGTAGGAAATCTTTTCGCGCTTGATTTCTTTGAGACGGTGAGTTCTTCATTGGAGGGGGCGGTAGAGCTCTCGGCTAGCACGCTGTTGGCCCAGCGTTCGACTCCGACCTACCAATGAAGAATTAGTGGAATTTATTTCTGGTGATAGAAATTCATTTCTCGCCATAGTGTGGTTCGGATTCCACAATAAGCTGTAGTTCCCGTTGCTAGGTAATCAGTTGGTTCTTAGCCACGTAAAATAAATCTAATCCTTCGGGCCAGCCCTAGGAGAGCTCTTAATCAGCTCAGTGGTCTGGTTAAACTAAGATATACATAACTTTTCTCTTTGATACGGAAGAACGCCAGCATTTATAATTTACTTTGTGCTATTTGCCATTTTCTGTTCTGCTTGCAATAAAGGTGAATTAAGAACACGTCTTATACTGATTTCATACGCCTTCGTTCATGCTTGAATGGTTGTGCACATCATCAGTTCTGTACACAAAAAAAAATAAAAAAAAAACTTTTGCTGTTCTTTGATCATTACATGATCATTCTTATGTAACTTATTTGTCTTTCACCCTCATGCATTTATGTATCGTCTAAAACCTTGAATTGTAACAAACCTTGTGGGTTATGGATATTCATAATATTTGTAATATAATGATTACAATAGTAATACATAGTTAAATACAGAAGAGAGTGCTGACATTTTTCCATTATCCATCTACCGTATTTTCTTGATTGTTTTTCGTTTATGACGTGAGAACTTGGAGGTGCGCTCTCTCTCTCTCTCTCTCTCTCTCTCTCTCTCTCTCTCTCTCTCTCTCTCAAGAAGTACGTGTTCAATTTTTTTCAAAGGAAATCACGAGTCTTGTAAACTGAAGAATGATTGTGTTAAGCTCCACGTTACGAGTTTGCTCGCCTACATTACTGTGTGCGTATGTGTGTACGTGCGCGTTATGTACAGTACGTATCTATGAATGGCATAGCTCAGTAGTAAAGCACTGAGGCCGCAATTTTCGGTAAACAATCTTTGAAACAATTCTCAAAAGAAAAGGACGCGTTCTGCAGACTCGAGATCTCCCCCCGCCATTAGCAGTATTCCTCGGGGGATATAGCTAAGACTACTGTAACCAACTTAATTTGTATAAAGGTCTTAATTCCCGTCCCCTCACTGTGTCCACTCCCTCCCTCCCTCCCTCTATCCCTCCCTCCCTCCCTCCCTCCCTCCCTCTATCCCTCCCTCCCTCCTACGAGCCCCGAGGGCGCACCAGGAGGAGTGGGAAGGATGATGCCACAATTCAGGAGTCAAATGAGGATCCCCGCCGTGTCGAAATTGCTCTCCTTAACATCCCGGTGAAGAGGATAACGAGCGAAATAAAGACATAATCAAGGAGTTTGAGGGAGTGGGAGTGGTAATCGTCCCTGCTGGAGTGGAGTTGAAGGTACTCAAGTTTATCGAATTTATCTGAATAAGGAAGATTCCTTTTTTCAAGGACCGGAAGGAAACTGATTTGTAGTGGTTTGTTTTTATCACGTTTGTCTCTTTAATTTTAAAGAGTCAGTTAAGGAATATTTACGCGTTCATTTAACAGATGTTTGATTAACTATGGAAACTGGTGGCGTAATACATAATTTTGTATGGGAGGTCATTTATGGTTAATTATTCATTTCCTAGATTGAAAATATCAGTGGTTGGCAATTGTCTTTTTTGTTTATTGATAGCAAGTGTTAAAATTTGGATGTTCCTTTTCAGTAATAAGGCCTAACGCTGTTAAAACCTTTCAAGTTTTTCGTTCTAACCTTTGGTTACGATTTTTATATATATCTGGGCAGCGAGAATTTTACTCCTGGGACTGAAGTCACTACGTATTGCTGTAAAAGGTACTCTGTTCGGATGGATATATTGGTCTAAATTGCAGGCATAAATGCTTTATGAGTTTGCAGCTTGCGGAGTCATAAATGGTGAAATTTCTTCGACCTCTCAGTGGAACTAGACAGCAATAAATTATTAATTGCTGAATTATATACAAATGTATTTATTGCCTATTACCGTAGTCAAGCTCAATGTTTTGGATAGGGAGCGATGATAGCTTCTGCAGACATCTTCAGTTTCTCTTCATTTTTTCTGCACAGAGAGAGAGAGAGAGAGAGAGAGAGAGAGAGAGAGAGAGAGAGAGAGAGAGAGAGAGAGAGACGGTATTTATTTCCTGGAAATGTGGGAAACCATGTAGAAACCCTGGTTATATTGCACACATTGCGAAAACTTAAACTGCAATAATTTTTTACCAGTAACATGCTCCAAAATCGTGCCAGTTAACGAAATCTCCCTGTGGTGGTTTCATACTGCCGTCAACGAGCAACCATTAGTGATTATTAAAAAGAGCTGTTACGTGAGGAGTGTTGATAGCTCAGGAGTGGCGGCTCTTGTATACTTATGCTGGAGCGTGCAATCACCTTGTTTGGAACAGATCACTAGTCATATTAATTATGTAAGTCAGTGGAACTTCCATTTAGAAATCCACATAAAATTTTCTTGTTTGGGTTCTCAAAAGCCTTTTACTCTACCTCCGTTCCCCACTTCCTTTCTTCCAGCTTGCTGTCCAACCATATGTACTCTCTTCAATTTTAAGTTTTCTGAAAAGAAAACTATTGTGCCGGCTTTGTCTGTCCGTCCGCACTTGATTCTGTCCGCACTTTTTCTGTCCGCCCTCAGACCTTAAAAACTACTGAGGCTAGAGGGCTCCAAATTGGTACATTGATCATCAACCCTCCAATCATCAAACATACCAAATTGCAGCCCTCTAGCCTCAGTAGTTTTTATTTTACTTAAGGATAAAGTTAGCCATAATCGCGCTTCTGGCAACGATAAAGGATAGGCCACCACTGTGCCGTGGTTACAGTTTCATGGTCCGTGGCTCATACAGCATCGTTGCCAGAAGCGCGATTATGGCTAACTTTATCCTTAAATAAAATAAAACTACTGAGGCTACATGGCTGCAATTTGGTATGTTTGATAATTGAAGGGTGGATGATCAATGTACCAATTTGGAGCCCTCTAGCCTCAGTAGTTTTTAAGATCTGAGAGCGGACAGAAAAAGTGCGGACAGAATCAAGTGCGGACGGACAGACAAAGCCGGCACAATAGTTTTCTTTTCAGAAACCTTAAAATATGCGCCGAAGACACTTCGGCGCATTTTTTACATGTTTAATCGCTAAATGGCTGACAATGCCCCAGTGCCTGGCTCTATAAACAGATCTTCATAAATCAGTTCAATCTACGGGAAATACTATGCAGACACCTAGACAGTGAAGTAAACCCTTTGGAGATCTGAACGGAACAATTGTTATGAAAAGTAATGAGTTTCGTGGAAGGGTTGGGTGGGCGAGATTGTTTCTTAAGGGTTCCTTAAAAGAACGGACAGGTTGTCCATAAAGTGGCTTAATAATCTTTACTATTGTATTATGTATGGATGAAATGAATACTTGGTGAAATGAATGCTTGGTAAATTATTATTTTAACAGGATTTTTGTTTTGTTTTAAATAAACTATTTATAGAAGAATATTTTTAGGCGTCGAAGACAACTAACTCAATACGAGAGGGACAAATCATTATTACTCAATCTTTTTTTAGTATTTTCTTTTCACATTTGCTTGTGGGTGAGGGGATCATTGAACTGCGTATTACTTATGCCGCTTAAGATCTTTGGATGTTGTGATGAGTATATATTGTTTTTATGGTGAAGAAAAATTTAATTATTACGTTGTTCAGCAACTGCTTCCGTCCCTCTAATGCCGTGCTTTAACTCTCATCCTGATTTTGTTTCAGCAGACGCTGATAACTTTCCGTCATTTTTCTTTTTCTAGTTTTTTTTTTAACTGGCTAAGCGGAAAGTCGTGTTACCACCTTCAGATCATTCCCATTTTTTGTATAGTTCTTAATCTGATGCTAACATTAGTTTGGAGCTGTTTTCCCAGGTGGTGAGAGCATGGGCTCTTGGTGCAAATTGTCACCAATTTTTACCGTATGATTATTTAGAAATGTAATAGTATTTAGCGACTCCCTGGATGTACTGCAACTTCTAGGAGGGTTTAATACCAAACACTGTTATTTTAGAGATTTTAGAATGGATATTTTTAGTTAACCATCGTAGTATAAACATCATACTTGCTGGGGACCAGATCACGTAGGTGTAATTGGTACGAAAGGGTAGACAGTTTTTCAAAGAGTATTCTTTTAAATGCCTTTTAGGAACTTTTTCAAAAATTATTCCATCAAATGCCTTTTAGGAACTTTATCAACAATCCCAAGTCAGCTCTCTTATAGATCTACAGTAGTATGCCAGTGAGATGGGCAACAGCCGAATGTCGTCTGAGGATTGAGACGGATTTCTGATGGATAAGAAACCCCAGCCAACTTGTAATGGCCGTTCTGTTCGATAATTGCACGACGCTTGCTGTTGGTCGAATGTTCCAGTCTTGGTGACCTGAGAAGTTTCCTTTCTGAATGTCGGGATGGCGACGGCAGTTGACTCCTCTACAGAATGTTTAGAGAAGAAGTAAACTTTGACCCAGGAGGCAATTTTAAGTTTAAAGAACAAACTAGAGTTTACTCATAATGGTAGACTTAAGTAACTGTATACTATGAGCTTGTATAGTTTTGTGTAATAACATTAATTTGATTTTATTACCATTTAAGAGCTTCACGGCTTGCTTTTTTGTGATAGTGGGGGTATATGTATAGTGGTGCGTCCACGCTAGAGTAAACATATGAACTTGGAGGCAACTTCTCTTACATATCACCAACAGGTTGAAAGTAAGTCAGTGGCCGTAACTGGAGTACGAACCTCTGGCCAGTACTGGATAATCATATGAAGTAATAATTAGTACTTTCTGTAAGTCATTAACCTCCATTCCGCCTGTATGTGATTCCTGTGCGTTAAGTCACCGACAAGTGCATAGGTCTTATTTAACTATAGTTTAGACACTCAAACTGTTTGTTAAAAAAACAAGTTTGATTTTACTAAAGTGTTTTAAGGTGTCGGTGACCTATGCTGCTGTGTCACTAGATAATTTACGGTAAAATCAATCAGCCATTCAGTCAGTCACATTTTTTAACAATTTCGTTTTTTTTTTTATTAATCGTTTTGCTATGTCCCTTCGTCCCGTTGCCAATGGAACCATGAGGCACCTACCTAAAAGTTGTTCTGGAAGAATGGTGATGACTTAACCTAACATTTTCGAACAAGTTTAGGGGTGTAGTCTGCGATTTGTGGAACTTTTGTTTGCATATACACTTCTTTTGCAATAGGTTTAGTGGTGTACTGCTTATCAGTCAAAGAATCGCAGAAGCATCACCTACCTGTTATTGGACAACATGCCTAGACCATATAGGTTTACTTCTAATGAAGATCGTTCCCGAACAGTTGAATGCTACAGTCAAGGACTAGATTTTGTAGCAGTTGCGGAAGTTCTTGCGGTAAATATATCTACAGCTTATGGCATAGTTGGCAATTTTCAACGGACTCGACGCGTAGAGGCTATTCACGCAGGAGAGCGAAAGGAGGTCATAGACAACGAATTTATATAGATTTAATTTTAATGCTAACTGAACATAATCCACTCTTACGCTGGGGCAAATAAAGATGAAGCAAGACAATTTGGCCAGACAGACCCGACTTTTCAGTATCGACACTGTCAAGATGTTTGGATGGAGAGCTCTAAGTCATAACCCTCAAGAAATGCCATGATGTCCCATTGCGATGTAACTGTGCAGAAGTTAAGGAATCAGACGTCTATTTGCCCAATGGATGATCGAAACAGCCACCGAATTTACATAGACGAGACGGGGACTTTAATCTATGGACAAAAAGGACATTTGGTCGAGGTCGAGCAGGAGAACGCGTGAATAGGATCGTGGGTGGCCAGAGGGGCCGTAATGTGACAATCATTGCTGTCAATTCTGATAGAGTATGACTTTTGTACTATGAAACTCACGTGACTACCGTAACTAGGGAAACATTTCAACATTTCATAACGTCATTGGAAAGCTATTTTGGGAGACGAAGTAGCAGTACTCATCATGGATAATGCCCCAGTGCACAAAGATGTACAGAGGCATTTTCCAATCTTTACATCAAATATCTTCCTCCTTAATCTCCATTCTTAAATCCAATTGGAAGCTGCTTCTGTTTTCCAAGCGCGTGTGAAACAGTTTCTCCATTTCACAGTAGGGCAATGTACCCCAGCTCGTGCAGCCCGAGAGGTTAGAACTCTTCAGGATTTAAGAGAGAGAGTGCTATTACTGTACAGGGGGTTGAAACTGCCTTTCCTCATATTACGCAAGAGATTGTTTTATCGAAATTACAATCATACTAACACTTACCTAGCTAAGTCCATCCAACAAGAAGAGGCTTAAGTTGTTCAATTTACTTTATTTCTTTCATAAACTTTATGAATTAAACTATGTAATTTTTTCTTGATAACCATCAATAATGATATGGTTTCACTCATGATAATGATTATAACAAAACGTTTGTTGTGTTTTACATGTAATTTAATTTGAAATTTGTTTAACAATCAATATTTGTTTAAATTTAACTCATCCTTGTCAAAACCAATTTAAATGTGGTCATTCATAGCGCAAATATGAGGATTGTCATTTCAAATGAAATTGGTCATTTACATTTGACGGAAAGTCATAAGCAAGTAGCTGAACTGTTGTTACCCATTTGAAAAGTGTTACTTCCGAATGCATAATGTTTAGAGCGGGCGAAATATGTTCATGCCAAATGACTGAAGTTAAAAGCAAATGCAAAAAGGTATGTATATATGTATATGTATATATATATATATATATATATATATATATATATATATAAATATGTATATATATATATATATAAATATGTATATATATATATATATATATATATATATATATGTATATTATATATGTATATATATATATATGTATATGTATATATATATATATATATATATATATATATATAAATATTGTATATATATATATATATATATATATATATATATATATATATATATATATATATATTTATAGATATACGAGTATAAATATATATACAGTATTACATATATATATATATATAATATATATATAATCTATATATATATATATTATACATATATATATTTATATATACATATATATTATATATATATATATATATATATATATATATATATATATATATCTATCTATCTATCTATCTATAAATGTATATATATATAATATATATATTATATATATTAATATACACACATAAGTATTTAATATATACATATATATATATTATATATATATATATATATATATATATATATATATATATATATATATATATATATATGTGTGTGTGTGTGTGTGTGTGTGTGTGTGTATGTATATATGTATTTATGTATGTATATGACACATTCCTTTCCGTTTAATTTCTTGTGTGTAATACTTCACATGTCAAGAATCTTCCTATAAGCTGAAAGAACAGAATAGCCGTATAACTTAATGGATCGGAAGAACGAATGGAAGTTCTCAATTTTGATATACACTATTTGATCCTATTTCAGAAATATTTTCTGCGAGTTACGAACGTAGCTTCACAGAGTTTCTTCTTTCAAAGGCAAAAAAAAAAAGGGAAAAAATAGTAAAAAATGCGCTGAAGTTTCTTAGGTGCAATCGAGTTTTCTGTACAGCATATAAGGCTGTATGAAACTCTCAGCCGCGGCCCATGAAACTTTCAGCCACGGCTCGGTGGTGGCCTGTATTGTTGGCACCTAGAGCAGTGCCAGGCGCACGATCATGGCTAATTTTAACCTTAAATAAAATAAAAACTACTGAGGCTGGAGGGCTGTAATTCGGTATGTTTGATGATTGGAGGGTGGATAATTAACGTACCATTTGCACCCCTCTAGCCTCAGTAGTTTTTAAGATCTGGGGTGGACAGAAAAATGTGGACGGACAGACAAAAAGCCATCTCAGTAGTTTCCTTGTACAGAAAACTAAAAAAAAAAAAAAAAGCATCCGCAGGTAATTCGTATATATAACAGACTTCATCAGCCACAGCTGTCCCGCGGAGGATTCCCTGAAAGACCCTCTTAGGAGGGCCTTCCGAATCCCCCTTGGTCAGCATGCACTGTATTTGTCTTTTGAAGAAAGAAAGGGATAAGTTTTTTCTATAATACCTTTCCTTTCCCATTTCGCATACGTCTGGGGATGCGAATGTTATATCGCAAGCTTTGCTCCTACTCAGTGACCTACTTTTTTCTTTGTTAAATGAGTCATGGTTTTCTATTTTTTCTTAGTTTTAATACTCAACTCTCACATCCGTTGATAATTAAGACTGGGATAACGCTTATTTGTCATTTAATTACTTTGGAAAAGTATTTTTTTTATTATTGTACTTCACACAACGCTAAGTTTTTTTATTTTTCTCGTTGGATGACCCTTAAATACATTATTATGGTTGCACGTTGTGGAGCCAGTGTTACAGGCTTACTAATATGATGTGCATTGAATAGCATTACGAAATCATGGTTATATATAGAATAATTCAAATTTATGAGTATGTGCTGAATAAAGTTTATTTTATATCGTTCGTTGTTAAATAGCATTTATTTATTATCGTATATCGACGAATTATGTACTAACGGTTGTTATTGATTTTTCTCATGCTGAAGCTGACATGTAATGTAAATCACACTTGATTCGTGGAAGCTCTTACTTAAGGTACTCTTCAACCATTTCAGATTTGAATTATATACAGTTTATTTGAAAATAACTGAAACCAACGAGTCGTACGTTAATTTGTTTTGTGGATAATTTGAGTTCTTGCATGATTACAAGAACTCTAAGAAAATAAGGAAATTAACGACTTTAATTAGCTTGCATTAAATTGGTATTTTTATAAACAAAAGTCCCTTGTCTTGCATTCTTATATAGTCACGCAGCGGTCGCGATAATGACCGCAAGAATATTGTTTATTGAGTTATTGTCTTACAGCGTTTTACCAATGGAACGAAACTACTCTCCTTATGAGAACGGAATTGTTTCGAAAACGCGTGTGTATGTGTAAAAGAGAGAGAGAGAGAGAGAGAGAGAGAGAGAGAGAGAGAGAGAGAGAGAGAGAGAGAGAGAGAGAGAGGCGGGGTTGGACTCAATCTACATTAATCAAGAGATTAATATCCATATGAAGAAAAATATATTATTGGTGAAACGAAGAAGAATTTCAGTTCAGGCTATCAATAAACATACAGAGAGAGAGAGAGAGAGAGAGAGAGAGAGAGAGAGAGAGAGAGAGAGAGAGAGAGAGAGAGAGAGTCCATTCCGTGGCCAACTTTGGCATCCATTCCTTAGCACCTTCAGAAGCTGGTCATCGCCGGCCCAGACTGGGGGATTACGGCCTGAAATACGATCTCCATCAGAAGTAAGATGTATCGAGTCATCATAGGCGGCCGGCCCAGTTGGATCTCCCGAGCGTCCCCCTAAAGGCTTTGCCGTTATGGGCTCTCCTTCCGCATGTGGTGACTGCGGTTCCTCTCCTCCGGTGCTTACCCAGTCTTCCCCTGCGGCGTGCGCCTCTTCTCCTTTTATCTCCGGGTTGAATGCGTTGTCATCTGTTGGTCTGCCTGGTTTATGGGCGCTTTTAAACGAGGTCTCCACGTAAGGGGTGAGTATTTTAGGTATATTTTACTTTTCGTTTTATTACTGAATTTCTTTTTTATAAATTTGTATTTTAGATTTTTGGTTCTAGTGAGGAAGGAATTTAGGTGCATTGTACTATTCACTGGTATAGTATTTTTAACCTGTTTAATAAAAAAAATAGTTTTCCTCATCAATTCAATAACGTTACATGTTTGCTTTTATAATACTGTAGTGGTCTTTAAGGAACACGAAGCTCGTTGCTTCATTTATTTATCAACAAAATCCTAATTTGTTCAGCTTAAAAGTTTTGCATTTCTTGCAAAACGTGCTTGAATATCTCTACGGATAACGCTTGCCACGTTTAATTTTAAAAATCTGCTCTAGACTCTTTGTACACTAATAAATTTTCCTTGACTGAAAATGGCGTATTCATGAGTTTTAGTGGATAAGGAATGTCTTTTGTGTGTCCATGTGGTAGTCATTGTCATTTCGCAAGGTTTTATAAATGCCGTAAACGACGAGTGGACGCAGTATTGAATCCGTAATCCTCCGCAATCATACATAAATGCTCTTGCAAAACTCTCTCTCTCTCTCGTCTCTCTCTCTCTCTCTCTCTCTCTCTCTCTCTCTCTCTCTCTCTCTCTCTCTCTCTCTCTCTCCACATTATGAAAAATTGTCATTAAAGAATCTTTCAGTTTTTGCTACCGAATAAAACAAATGCTCGGTCTTTGAAGTTTAACAGTGATGAAGGCAATGATAAAGTTCACCGAGTTAGCATTAAAACCAAACACCAACGTTGTTATGACGGAAAAGGCCATGCTTTCATTTTAAATAAATAGATAGTGGTTTTAATCACTTGAAAATGTTCTGTATACATATACCCTTCGTTTAAAAGAAAAGTATTCTAAAGTATAACGACTGAAGATCCACGCCGAATCTCCGTATGATTGTACTTTTCTCATGTATGCAGTGCGAATACACATATATGGATACAAACGCACACGCATATACACACACACATATATATCTATATATATGTGTGTGTGTGTGTATGTATATATTTATACTATAATATGTATCTATATATATTTTATATATAATATATGATATATAATATATACATACAAACATACACACACACGTAAGTATATATATATATATATATATATATATATATATATATATATATATATATATGAATGTGACATAAAAGGGTAGACCGAGAGGCTGCCACTTAAACGTTAACTGTTTTTTTTTTTTTTTGTTTTGTTATTAACGGCTTTAACTCCTTGCCTTTTCTTATTGCATCACTTGAAGAATGTGAAACCTTATAAAGTTTCGAATTTCTTG
>JANJGK010000015.1:31034296-31039296 GCA_039081455.1 Macrobrachium rosenbergii | reverse complement strand
TCAAACGTCCAAACACTGCAATCTACCAGTATTACTCAAGTTCATTTATGGTAAAAAAAAAAAAGGAACATCTGTAGTTTTATGTAATTTCAATCGAAGACATGCATAAAATGCGACTACAGAGAAAATGCTTGTGATGGTTGTAATGTTTATAAAAAAATTGAAAGTTTAGGCATATATAAACACGTACACACACACACACACACACACACACACAACACACACACACACACACATATATATATATATATATATATATATATATATATATATATATATATGAGCACATGCAAGAGTGATTAAGCGCGGCGCGCGCGCACACACACACACACACATACACACACACATACACACACACACACACACACACACACACATATATATATATATATATATATATATATATATATATATATATATATGAGCACGTGTAAGAGTGATTATAAGCACAAACACAGTATATATACATATATATATATATATATATATATATATATATATATATATATATATATATATATACATACATATATATATATATATATATATATATATATATATATATGAGCACGTGTAAGAGTGATTATAAGCACAAACACAGTATATATACATATATATATATATATATATATATATATATATATATATATATATATATATATATATATATATATATATATACATACAGTATGTGTTGTGTGAGGGGTATGTGTGTTTTTATATAACCAAAAAAGTCTATGTATCCCACAATAATGAGCATAATAAAAAAGAAAGCCTTGTTGCACAATGTACTAGAGCTGTAGCCAGTTTCCTAAGCTGTGAAGTGTAGAGCAGATGGGGGGTTTGAGACTAAGACATTGCCATATCAGCTCTTGTTTAGGCTGCTTGGGCTTTCGTATTTGCTGGGATGGAAGACAGCTCGTCTGTGCAACGACCCTGCACTTAATTTTGCGAGATATTTTGTTTCTTTTATTGCTGTGAGTTTATGATTTGAACACGATGTGAACTGAATTTTAGTGCTGTAAGATGTATATAAATGTATATTATGTAAATGTGTTATTCATATGATTGTTTATGTGAAAATACGCCAAAATATTTGTGACATCAATATTCATTAGAGAGAGACGCCAAGACTGACAGACACACCGATATGTGTTAGAATATTTATGAAATATTGTAATTTTGACCTCGGTGACCCATGTTGTTGTGACACCTGTTTTGTTACTGAATCAATAAATTTTTTTTTTTTTTTTTTTTTTTTTTGCAGATGATATTGTTCCGATGCCCAAAGCAAAAGAATCGCTCTTACTGCTAGATAGGTAGAACCTTCCTGGGGTTTCTCAACCCCACCTCCAAACCTCCTTAGAACCCAGCTTCTCAGATCACATGAGGTTACATCGTTTACCTGACTAATTTGACTGGTGACTATTTCTTGCCATAGAATTTCATGCTTTGACATTCTCTCCTCGCTTTTCGTATGAGAAAAAAGCCAGTCACTTCGTTTAAATATCCCAACCCCCTCTTTCTCTTGGCTGGATCATAAAACGGACAATAGTACCTGTTGCTTTGGTTTACATTCAGTAAATGAAATCACTCACACATTATATGCATATATATATAAATAATATATACATATATATATATATATATATATATATATATATATATATATATATATATATATATATATATATATATATGTGTGCGTATGTATAAATATATATATATATATATATTATATATATATATATATATATATTATATATATTATATATATATATATATATATATATGTATGTATGTATGTATGTATGTATGTATGTATGTATGTATCATTTGTTCTTAGAACTGGATATTCATGAGGGTGAGAACGAAATCAACTACGACCTTCTATGAGGACCACTCTTACTCCTGCCCCCTGAAACATCTGCACGAATGGCAGCTTAAAGCTCGACACACACTATGCTATTCCTCGTGCTATTCTTCGAATGCCCTCTCGTATGGAAATCGTACGCAAGACATAGTATGCAAGAATATGTATAAGCGGCATTATAAACAGAATGCGAGAATGTGTGTAGACATCACAGTATTCAACAAAAAGAGCATATGCTGATAATAATGACTTTCGGCCACAATCGTCAAACTCGCACCAAAGCTTGAGAAATAACCAACATGTTGGAATTGGTTCGATTCGACATTCATGTTGAAACTCGCATCTGGAACCGTCCACTAGTTTAAAAATTCTCGGGTGAGGCCTCGTCAAAGCAGTAAATCTGACGAGACAATGGCATCGTGAACACCCAGCTGAAATGACAGAGCAGGAAAGTGATGGCAAGTTTACTGAACAAAAATGGAATAATCTTAACAAGGATCTTCGAGGCTAAGAAATTGCTGGTCTCTATGGAGTTAGGAACTTTTTCCATTTTTCAAAAAATCAAAAGTTTCCGTAACAAATATAATGAAATTTACATAATGAAGTAAAAGAGAGAGATTTTCTGTTTTCAGTCCTGTATAAAAATGAAACTCCTACTCTGCAGTATCTTCGGTGGTCAGAATAATGAAGTCCCTGACGAACTCGGCCCAGCGAGAAATAAACCTCCGAAGTGTGACGTCGTCATCCGTTTTTCGGACGAATTTGACTTAGTGAACAGATATTTGTAGCTAGTGCTTGAATGACGAAGTTTTTTTTTTATTTTAATGACGCCAACAGGCTGATTGAACAGAATTATTTTGTTGTGAAATATAGATATGCTGAAGCTCTGTTAGACCTCCACCTAGGTTTTCCAAATACTTTTCCTCAGCTACGTCCATGTATCCCTATTGTAAATGATCCACTGTATTTATTTTACAAAGGTAAGAATAGCTTAACAAAAAGGACGAAGCCAATGCGTTACTCCTTAGGCGGGATGGGAGGCATGCAAGAGAATTAATTAACGCCCGTGGCGTAAGTTAAATATTTGTTGTAAATAACAGTGTTTGTTAGTTCGGTCTTTTGCATTCGTGGAACCAATATATATGTTTGTAATCTTTCGTAATATTGTTTTCAGTAACAACACAGTGAGTAATTTAGTATACCTTATTACGTAATCATATATCTTTGTAAACGAAATACATTCGTATACCCAGTTGACATTAATTCTAAGTCAAGGTAAACTACTCGAGAAACGTAGTGTCATGTAATCATAGTACCATATCACCTTGATATTAAAGTAAGGTTCGCTTTGTAATAGCACGCTGTGAGAGAGAGAGAGAGAGAGAGAGGAGAGTGAGAGAGAGAGAGAGAGAGAGAGAGAGAGAGAGAGAGAGAGAGAGAGCAATATTTTTAAGTGTACTTTCTCAATATCCGATAGAAATCCAACTTTATTATTGCAGGAATCCGAACATGAAATCATTTGGCAAATCTTGTAAAGTTGGCTGAGCCAGTCTATCGGAAAATGCAACAAAATCCTTGAAGAAACTGTTGATGTATTTTTTTGCTCAACTCTTTCAGCGTTTACTGAACACGTTGCTTCTTAATGCGCAAACAAGTCTGTTGCGTTATTAAGAGAAGTATTACGAAATAATGGAAGGAAACGAAGGTTTAAGCAAAGCAGTTATGGCCTGTAAGAATCTTCGTATTGACTTGACACGATTATGGAAACATTAGTTGTTCCATGTTAGTTTTATTTCATAAAAAAAATAGCCCTTGGTGAGAGTCCCAAACACAGAAAGGCAGGTTTTTTTGAGATTTTTGTCTCATCAATATATGTTCGGGAGAGACGCAAAGACAGACAGGCAAGTTTTTTTTTAGACACGGCGGAGAGGTGCGTTAGAATATTTATGAAATCAATATTCATTAGAGAGAGACGCCAAGACTGACAGACTCACTGATATGTGTTAGAATATTTGTAATATCAGTCGTCACGTCTAAGGTAAATGGCTCTTTAAATTAGTCGATGGTTAAACTTTCCACAATCGTCAGTAAAACTGAATGAAAAACTTCTGGCCCGGGTATTGTAACATGACACCTCAACAGAATGCGGCCGCTTGTGCCTTAAATTCGTGAAGGCGCCTCATTACATGACCCAGATGAATGATCCCTTATCATAACCTACATTTTTAAGAAAAAAAAACAATTTACATCAAGCAATTTCATGTTAAATACAAACATGAAGGAATTCTGCTGACGTCCAGACAGGAGATCAATCTTACAAGACTGGACAAGAAATATGAAGTATTAAAAATTGACATTATCATCTCTGTAGATATAAATAACACTACGAACAGTACCTAGTATTCTTCAGCAATACGCAATATGTTGACCTAATAAGATGTTCTAAAGCAGTGAAAAGAAAGCACTAAATTTATTGTTTGGCTATGCAAGGTAAATCCTGGAACGAGGAACTGTAGGATATTGGGTAATCTGCAGTCTTAGTTTTGGTGGAATCAGCCTCACACCATCTTGACATCGCTTACTGGCAGTTCCAGATCTGTTACCATTATATACACGTGCAAATAAAGAGAGAGAGAGAGAGAGAGAGAGAGAGAGAGAGAGAGAGAGAGAGAGAGAAATCCAGCCATAAATCCAGTCGTTGGATTCGTGACCTGGCCTGTGAAATGGGCCTTCAGACTAATGCCTTACAAGTCCAACGCATATAAAAAAACCTTATTTCTAGTGTACCTGTAGTAAATACTCCCAGACGAAACTAGGCTTTGAAAGCATTATTAATGACTGACTTAATCAGAAATTATGTTGATTAACATCGTAATAAAGTTAGGGTATTCTTATAGAAAAGCAGAAAACATTAGCCAATTCATAATTGTTGCTGGAACATCTTTAATTCTCACCATATATGCATGCATGGGTGTATGTTTGTATGTATGTATGTACGTATGTATGTATATATGTATATATATATGTATGTATGTATGTATGTATGTATGTATGTATGTATGTATGTATGTATGTATGTATGTATGTATGTATGTCTAAATTTATGTATTTATGTATATAAAATCAC